>OX608080.1:55039055-55392676 GCA_951509765.1 Sphenella marginata | reverse complement strand
ACTACATGGTGTCATACTAGAAGTGCTCGAGCTCATGTGCGTGCTTTCTGTGACCTGAATTTCCAATTCCGATTCAACATCCCCTTGTTGATCCTCTTCAAATAGTGCTGCCATTGTGTCGACTATTACAGAAGTCTCACAAATACGACTTCCAAAAATGTCATCCAGTTCAAAGAAAAAGGTGCACATTTTAAACAAAGTTCGTTGCAAACAAAATGTTGATTATTGAAATATATGGGTATTGAAAGGCACTTTAGGAACCTACCTTTCATTGTGTCGCCGTTAGTGCACCCTGCTCCCGTCGACCCCTCCCAAGCTTTTGCTTTATTGTAGCTCGCCCTCAAGTTGCGCGCTTTTGAACGCACCAGCTTCCACTCTATTGCGACGTTCTTCTCCTGGCTAAACCGTTTGTAATACACTTGAGCGGTCGGCTTCTATAAAATGAGGCATGTTCGTAAGTAAATGTGTATGTTTCAACATATTTTCAATTTGCTTTTCTACAAACAACACAAACCTCTAGGTGCCGATTTTCTAAAAGAAAGTCTATCAGCGACTTCTCCTCTTCTACTGTCCATCTCCGAGTTGGGTTGCAGCGAATGCGTTTACCTTTTCCCTGAAAGAAAAGCAATTTAAAAATATCTGCTTTTAATTCGAAGCCACATACTTTATTATTTTGATTTAATTCCATTTTTGATTTCGCTTTTTAAGTTTTGCAAGAAATGCAAAATTTATAGTAAACAAAATCAGCTGATTGTATAGCACACACAAATAGCGCAATAAACACAGTCTTCAGAGTTGTATTGAGATAAGAAAATTTTACATGTAGAACAATAACAACATGTTTACACCTGTATTAATTCAATAGCACGATTAAGAAAATATGACAAATAGTAGCAAATAGTACACCTTGTGAACTCCCTAATTATCTTAAAAAAATGTCAGTGCAAGCATGCTAAATATTAAAAGTTACGACAAGATCGGAAACTAGGCAATCGACCAGTAATAATACAAAGAAAGAAGAAAATAAAAGTCATAATGAAAACCATATAATCTTATAAATAAAAATGAATGTGTGTCTGTGTGTCTGTGTGTCTGCGTGTCTGTGTGTCTATGTGTCTGTGTGTCTGTGTGTCCTTTATGGGCGTCCAAAGTACTCAACCGATTTTTATGAAATTTTCACAGTATATTCTTGGGATCATGGGTTAAAGCATAGGCTATATTAATTTTTGGAAAAGTGGGCGGTGCCACGCCCCCAGGCTATATAAAACTACAACTCTTCATAACTCTGAACATATTTGGTCTAAATTAATGATTTCTGGATATGTGTGTCCTGTAGTTAAGATTTGTGTAATTTTGGAAAAGTGGGCAGTGACACGCCCACATTTTTTGTGTTTTGTTTGTACTTCAATAATGTCCAAAGTTTATGGTCGATCTCTTTTAAACTTTCAAGATTGGTTAAGAAAATTGTTGTGTACGATTTAGGCTATATCAATTTTTGGAAAAGTAGGCGGTGCCACGCCCCCAGGCTATATAAAATTTAAATTCTTCATAGCTCTGAACATATTTGGTCTAAATTAATGAATTCTGGATATGTGTGTCCTGTAGTCAAGATTTGTGTAATTTTGGAAAAGTGGGCAGTGACACGCCCACATTTTTTGTGTTTTGTCTGTACTTCAATAATGTCCAAAGTCTATGGTCGATCTCTTTTAAACTTTCAAGATTGGTTAAGAAAATTGTTTTGTACGATTCAGGCTATATCAATTTTTGGAAAAGTAGCCAGTGCCACGCTCCCAGGCTATATAAAATTTAAATTCTTCATAACTCTGAACATATTTGGTCTAAATTAAAGATTTTTGGATATGTGTGTCCTTTAGTCAAGATGTATATAGTTTTGGAAAAGTGGGCGGTGCCATGCCCACATTTTTTGTGTTTTGTTTGTACTTCAATAATGTCCAAAGTTTATGGTCGATCTCTTTTAAACTTTCAAGATTGGTTCAGAAGATTGTTGTGTACGATTCAGGCTATATCAATTTTTGGAAAAGTAGGCGGTGCCACGCTCCCAGGCTATATCAAATTTAAATTCTTCATAACTCTGAACATATTGGGTCTAAATTAAAGATTTTTGGATATGTGTATCCTTGAGTCAAGATGTATATAATTTTGGAAAAGTGGGTGGTGCCACGCCCACATGTTTTGTGTTTTGTTTGTACTTCAATAAGTTCAAAGTTTATGGTCGATATTCTCTTAATTTCCAGATTGGTTCAGAAGATTGTTGTGCCACGCCCCCAGGCTATATAAAATTTAAATCATTATAACTTTGAATATTTTTGGTCTAAACTAATGATTTTTGGATATGTGTGTCCCTTGGTCAAGAATTATACAATTTGGGAAATGTGGGCGTGGCACCTGTTGATCTGTTTTAAACTTTTCCAATACGTTAAAATCTTCGTTGGGTACGACATATGTACATAGGCTACATTTGTAAATTCTTTGGAAAAGTGGGCAGTTCCAAGACCACAAGCTAAGTAATATTTCAATTCGTTATATCCCTGAATGTATTTGCTTTAGTGACATTTTAACGTTCTTAAATCTTAATCAACGCACTTAATTTTTTTTGTTTGTTATTGCCGTTCATACATATCCAGAGTATTATAGGTAGATATTGGATATAATTAAATAAGTACTAACTATACATCTGCTCAGCCGCGCATAATGGTTTTTGTCATACCCATTGAGTTCAAAAGATCCGTTTTTTGAGTTGGACATCCAAAAAATTTATTTGTTTATACCAAAGACTTTAAAGCCACAAACATTGTATATCCTAAAGCACTGCAATAAATGGAATGTTAAAAGTTAAAGAAAAATATTTGAAAATGTATTTCTTGGGAAGTCACTGGTCAGGCAGAACAACGTCTGCCGGGTCTGCTAGTCTTATAAATAAAAATGAATGTGTGTCTGTGTGTCTGCGTGTCTGTGTGTCTATGTGTCTGTGTGTCCTTTATGGGCGTCCAAAGTACTCAACCGATTTTTATGAAATTTTCACAGTATATTCTTGGGATCATGGGTTAAAGCATAGGCTATATTAATTTTTGGAAAAGTGGGCGGTGCCACGCCCCCAGGCTATATAAAACTACAACTCTTCATAACTCTGAACATATTTGGTCTAAATTAATGATTTTTGGATATGTGTGTCCTTTGGTCAAGATTTATGTAATTTTGGAAAAGTGGGCGGTGCCACGCCCACATTTTTTGTGTTTTGTTTGTACTTCAATAATGTCCAAAGTTTATGGTCGATCTCTTTTAAACTTTCAAGATTGGTTCAGAAGATTGTTGTGTACGATTTAGGCTATATCAATTTTTGGAAGAGTAGGCGGTGCCACGCCCCCCGGCTATATAAAATTTAAATTCTTCATAGCTCTGAACATATTTGGTCTAAATTAATGATTTCTGGATATGTGTGTCCTTTAGTCAAGATTTATGTAATTTTGGAAAAGTGGGCGGTGCCACGCCCACATTTTTTGTGTTTTGTTTGTACTTCAATAATGTCCAAAGTTTATGGTCGATCTCTTTTAAACTTTCAAGATTGGTTCAGAAGATTGTTGTGTACGATTTAGGCTATATCAGTTTTTGGAAAAGTAGGCGGTGCCACGCCCCCAGGCTATATAAAATTTAAATTCTTCATAGCTCTGAACATATTTGGTCTAAATTAATGATTTCTGGATATGTGTGTCCTGTAGTTAAGATTTGTGTAATTTTGGAAAAGTGGGCAGTGACACGCCCACATTTTTTGTGTTTTGTTTGTACTTCAATAATGTCCAAAGTTTATGGTCGATCTCTTTTAAACTTTCAAGATTGGTTAAGAAAATTGTTGTGTACGATTTAGGCTATATCAATTTTTGGAAAAGTAGGCGGTGCCACGCCCCCAGGCTATATAAAATTTAAATTCTTCATAGCTCTGAACATATTTGGTCTAAATTAATGATTTCTGGATATGTGTGTCCTGTAGTCAAGATTTGTGTAATTTTGGAAAAGTGGGCAGTGACACGCCCACATTTTTTGTGTTTTGTCTGTACTTCATTAATGTCCAAAGTCTATGGTCGATCTCTTTTAAACTTTCAAGATTGGTTAAGAAAATTGTTTTGTACGATTCAGGCTATATCAATTTTTGGAAAAGTAGCCAGTGCCACGCTCCCAGGCTATATAAAATTTAAATTCTTCATAACTCTGAACATATTTGGTCTAAATTAAAGATTTTTGGATATGTGTGTCCTTTAGTCAAGATGTATATAGTTTTGGAAAAGTGGGCGGTGCCATGCCCACATTTTTTGTGTTTTGTTTGTACTTCAATAATGTCCAAAGTTTATGGTCGATCTCTTTTAAACTTTCAAGATTGGTTCAGAAGATTGTTGTGTACGATTCAGGCTATATCAATTTTTGGAAAAGTAGGCGGTGCCACGCTCCCAGGCTATATAAAATTTAAATTCTTCATAGCTCTGAACATATTGGGTATAAATTAAAGATTTTTGGATATGTGTATCCTTGAGTCAAGATGTATATAATTTTGGAAAAGTGGGTGGTGCCACGCCCACATGTTTTGTGTTTTGTTGGTACTTCAATAAGTTCAAAGTTTATGGTCGATCTTCTCTTAATTTCCAGATTGGTTCAGAAGATTGTTGTGCCACGCCCCCAGGCTATATAAAATTTAAATCATTATAACTTTGAATATTTTTGGTCTAAACTAATGATTTTTGGATATGTGTGTCCCTTGGTCAAGAATTATACAATTTGGGAAATGTGGGCGTGGCACCTGTTGATCTGTTTTAAACTTTTCCAATACGTTAAAATCTTCGTTGGGTACGACATATGTACATAGGCTACATTTGTAAATTCTTTGGAAAAGTGGGCAGTTCCAAGACCACAAGCTAAGTAATATTTCAATTCGTTATATCCCTGAATGTATTTGCTTTAGTGACATTTTAACGTTCTTAAATCTTAATCAACGCACTTAATTTTTTTTGTTTGTTATTGCCGTTCATACATATCCAGAGTATTATAGGTAGATATTGGATATAATTAAATAAGTACTAACTATACATCTGCTCAGCCGCGCATAATGGTTTTTGTCATACCCATTGAGTTCAAAAGATCCGTTTTTTGAGTTGGACATCCAAAAAATTTATTTGTTTATACCAAAGACTTTAAAGCCACAAACATTGTATGTATATCCTAAAGCACTGCAATAAATGGAATGTTAAAAGTTAAAGAAAAATATTTGAAAATGTATTTCTAGGGAAGTCACTGGTCAGGCAGAACAACGTCTGCCGGGTCTGCTAGTATGAAATAAAAAAACATGTCGAGCTCAATCCATCGAAGTTATATTTCAAACAAGGAAAGAAAATTTGTAGCACAATAGATACAAACAACCTGATTGTTTAGGCGAAGATTGACTTAGAGCAATTCTTATCAAAGAAGTCGGCAATTTAGGACTTGTGAAAATAAAGTTGTCCTTAAAATACAAATTGTTTAAAGGTAAAGGTCAAGTAGATAAAAGTAAAGAAATAGGTACCAAAGTTCTCAAACACTTACCTATTGCATTAACTCCGGAGGTTGTGCATGGGACAAATATTGATAAAATCAAAAAAGTCTTCATATATAAAAATGAATTTGTGTTCGTGAGTCCCGTAAGATCTCCGTATCGGCTCAATCTGTTTCAGGTCTCATTTACCACATAAATTTTTTTTTTTTTCTAATCTCAATTTAAAAATTGTTTAGCTAATGCTCAGAAACGGCTTGACCGATTTTCATTTATATAGAACAAAACATTTTCTAAATCCTCAATTTAATCATATATTAACTAAAGAACATTAGCTACCATATAAGTTGTAGTCAGTTGAGATCACTGGTATTCTAACTGAAATGCTCCTGTAGGGAACTTAATTATTATTATTATTCTTATTATTATTTAAAAACAATGTGTTACACTTTTAAGACTATATATGTCTTTTCACAGCGCATCAAATGTAATATATGTTTACACAATATCTCAACTTAGGTATATTAACTTAAAACTAAATGACATAGAAGATTTTAATTAAGAAAAAGAGAAAACAGGAATAGTGTGAGAGAAGATACAAAAAAATTAGGAATATTCGAATGAAAGAAGGACAGCAGTAGAGTATATAGAAGAAGTAAAAATAAATATTTAAATTAAAATCTTAATGACAAATGCAATATTATAAGGTATAAAAAAATTTATATATTTCTTGTTTTGTAATTTCTGGCATTTAATTTTGTGTTAATCATATTTGGAATCGAGTTCCAGAGTCTCACTGCGTTAATGAAAAACAATCTAGATGATGTCAAATACGTGTATCTAGGAATAATTAAGTTATGATGCCTATTGGGCCTACTGTGTTGGAGCTTTTCGTACAAATCTCTCGGAGATTACGCCTGAATCAGTTTAAATAAAAAAATACAATTTCTTTCGTCAAGATACTTTTCAATGCTACACCCTAAAATTTGATCTCTCCGCAAGGAAATGTGATCAAACTTTTTTATTCCATACACATAACGAGTAACATTGTTGAACACGACATTAATTTTATGGGACGATATCGAGTCGATATTACTATAGACAATCTCAGAGTATTATAATTTATATCTGGTATCTTGTGGTGTAAAAGACGCGGAAGTCCTAAGACGGCGTAACACTGCATATACATACATTAGCTACAACTTTGTTTATATGATCCCGACAGTTCAACTTGGAATTAATAACAAAGCCAAGATTTTTTATTTTCTCGGTAATTGATAAAGCAGTGGTGCCGATTACAAGTTCGGGAATGTCGGTCAGATTACTAACGCTGTTGCTAATAGGTAGGACAAACGAATTTAAAGCATTTAGACACAAACAGTTATCATTAGCCCACATCGATATCGCAGACAAATCACTATAAATTCTACAACACAGATCTTCGACAAGACAAGTATAGCTGAATGTCATCAGCATATGCATGTACGTTCACATATTGCCACACTGAAAAAACATCATTTACAAACAAACTAAACAATAACGGTCCAAGAACAGACCCTTGTGGAACGCCAGCTGAAGTACAACATTCAAGAGACAAAAGATCCTTAACTCTTACCTTCTGAGATCGTGTTGTTGTTGTTTTAACACTACGTTGCCCTGCCTAGGTAGTCAGTATCACCTTACCCAATATTGTCATCGAACTCTTCTAACGGAAGTCCTAGAAACCTAGCGGCTTCAACAGGGGAGGACCAGAGGGATATGGGTGTTAGAAGAGTGGGCTCGGATGAGCAGACAAAAAGATGGTTAGTAGTATGGGGGGACAAGCCGCATGCCGGACAAACATTAGGCAAGTCGGGGTTCAGTCTGGATAGGTAAGAATTTAACCTATTACAATATCCAGACCGGAGTTGAGCCAGCATCACCCTAGTCTCCCTAGGCAGCTCGCGCTCCTCTTCGGCAACGGGTGGTGTTGTTGCCTGAAGAACGGCGTTCACCGGGAGAGAGCCAACATAGGAATTTACCGAATTCGTGTGGATGAGGTGAGGGCCTGCCGGCGCACCTTAAGATCAAACGGCGTGGAAATCAGGTGCCGGATCTCATCGTAGTGTTTGCGTAGATGGCTCCTTATGCTCCTGGGGGGCGAATCCTCGTTGATCAGGCGTCCGTTCGGATGCGGCGGTTTGCAACAGTTGAACAGGAATTACCCGCTGTGCTCTTTAACGGCGAGCATTTCGCTTCGTTATGTAGGTGATGCTCAGGAGACATAAGAAGACACCCAGTGGCGGTACGAAGGGCGGTGTTTTGGCAGACCTGTAGCCTCGTCCAGTGTGTGTCAGCTAGCCCCGGCGACCATATTGGCGTCGCGTAGCTCAGTACCTGCTGGCCAATTGCTTTATATGTAGCTAGTAACGTTTCTTTGTCTTTACCCCAAGCTAGGGACTTGAGGATTTTCTTCTGAGATCGTCCCACAAGGTAACTGGACAGAAGCATAACTGAGCTATTTGAAAAGCCGGGTGGTTACCTGAACCGTGGCAACGTGCCACGGTAGGTAGGTAGAATGGCTGCGACGCGGGTCGCCCAAGTAGCTTATAGAAGCCGTTTTGTTGCCATAAAAAACTCGTTTAAACCTACTTATATAATAAGGATATCTGTTACAACCAACCAGAGTTGTTGATAAACTCGAGGATGTTTGAAATTCCTATCTCGGATATACGATCCAAGTTCCCCAAGAAGGGGCTCCCAAAGGATTTCATTCGCCTACCGGCTAGAGCCGGGCACCTACACAGGAAATGCTCAACGGTCTCTTTGGCATCGCTGTCTTCGCAGCTTCTGCAGTAATCATGGTGCGGAATCCCCATTTTTTCCGCGTGCGTGCCTATCGCCCAGTGACCTGTGAATACTGCTATGAGTTTGTGGGTGCTACCTCTTGACCTGCTTAGAAGACTCCTTGTCCTCTTTTCGCTATAGTCTGGCCAGGTGGATTTTGATATTGCGCAACTAGTGGAGTTTCTCGATCTCAATTGTGCTTTGTTCCGGTAATATTTTTGGATGTTTCCCTTGGCTACTGCTAAGGGTACCCCTATATCTATATCAATTGCTGGTTCATTTTGGTCCGATGAGCCACTGCGCGCCAGCTCATCGGTTTTCTCATTACCTTCGATACCTCTATGACCCGGCACCCAGGTAATGGATAGCTCAAGGTTAGTTAGTGAAGCCAAGATTTGCTTACATGCATGCACCACGGTCGAACTAGTGTGTGGTGCTGCTATTGCCTTTATTGCTGCTTGACTGTCTGTAAAGATAGTGACTCTCCCAGTTGTGTTCAGGTCCCTGAGTGATCTGCCGGCCTGCAAGATCGCAAGAACCTCCGCTTGAAACACACTGCAATGCGATGGGAGACTGAATGATACGGCAATGTCTAGGGACTCCGAGAAGACGCCGGCCCCCACACCCGAATCCATCTTGGACCCGTCGGTGTAGATTTGGATGCCGCTGTCAACTTCGACCCTGCCCCTTTTCCAATCATTCCTACTTGGAATTGAAGTAATATTCCTGCTCTCAAACGCCAGTCTGTGAGGATAGAAGTCGGTTCTGGCATTAATAGTGCCAGCTGGAAGATGGTTAAGAATGCTACTGTGACCCTGCTGACTATCCTTCCAGCACCCAGACTCCCTGAGCCTGAGTGCGGTTTGCGCCGATGTACACAGTATGTGTAAGTCTATTGGAAGAAGGTTCAAAATCGGATCGGCCGCGGTGGGACAAGTGCGCAAGGCTCCGGTGGCACTAACACATGCCGCCCGCTGGACCTTTTGTAGGCTGATGACGTTGTAGTTCTTCCGAAGAGCTTCCCACCATACTACAGATCCATAGGTCAGCACTGGCCGCACCACCGCCTCGTACAGCCATAGCACCATCCGCGGCCGCAGGCCCCATTTTTTACCAAACATTGATTTGCAGGCGTAGAAAGCGACACAGGCCTTCCGCACCCGCTCCTCAATGCACGCCTTCCAGTTTAGCTTACAGTCAATTATGAACGTGCCACGGTACGCACACTTAATAATTGAATCAGCCAGCTTGTTTTAATTAGTTTTTAACATCCGTGGGCTTTATTTCTCTTCGAAAAGCGAAATAACACCCATCAGCAAAAGGTGATAACACCTTTTTTAAAAATGAAATAAAGCGCATGGGCATTTTTTCCTTGGGCTTTATTTCACTGCACCTTTTTTCATTAATGCCGCTTGTTTTATAAAGAAATCACTGCTAACGTTACATATTATTTAAGCTAACAACGTCTTCAAATCTTTGGAAATTTAACTTTTTTTAATTGGAACGTGAGATATACGTATAGTATTAAGAAAATATATAAACACATTAAATTAAAACGTATTTTAACATGTTTTAAAAAACTTTTTTAGTTTTGCACTGCTAACGTTACATAGGATTTTTGCGGCTCGTTTATTTTTCACATAACTGCTAGTTGGAACACAACTTTTTTAAAAACGTCACGTGTTATGATATTAATATTAATAGTTTCTAATAGATAAAACTTGAATGGCTAAATTTAGTCGCAAAAACACCTTATATTTACCTTTTTGTTTGCTGAACTACTTCCGACCAAATTTTTTTTTTTTATTCACAACGTTTTATAAAAAGAGCGGAAAGTTTATTTTAAAACGACTAAAATCGAATGACACTTTTTCAACAGGTACTATAATATGTCATGAACCCCGCAAGCCCACAGTGCTTATTTGCAGCCCACAGTGCAATATTTGCAAAAAAAAAAAAACTACTTGGTTTACTTTCCCAGAAAATCGGTCATATGCATTTACGTTCACATATTGGCACACTGAAAAAACATCATTTACAAACAAACTAAACAATAACGGTCCAAGAACAGGCCCTTGTGGAACGCCAGCTGAAGTATAACATTCAAGAGACAAAAGATCCTTAACTCTTACCTTCTGAGATCGTCCCACAAGGTAACTGGACAGAAGCATAACTGAGCTATTTGAAAAGCCATACAGATTCCTAAGTTTTTCACACAAGAGATTATGGTTCACCATATCGAAGGCCTTCGCAAAGTCTAGCAGGCAAAGAAGAGTCAAGTAACCAGTATCATATGGGATCCTTATATCATCTAATATCTTTGCCATTGCAGTGGAGCAGCTGTGATGGGGTCTAAATCCAGGCTGAATTGGTGATAATAGTTTTCTTCACCCACACGGTCATTAGCAGCCTGAACACCTTGGTGGAAGATTAAGGCCACTACTTGCACTAGTAAAATAGGTGTTCAGCACATCAGGGTCCAGTTCACACTTTATAGTATTCTTTCCAAGTACATTGTTTAAGGTTGCGCCACAAATCTCTAGATGGCTGCCTTGCATTGAGTTTGTTCCGACAATACCAGCTCTTGGCTCTTCTTATGACCAGGGTCGCTTCATTTCGCGCAATCTTATATTTGGTCCAACAACTGTCACTCAACGTTCTTCTCCACTTCGCATACATCTTATTACGCTTTTTAATTGTCAAACAAACCTTTTTAGTGTACCACGGACATGATCGACTCACAGGACGAACATAACGAACAGGAACATGGACATCAAAAAGTGCTAAGAGGTGTTTATTTAAAAATTCAAGCTTTTTATCAACAGTATCATAAAACCAGCAATCGTCCCAACAAATATTAGATAAATGAAGAAGCATAGCATCAACATTCAGGGACTTAAAGTCACGAAAAGAAAAACCAACATCAATGACAGAAAGATTAAGAGCTATATCTAAAGAACAAAATAATTTAACATTAATATGGTCAGATATTATAAAGAAATCTAAAAGGCTAGGATTGCGATTTTCCGCATACCTAGTAGGTACAGACTTGTTAACGATAACAAGGCCTGCTATCGACACATGGTCAAGTAGTTTTCTGGTATACGAGTCATCAACAAGTAAATTAACATTAAAATCTCCACAAGCTACGTAATGTTCATAGTCAAGTAAAAACTCTGACAACTCTTCAAAACAGGACTTACTCGGATTATACACACACGATAATAACACCATCGGAAATTTCGCATGCCAGGAATTCAGTTTTGGAGTTTTTAAATTCTGATAACATTTTTATTTTAAGACTAGCAGACCCGGCAGACGTTGTTCTGCCTGACCAGTGACTTCCCAAGAAATACATTTTCAAATATTTTTCTTTAACTTTTAACATTCCATTTATTGCAGTGCTTTAGGATATACAATGTTTATGGCTTTAACCTCTTCAGACCCGAGCATCATCTGAACATGGTTTTTAGGTTTTTTTTAGTTTTTTGTAGTTGTGGAGGTATAAAAACAACACACGTTTTAATAGATATAAAAAATTTTATTTGTAAGTATGGAAAAAATCGGGTGCACATATGTGTACTTCAGGTCTCAGTTATGTTAATTCGAGTTAAGATTTTTCACGGTGTGATAGTCTTCAAAACAATTATTTTTTAAAATACACAGGTAGATATTACATTTTACACAAATAGTGCGGCAGCGTGAAGAGCACTTCGGATGGCGACATTTTGAGGCGAAGTTATTGTTTACAAATCTCGGTTGATGACCCACATTGTCCAGTCTGGTTTCGGTTTGTGGCTGTGGAATAATCGAACGGCGTTTCTTTGCAGGAAGCTCATCGGTATAGTCTAATTCGTCGTCTGTAACATTCGAATGGGATCTTTTCGGGGCACTTGTGCTGGAACGAGAATTAGTTCCAGGAAGTTCAACAATTCCGCCTTCATAGTTCATCATCGCTTTGGCCAGATTAATTCTGTATGGGAGTAGTTCTAATTTGTCCTTACGTTGGATATCTTCTTCAGCACAGCAACGCCTATACATAATCCAACAATTGACGGCAATTAGGTCAAGGAAATGACAGAAAGTTCTAACTGTCCACTTATTTGTTCGCATATCACACCGGTAGTAAGCAATTAGCCTGTCGCATAGGTCAATCCCACCCATACAGGTGTTGTAATTTCTAATAACTGCTGGACGATCTACATCAATTTTTCGGTTTTGTTTTTTACACCAACGTTTACAGGTATCTGCCGGAGTACCTCCTGTACAAGTCGACAGCATTGTTACAGGCTTTGTATCCATCCATTTGACGACACATACTCGTTCGTCACTCCTTACTTTTTCATCCCACTGTCCTCTTTGCAGAGCCTTATCAGCCTTCAGTTTCTTTGTTACTGCTCCAATGCGATTTATCATCACAGTCCCAGTCAAAAAAATGCCATCATTTTTTTCTAGCAAAAGGTCGGCCAGTTTTAGGCTAGTAAAAAACCTGTCGGTGTACAACACGCAGCTATTTACAATTGTGCGACAAAGTTTTTCTACTATGCCTGCTCCTAGTCCTAGACTTTTCACAACCTCTTGGGGTAGAGTATTTTTGCCAACATAGATCTCAAAATCCAACACCAGCCCATCTCGGGTAGCCAGCACAAAGTTTTTAAGACCAAGAGGATTTGGCTTAGATGGCACATATTGGCGAAATTCACATCGTCCTGAAAATGGAATCATTTGTTCGTCTATGGACATATGTTTAGACCGTGGCAACTTATGGCATTTCTTCAAAATGGGGTCTATTAGTGGTCTTATTTTCCACAGTTTGTCATCAGCATTTGGCTTATTTATATCTACAAAGTGTAGATGATTTCGAAGCTCAAAAAATCTGTCTCGGTTCATTGTATCCGCAATAATAGGCACACATAAATCTCTATTCCAGTAAAGCTTACCTTGAGGATATTTGAGGTTGCCCATCATCAAGTGAACGCCTGCAAAGTTAATCATCTCAATAGCGTTCGTGTTCAACGATTTTAAATCTCGCTTTTGTGCGGAATATAGGTTGCTCTGCTCTGCTACTAACTCCCAGAATTCTAGGCCCAGATACTCAAAAAAGCAGTACAATATATTCATGTCTGAAGTACCCTCCGAAACAAGTACATCCTCTGAAATGTCTGGCCCACGAGGAGTCATCTCAGTAGTGCGCCACAACGCTGAACGCAGTGTATTCTGCGATTCCTCTTCTGAATTTATCTCGTTCTGTACCAGTCCCACACCTGCATCTTCTTCGCTTTCCATATCCATGACATCTGCACCTTCTTCGCCGTCGGTTTCCATGGCATCTGAAGGTAGGTACTCATCATCGCTATCTCCAGAGAAGTCCAAGTCGCTATCATTCAATAAAGCCTCAATTTCTCGGTCGTCCATTTTGCAACTGAAAATCGGTCATACATTACACAAAACTAATGTTTAGTCCTGAGGTACACATATGTGCACCTCAGAAAAAAAGGAAAAATTACACCGGTAGAATTAAGAAAAATGTAAAACTTACCTTTTCACACGATATTCCAACACTTCAACTGTAGTATTCACTTTGAATTACCAATTAAAATTCAACAATTGTTTTTTTATAGAATTTCAAAGTTACTGAGTAGGCGTCTCTTGTAAAAATTCTCAACTGTCAAATTCAAATTAGATAAAAACATAAAAAATCCGTGTTTAGGGCCACCTAGTGATAAATAGTGGAAACTTTGATAGCTTCAGAAGAATTTGTAGTTTAAACATTTACCACAAGATATCACTAAGATGTTTAAGTTCTATTAAATTTAAAGTGCACATATGTGTACCCAGGGTCTGAAGAGGTTAAAGTCTTTGGTATAAACAAATAAATTTTTTGGATGTCCAACTCAAAAAACGGATCTTTTGAACTCAATGGGTATGACAAAAACCATTATGCGCGGCTGAGCAGATGTATAGTTAGTACTTATTTAATTATATTCAATATCTACCTATAATACTCTGGATATGTATGAACGGCAATAACAAACAAAAAAAATTAAGTGCGTTGATTAAGATTTAAGAACGTTAAAATG
This sequence comes from Sphenella marginata, assembly GCA_951509765.1. Lineage (NCBI taxonomy): Eukaryota > Metazoa > Arthropoda > Insecta > Diptera > Tephritidae > Sphenella > Sphenella marginata. The sequence goes on along the minus strand of OX608080.1, from coordinate 55,378,237 downwards.
TCACTAAAGCAAATACATTCAGGGATATAACGAATTGAAATATTACTTAGCTTGTGGTCTTGGAACTGCCCACTTTTCCAAAGAATTTACAAATGTAGCCTATGTACATATGTCGTACCCAACGAAGATTTTAACGTATTGGAAAAGTTTAAAACAGATCAACAGGTGCCACGCCCACATTTCCCAAATTGTATAATTCTTGACCAAGGGACACACATATCCAAAAATCATTAGTTTAGACCAAAAATATTCAAAGTTATAATGATTTAAATTTTATATAGCCTGGGGGCGTGGCACAACAATCTTCTGAACCAATCTGGAAATTAAGAGAAGATCGACCATAAACTTTGAACTTATTGAAGTACAAACAAAACACAAAACATGTGGGCGTGGCACCACCCACTTTTCCAAAATTATATACATCTTGACTCAAGGATACACATATCCAAAAAACTTTAATTTAGACCCAATATGTTCAGAGTTATGAAGAATTTAAATTTTATATAGCCTGGGAGCGTGGCACCGCCTACTTTTCCAAAAATTGATATAGCCTGAATCGTACACAACAATCTTCTGAACCAATCTTGAAAGTTTAAAAGAGATCGACCATAAACTTTGGACATTATTGAAGTACAAACAAAACACAAAAAATGTGGGCATGGCACCGCCCACTTTTCCAAAACTATATACATCTTGACTAAAGGACACACATATCCAAAAATCTTTAATTTAGACCAAATATGTTCAGAGTTATGAAGAATTTAAATTTTATATAGCCTGGGAGCGTGGCACTGGCTACTTTTCCAAAAATTGATATAGCCTGAATCGTACAAAACAATTTTCTTAACCAATCTTGAAAGTTTAAAAGAGATCGACCATAGACTTTGGACATTATTGAAGTACAGACAAAACACAAAAAATGTGGGCGTGACACCGCCCACTTTTCCAAAATTACATAAATCTTGACCAAAGGACACACATATCCAGAAATCATTAATTTAGACCAAATATGTTCAGAGCTATGAAGAATTTAAATTTTAAATAGCCTGGGGGCGTGGCACCGCCTACTTTTCCAAAAATTGATATAGCCTAAATCGTACACAACAATTTTCTTAACCAATCTTGAAAGTTTAAAAGAGATCGACCATAAATTTTGGACATTATTGAAGTACAAACAAAACACAAAAAATGTGGGCGTGTCACTGCCCACTTTTCCAAAATTACACAAATCTTGACTACAGGACACACATATCCAGAAATCATCAATTTAGACCAAATATGTTCAGAGCTATGAAGAATTTAAATTTTATATAGCCTGGGGGCGTGGCACCGCCTACTTTTCCAAAAACTGATATAGCCTAAATCGTACACAACAATCTTCTGAACCAATCTTGAAAGTTTAAAAGAGATCGACCATAAACTTTGGACATTATTGAAGTACAAACAAAACACAAAAAATGTGGGCGTGGCACCGCCCACTTTTCCAAAATTACATAAATCTTGACTAAAGGACACACATATCCAGAAATCATTAATTTAGACCAAATATGTTCAGAGCTATGAAGAATTTAAATTTTATATAGCCGGGGGGCGTGGCACCGCCTACTCTTCCAAAAATTGATATAGCCTAAATCGTACACAACAATCTTCTGAACCAATCTTGAAAGTTTAAAAGAGATCGACCATAAACTTTGGACATTATTGAAGTACAAACAAAACACAAAAAATGTGGGCGTGGCACCGCCCACTTTTCCAAAATTACATAAATCTTGACCAAAGGACACACATATCCAAAAATCATTAATTTAGACCAAATATGTTCAGAGTTATGAAGAGTTGTAGTTTTATATAGCCTGGGGGCGTGGCACCGCCCACTTTTCCAAAAATTAATATAGCCTATGCTTTAACCCATGATCCCAAGAATATACTGTGAAAATTTCATAAAAATCGGTTGAGTACTTTGGACGCCCATAAAGGACACACAGACACACAGACACATAGACACACAGACACGCAGACACACAGACACACATTCATTTTTATTTATAAGACTAGCAGACCCGGCAGACGTTGTTCTGCCTGACCAGTGACTTCCCAAGAAATACATTTTCAAATATTTTTCTTTAACTTTTAACATTCCATTTATTGCAGTGCTTTAGGATATACAATGTTTGTGGCTTTAAAGTCTTTGGTATAAACAAATAAATTTTTTGGATGTCCAACTCAAAAAACGGATCTTTTGAACTCAATGGGTATGACAAAAACCATTATGCGCGGCTGAGCAGATATATAGTTAGTACTTATTTAATTATATCCAATATCTACCTATAATACTCTGGATATGTATGAACGGCAATAACAAACAAAAAAAATTAAGTGCGTTGATTAAGATTTAAGAACGTTAAAATGTCACTAAAGCAAATACATTCAGGGATATAACGAATTGAAATATTACTTAGCTTGTGGTCTTGGAACTGCCCACTTTTCCAAAGAATTTACAAATGTAGCCTATGTACATATGTCGTACCCAACGAAGATTTTAACGTATTGGAAAAGTTTAAAACAGATCAACAGGTGCCACGCCCACATTTCCCAAATTGTATAATTCTTGACCAAGGGACACACATATCCAAAAATCATTAGTTTAGACCAAAAATATTCAAAGTTATAATGATTTAAATTTTATATAGCCTGGGGGCGTGGCACAACAATCTTCTGAACCAATCTGGAAATTAAGAGAAGATCGACCATAAACTTTGAACTTATTGAAGTACAAACAAAACACAAAACATGTGGGCGTGGCACCACCCACTTTTCCAAAATTATATACATCTTGACTCAAGGATACACATATCCAAAAATCTTTAATTTAGACCCAATATGTTCAGAGTTATGAAGAATTTAAATTTTATATAGCCTGGGAGCGTGGCACCGCCTACTTTTCCAAAAATTGATATAGCCTGAATCGTACACAACAATCTTCTGAACCAATCTTGAAAGTTTAAAAGAGATCGACCATAAACTTTGGACATTATTGAAGTACAAACAAAACACAAAAAATGTGGGCATGGCACCGCCCACTTATCCAAAACTATATACATCTTGACTAAAGGACACACATATCCAAAAATCTTTAATTTAGACCAAATATGTTCAGAGTTATGAAGAATTTAAATTTTATATAGCCTGGGAGCGTGGCACTGGCTACTTTTCCAAAAATTGATATATCCTGAATCGTACAAAACAATTTTCTTAACCAATCTTGAAAGTTTAAAAGAGATCGACCATAGACTTTGGACATTATTGAAGTACAGACAAAACACAAAAAATGTGGGCGTGACACCGCCCACTTTTCCAAAATTACATAAATCTTGACCAAAGGACACACATATCCAGAAATCATTAATTTAGACCAAATATGTTCAGAGCTATGAAGAATTTAAATTTTAAATAGCCTGGGGGCGTGGCACCGCCTACTTTTCCAAAAATTGATATAGCCTAAATCGTACACAACAATTTTCTTAACCAATCTTGAAAGTTTAAAAGAGATCGACCATAAACTTTGGACATTATTGAAGTACAAACAAAACACAAAAAATGTGGGCGTGTCACTGCCCACTTTTCCAAAATTACACAAATCTTGACTACAGGACACACATATCCAGAAATCATCAATTTAGACCAAATATGTTCAGAGCTATGAAGAATTTAAATTTTATATAGCCTGGGGGCGTGGCACCGCCTACTTTTCCAAAAACTGATATAGCCTAAATCGTACACAACAATCTTCTGAACCAATCTTGAAAGTTTAAAAGAGATCGACCATAAACTTTGGACATTATTGAAGTACAAACAAAACACAAAAAATGTGGGCGTGGCACCGCCCACTTTTCCAAAATTACATAAATCTTGACTAAAGGACACACATATCCAGAAATCATTAATTTAGACCAAATATGTTCAGAGCTATGAAGAATTTAAATTTTATATAGCCTGGGGGCGTGGCACCGCCTACTTTTCCAAAAACTGATATAGCCTAAATCGTACACAACAATCTTCTGAACCAATCTTGAAAGTTTAAAAGAGATCGACCATAAACTTTGGACATTATTGAAGTACAGACAAAACACAAAAAATGTGGGCGTGGCACCGCCCACTTTTCCAAAATTACATAAATCTTGACCAAAGGACACACATATCCAGAAATCATTAATTTAGACCAAATATGTTCAGAGCTATGAAGAATTTAAATTTTAAATAGCCTGGGGGCGTGGCACCGCCTACTTTTCCAAAAATTGATATAGCCTAAATCGTACACAACAATTTTCTTAACCAATCTTGAAAGTTTAAAAGAGATCGACCATAAACTTTGGACATTATTGAAGTACAAACAAAACACAAAAAATGTGGGCGTGGCACCGCCCACTTTTCCAAAATTACATAAATCTTGACCAAAGGACACACATATCCAAAAATCATTAATTTAGACCAAATATGTTCAGAGTTATGAAGAGTTGTAGTTTTATATAGCCTGGGGGCGTGGCACCGCCCACTTTTACAATTAATATAGCCTATGCTTTAACCCATGATCCCAAGAATATACTGTGAAAATTTCATAAAAATCGGTTGAGTACTTTGGACGCCCATAAAGGACACACAGACACACAGACACACAGACACACAGACACACAGACACACAGACACACAGACACGCAGACACACAGACACACATTCATTTTTATTTATAAGATTGGCCCTGCAGTATATCGTCACTCCTCCTCCCCTTTTGAGACTTCGATCAAACCTAAGCAAGTTATAGTTGGGAATATTATATGACAGATTGGGAACGTCGGTGCTGAACCAAGTCCCCGTAACACATACAACATCAACAATTATCAATCAGCAAAAATATTTCTGGTATAATCTAGTTTTTCAGCATTGAGACTACGTGAATTAAAATGCACTACATTGAAACCTTTGTTTTGTTTGCACAAGATATCAACCATCAACTTATGATTTTCATTAACGCTAGTTTGATTAGAACCCATCATATTGGTCATTATAGCACATTACAAAACAGAACAAACTGGCATATGTACCAAAACCCGAGAAAAAAGCAAAAGTTACGACGAGAGTAGAAGAAGGCCGGAAAATAGAATATAAACAGAAAGTAGAAGTGCGACTTAACTTAATACAAAAAACATAACATAAATTCATAAATAAAAACAGACAGTCATAAAGTTGTTAGGCGCTCTATCTCATCTTCAGTTAAATCTCCACTTCATCGCGGGTACGAACAGATTTTTTACGTTTTATATTTAAATGCAAAATTTACTTGTCCTTTTCGCTACTTTGGCGAATGTTGAAAAAGTGAACTCAACAACCAAAAGTTTTGATTGAATTTGTGTTCGTTAGTCCCGTAAGATCTCCGTATCGGCTCAACCGATTTTAAATATTTTTTCTTTAATGTTTCCAATCTGTTTCAGGTCTCATTTACCACATAAATTTTTTTTTCTAATCTCAATTTAAATTTTTTTAGATAATACTCAATAACGGCTTGACCGATTTTCAAATTTTTTTTCTTTTCTTTAGTCTATCGGATATAGTGTTTATTTATATAGAACAAAACATTTTCTAAATCCTCAATTTAATCATATATTAGCTAAAGAAATTTAGCTACCATATAAATTGTAGTCAGTTGAGATCACTGGTATTCTAACTGAAATGTTCCTGTAGGGAACTTAATGCCGTACAGATTTTTTCCGTTTTATATTTAAACACAAAATTTACTTGACCCAGGCTCGTGCGCACGGGGGGGTTTCGGGGGTTAAAACCCCCTCCCATGGCCAAATCTAAGTTGCAATGATTTTGCAAAAATTATCAAAATACAGTTTATAAATCCGGTATTGAATCTTGACTCATTATTTTTGACAAAATTAGTTAAAATAATTTTACGGAAGAAACTATTTTTGACAAAATTAGTTAAAATAATTTTACGGAAGAAAATATTGGTGAAAGTTGCAAAGAATAAGGTTGGCCAATACATAAGCCCGCACTTTTAATTGCACTTGGAGCTTTCCGAAATTACAAAGTTGTGTAGCGAGGGGCATTTTTTAAAAAATTTTAGTGATGAAAACAGTGAGCAGTTTCAATTAACAAGTACTGTAAACAGTACTATTCAGGACCTGATTAATTAGGTTTTGATGAATCAGAATTATGACTAATCAAAATATGATTTAATCTGTTAATCGCAGATCCCTAATTTGTGCCAGTACAATTGATGTCATGGCCAAATGATGCTAAGGCTGTGTCAAGTGACCAGCTTACTTCCTTAGATGAGCGACAACGTTCAATTATTTGAATGTTTTCAAACATTTTCTGAGGTTTTTTTTTATTTTACCTAACAGAAGATAAAGATCGCATTTTTCATGGACGTTTATCAATAGTCTGTGGAAAATAAACATAGCATATTTCATATTTTCCGAATAGTGTCAATAAAACTTCATAAACCTTTTTTTATTATTTATGACCCAAAAGAAATAAAAAACGACCCCAAATAAGCTTCAGAAAAACACCAATAAAAGGCTCCGAAAAGAGTCCAAAAAGGCTCCAAAAACCCTCTGAATGGATGAATAAAAGAAAAGCACCAATTAAAGGGCTCCGAAAGGAGTCTGAAAAGGCTCCAAAAACCCTCAGAAGGGAGGAATAAATGGCTCCGAAAAAGGTTCAGAAAAGCACCAATAAAAGGCTCCACAGTTCATTTAAAAAGAGTCATAAAACGATTCAAATTCATCGAAATGGGACTTATTTCGGACACTTTTTATGAAGCTCATATCACCAATTCTCTATCAAATACAGAAAAATGTGTACAACCAAAAACATTTTCTGGGGTATAGTTTTAGGCATCAGAGTATGCAGTTTCAGAAAAGTTAAACAACATTTAAATTTATGATGTATGGGTCTAGGTATGTATCTGTTTCAGAAAATATGTTTATCTTAGTGATAAATGTATGCGAACGCAAATATAAATTAAAACCCCCCCAAGGCTAATTCCTGCCCACGGCCCTGACTTGACCAAGTGGTGGGTTAAATGTTGCTTATACATAAGTACATATACCTGCCGCTTAAGGGTCGAACGCGGATTGGTTTGACCATAGGCAGGCAGGCGATTCGAGCCTTACGGTTTCGGAAATGCCGCAAAGATTAATGGGTATAAAAGGAGATTCCGCTGATCGACGGATCAAAATTTGAAAGGTCGCGGTCTTATCAAGTGCCAAAGTGTTTGTGAAAAATCAAGTATATATTTTTAAAGTGCGTTATAATCACCTTAAAGTGTAGGTGCGCGTGTGAAGAAAAAAAAAGTATATTTGTATAAAATGCGGTTTCACGCTTAAGTAAACGCGAGCGTAAATTAAAATTGTGAAGTTCCTGATATCTAGGAATCCTTTCGAGGATCCTAGCCAGCGCCAGGAGAGCCGCCACCCAAGGCGTGAAAAGTTCCCGACAAGACAGTAGCAACAAACCGGTAAGTCACTTGGAGAAATTTTAATTTGGTGAACAATTTTTTTTTTATTAAAGTTCATTAAAAATAATTTTTGTAAAATTTTTATTCGAATTAGTTTTGGAGAATTTAGAGATTTTCTTATTAACGATTAAAGTTTATTTTTGTGAATTTTGATTGTGGTTTTCTGGCAGACAGTTTTTTTTATAAATTCTTATATATACATTTCCTTAATTTTTTTACATACAAAGTATTGTTTTTGAAATTTTTGATCTCTCGGTTTAGATATTTTGTGGCCCTGAAAAGGACCGTTTATTCAATTACGTCAGCATCGGTGACAGGTAATAGTGTCACTGGTAATAGTGTCAATTGACTCTATTTCCGTGGTAAATTGGAAATAGTGTCAATTGACACTATTGCGCTTTCGAAATGGAATTAGTGTCAACAAGAAAATGGAAAATAAGTCATTGACACTATTTCCAAACTGAAATGGAAATAGTGTCAAAAGTGCTAAAAACGGGTCTACCACATTATCCCCAAAATCAAAATCCGCAAAGGAAAAATCCCTAAAATCAGAATCCCCAACACGAAATCACCATTTTATGTGTGAAATAAATTCAAATTATGTATTGGGTAGGTAATTATGCTACCTTTCATTTGAGGTACCACTATTGTGGGTGCAAAACCGCGTATGTGCAAAATTTTAAATTTAATTTAAAAAACCACCCTGGGCTACATTATTCCAAGTCCTTCTGCGTAGTACACCATAATGCGTAGGAGGCCTTCGGCCGCGCTTATTATAAATAACTGTGGGCTACGCCATTCCAACTTCGGGTGGTTGCCCTGCATGTTGCCACCGTTCCCACTCTATGGGCGGGATCCATGGTATTTTTGTGCAGAACACCTTTCTGAGTTGGCAATAAAGATAACATAAAGGGAATAAAAATATAGTGTACATGCATATACATATGTAAATAGCTAATAACTTAAGATGAAAATTTGAAATAAAAAATCGCGCGATATAATAATCATTAGTTTGAGGTGATAATCATTTATAGTATTATTCTAAAACAAGGCGCTTAGCTAGACCAAACTACAATACGTTCATAAATGAAATGTGTATCAAATGAAAGCTTATCATGAGCATGTTTGCACAAAATCACAAAAATTTCAATTGGTTAATTTCTTCAAAAAGTTTAAAGTTTGCTTTAATTTTTTTCTAAAAAAAAACCCACCCGATTATCGGGAGTTACATGCTAGTAAAAATTTAAAAAATACCATGGATCCCGGCCATAGAGTGGGAACAAAAGCGCAATAGTGTCAATTGACACTATTTCCACTAAAATTTTTCTGAAATAACTATTAAATTATAATTTCTTTTATTTTTAAATTTGTGTTAATTTTTTTATTTCTAAATTTTAAGTCGAAAAATTCCTAAAGATTTATAACTGCATAAATGCACTTACGTGTACATATGCATGTAAATATGTACACGAGCATGAATGCAAACAAAAGGATAGATTTTTATTGTGAATAAATTTCTACACTTTTATTAAAATCACAAAATTGTAAACCACTAATTAATTTTTTTGACCCAAAACCCTGTTTTTTACTTTTGGATTTTACTGGAATTTTAATTTAGAGAAACTTTTATTTAATTTAAAAATTCAAAATTATGAAAATATGCACAAGTGCACTTAAGTATACATATATACATATGTACACGAGCACGTATGCAATCAAAGAAGAAGAGGAAAAAAAACATTTGTTGAAGGAATTAATTTATTGGATTTCTGATAATTTTTTTAAGAGAAAATTTGTATTTAATTTAAAAATGCCAGAAAACAGAAACTTGGCAAGAAATTTGAAAAATAGAAAGTTTGAAGGAAAAATACATTTTTTATTGCAGCTCACGAAGCCTACCGAAGGCCGCGACATTTTTACAACAAACACACACATACGAATTTTACACAAAACCACAACAACAAAACTACACTGAATCACATTTAAAAATCCACAAAGTTTTTGGGCGCCAAAACCACAGTGAAACAACAACAAACATTTACATTTCATCCATACATTTTTGTTACCAATCGGAATATCAGAGGAATTCATATTTGGTCAAAAGGCAACCTTTGGCCCAAAATCAGCCACATAAAGATCGGCTAGAAATCCACACACACACTCACACACGCACACAAGGCAAGGAAGTCTCCAAAGCCAGCCAACAAAAACATCAAACATTTTTATCAGACCGCCAAACGAGGGTAGAACACAACATTTTCACGATACATAATAGCAACACTAGCAACATTATTACGTGCCATAGCAACATTATTACGTGCCATAGCAACACACAGATCAACAGGTGCCACGCCCACATTTCCCAAATTGTATAATTCTTGACCAAGGGACACACATATCCAAAAATCATTAGTTTAGACCAAAAATATTCAAAGTTATAATGATTTAAATTTTATATAGCCTGGGGGCGTGGCACAACAATCTTCTGAACCAATCTGGAAATTAAGAGAAGATCGACCATAAACTTTGAACTTATTGAAGTACAAACAAAACACAAAAAATGTGGGCGTGGCACCACCCACTTTTCCAAAATTATATACATCTTGACTCAAGGATACACATATCCAAAAATCTTTAATTTAGACCCAATATGTTCAGAGTTATGAAGAATTTAAATTTTATATAGCCTGGGAGCGTGGCACCGCCTACTTTTCCAAAAATTGATATAGCCTAAATCGTACACAACAGTTTTCTTAACCAATCTTGAAAGTTTAAAAGAGATCGACCATAAACTTTGGACATTATTGAAGTACAAACAAAACACAAAAAATGTGGGCGTGTCACTGCCCACTTTTCCAAAATTACACAAATCTTGACTACAGGACACACATATCCAGAAATCATTAATTTAGACCAAATATGTTCAGAGCTATGAAGAATTTAAATTTTATATAGCCTGGGGGCGTGGCACCGCCTTCTTTTCCAAAAACTGATATAGCCTAAATCGTACACAACAATCTTCTGAACCAATCTTGAAAGTTTAAAAGAGATCGACCATAAACTTTGGACATTATTGAAGTACAAACAAAACACAAAAAATGTGGGCGTGGCACCGCCCAAAATTACATAAATCTTGACTAAAGGACACACATATCCAGAAATCATTAATTTAGACCAAATATGTTCAGAGCTATGAAGAATTTAAATTTTATATAGCCGGGGGGCGTGGCACCGCCTACTTTTCCAAAAATTGATATAGCCTAAATCGTACACAACAATCTTCTGAACCAATCTTGAAAGTTTAAAAGAGATCGACCATAAACTTTGGACATTATTGAAGTACAAACAAAACACAAAAAATGTGGGCGTGGCACCGCCCACTTTTCCAAAATTACATAAATCTTGACCAAAGGACACACATATCCAAAAATCATTAATTTAGACCAAGTATGTTCAGAGTTATGAAGAGTTGTAGTTTTATATAGCCTGGGGGCGTGGCACCGCCCACTTTTCCAAAAATTAATATAGCCTATGCTTTAACACATGATCCCAAGAATATACGGTGAAAATTTCATAAAAATCGGTTGAGTACTTTGGACGCCCATAAAGGACACACAGACACACAGACACACAGACACGCAGACACACAGACACACATTCATTTTTATTTATAAGATAAATCTCGTTGAACCCAAATTAGTTACGGCGAAATTTCACACACATACAGTGTAAGAAATAAATAACACGAAAATCTCTTTTTTTAAATATATATATACATATATACGTTCAAAGACAGTGGGCCTAAACGCAAAAGTTTACTCTCAAATAAAATATTTTAAATTTCACTGGTTATTAAAACCATTCCTCACAAATTTAATAAATTTCAATTGGGGTCAAACGTAAAATAATAAGCACCGTAAATTAGTGTTGTAAGTCCCGAAAAAAGTAATTGATAAAATTATAAATTACCGCCCATTGATTATATCCATTTATACGTATATAACTACCGTGTTCAACGCGTATATACCCTTTTGAGACCAATACATCCCCTGAACAGTGGTACAAGACTACTAAAATCCCAAACAAAATTTGTTTTGCGTAAATAAAAGCAACAGTCTCAATAGAATCTTCCAAAATTGCTAAAGTCAAGTTAAGCAAATCTCAATTTAGAATGACTACCGTGGCTGAAAATAAATTTATATCTGAAACAGATATTTTTACAGATTACTGTACTCGGTTCCGCGCAACCCCCCTTCAAGACAATACCGAGTCAGCCCTAAAATTAAAAGATAAAAATATCGATGTATTTTGGTCTAGAGTACAGAGTGCCTTTGACGTGGTAGTAGAATCAGACGACCAGGACCTTCCCGATGATTTTAAATCTGCCGCTTTGGGTAAATACCGAGCCTGCCTAATAGCGTATGAGGAGACAAAGGCTCAAATAGGCGATCAACTCCAACTCAAGGAATTGAGTAAACCCGCGCCTCAAGTGCCAACCCAACCCCCCTCAGAGTCCTCCCATATGAACCTGAAAGTCCCCCCATGTGATACAGAAATTTTCTATGGAGGGTATGATCAATGGCCGTCCTTCCGTGACATGTTCACAGCGGTGTATATCAACCACTCCAAACTCTCCAGCGCCCAAAAACTGTATCACCTCCGTCAAAAGACTAAAGGTAAGGCAGGCCAAATAGTAGAACAATTTCCACTAAGTGACGACAATATTGCCCTAGCATGGGAAGCTCTCAAGTCACGATATGAGAACAAAAGGGTCCTGGTCGATAATCAAATCCGAATTCTCATGAATCTAAAAGCGATTCAGTCGGAAAATAGTGAGGATATCCAAAAATTACAATCCTCAGTTAATAACGCCCTCCAAATACTAGCGACACAGCAAGTCGAAACCTCTAGCTGGGATCCCATTTTAATATATCTGGTAACGTCAAAGTTACCAGAGAATACAGTTGACCTTTGGGAGCAATCATTAAGCTCCAGAAGAGACCTACCGAACTGGTCCCAAATGAACCAGTTTCTGACTACTCGCTACGAGATTGTGGAAAGGGTGGATCAATGGCGTCCAGCCAAACCCAGATATAATCCACCCTCCACAAACTTCTCAAGGCCACACCCCAGTCAGAACACCCCCCAGTTCAGGCAGTCTCAACCCCAAACCCACAGCAACAACCCCCCAACACATACAAAATCCCACGCCACAGAGCAGCAACGATTTTATACCTGCAAATTATGCAAACAACAAACTCATACCCTACAAAGCTGTTTGCGGTATAAAAAGTTACCAATCTCAGAACGCAGAAATTTCGTAAGAGACAATAATATCCGCGAAAATGGTTTAGCCCAAACCCATCTCTTGAAAGACTGCCAAAGCACGAGAACGTGCATGCACTGCCAAGGCCGACATAACACCACTCTTCACGACACAGCTTCTCCCAGTACGAGTTCTGGAATTCACAGAACTAGATCTCAGGTAGCCACAATAGAAGCCAGCAATCCAAGGCTTCAAGACGTGAACCAGGCGGCACCCCATGAAAGCGATCCCTCTACACCCAATACATCCCAAGTACAGTCATTCCATGCTGAAAATGATAGCAAAATCATACTCCCTACAGCAATTGTCTTGGTAGAACATAGAGGGGACCTATTCAAGCTTCGGGCCTTAGTCGATCAAGGCTCCGAAAGAAGCTTCATATCCGCCAAAGCTCAAGCAAAACTCCGGCTTCCCTATACCCACTCCCTATTTGAAATCTCGGGTATGGGAGGCGGAGTGGTACAAACATCAAATAAGCTGTGCTCGTTGACCCTAGTCTCAAATGACAGACAAGTAAAAATAAAAGCCCAGGTAATAGTGCTACCCCGTTTAACTAGGCAACTTCCAACCCTCAGGCTAAATGAAAGCCAAATGCGAAAATGGTCCCATCTCGAACTAGCAGACCAGTAGCCCGTTTCTGTAACTTTGCGTTAACTTAACGAATGAGTTTTTATCGCATGGCTCGTAACGAATTCGTTATGAAAAGTGTTTCTGTATGAAAAAAATTCACCTTGCGATATGTTCGTGGTGTGTTATGTAAAAATGATAAAATGATAGCCCACAAAGCTTAGGTGCCAAATAGAACATTTGACGCACGCCAAGAAATTGTCTTAATAGCCTAGTAGTTGTGATGTTGCCCTAACCAGCGGGGGATTCCGAGTTCGAATCATGGCAAGTTTTTCTTTTTTTCAACTTTTTTTTAATATTTTTTTTTTGTTTTTATATTTTTCTAAGAATTAACTTTTAGTAAATATTAATAACATTAAAAATTTGCACACAATGCAATTATTTTGGATTCTACGCTTGTTATCACTGCCACTATAGGCTGCGTTAATTTTATCGATCGCCGTAACGAAAATACATTTCTACCACGCTTATAGAAACACTGCTCAGCGATAACTACATAACAGGGTTGCACTTTGCGTTAAAAATCGTATCGATGGGATACAGAAACGGGCTACAGAACACCCAAAACCCCTCCCAAATCGATCTGGTATTGGGTAGTGATCTTATCCCTCAGATAATGCTTAATGGCATAGAAAAGATCTCTCCCAGCCTGCTAGCACAAATTACCATCTTTGGATGGGTAATAAGTGGCCAAACTCCCGAAAAGGATGGAGCGCATTCCTCCCAAGCGTGAGAAATAACAAACAGTCAGTGATCATGATCATCTTAGACAGTTCTGGGAAATCGAAGACCAAATGTGCGAAGAATTCTATAAAAGCACAACCACTCGAATGGGAAACGGTCGATATATGGTTCGGCTTCCCTTCAAATCAACATTTCCGAACGATATCGAACTAGGCCAATCCCGTACCGCAGCCCTACGACAGTTCGACGGCATGGAACGTACACTCTTAAATAAGGGCGATCTCAAGCAGCAGTACGACATGGTACTCGAAGAATACCTGTCCTTAGGCCACATGGAAGAATGCAGCCCAAATGAGATAGAATCTCAAGGGAAATACTGCTCTTTCTATCTCCCTCACCATGCGGTCGTCAGACCAGACAAAAAGACAACAAAAGTCAGAGTTGTATTTAATGCTTCCAAGAAGTCAGGGTCCGGTCACTCCCTCAATGATACCCTATGCACCGGCCCAACCCTCCAACCCTATCTCCGACTTATGTTGTTGAAATGGAGAACATATAAATATGTCTTTAATGGCGATGTGAAAAAAATGTACCGCCAGATCCTCCTACACCCCGATGACCAAGACTACCAACGGATAATATTCCGAACCCCCGAAACCAGTCCAATAAAGGACTAAAAAGTTAAAAACGGTCACCTTTGGAGTTAACTGCGCTCCCTTCCTGGCTATTCGCACTCTGCACGAGCTGTCGAAAGACATAGCCGTCTCTCACCCACGCGCAGCCCCAATACTAAAGTCCGAGACGTATGTAGACGATATTTTATCCGGCAGCCATGATCTCCCATCAGCCGAGCAATCCCTAAATGAGACCATTGATGCACTCAACTCAGCCGGCTTCCCATTAAAAAAGATCACGGCAAACCATCCGGACATTCTCAGGCAAATTCCCAAGGCGGACTTACTGGACATCGACTTCCTCGAATTCGAGAAAAGTAGTGCCGCCAAAACTCTTGGGATTCAATGGAATGCGCTCTCGGACACATTCTCTTATACTGTGGACTCAGAACCAGCCTCAACGGCAGCCACCAAGCGAGGGATTCTCTCCGCTATTGCAAAACTTTTCGACCCCGCAGGGTGGCTGACGCCAGTCATGATACAGGCAAAAATATTGATGCAAGACGGGACTGATTGGGATGAACGAGTCAAACCGATCCGTCTCGTAAAATGGACGCAATTCGCAAAGAATCTGCACTCCATCTCCAATCTCAACATACCCCGATGGATTAACTTCGCCCCTGACCACTTAGTCGAGCTCCATGGTTTTTGCGACGCCTCTGAAAAGGCTTATTGCGCAACCCTCTATGTGCGAACTACTGTGGGCACCCAAGTCTTCTCTCACCTCCTTGTGTCCAAAGGCAAAGTGGCTCCTCTCAAAATTATAAGTCTGCCACGCCTGGAACTATGTGGAGCGCTCTTACTAGCCAAACTAGTCGCACTAGTGCAACCCCATCTCGGTCTCACTCAAAAAAAGCTGACTATGTGGTCTGATTCGGAAATCGTGTTAGCCTGGCTCGAAAAGCCACCCCACTCATGGAAGACCTATGTCTCCAATCGAACCGCGCAGATAATAGATCTCGTTGGTAATGTCCCATGGCGACACGTACCCAGCAAAGAAAACCCAGCGGATCTGGGCACCCGAGGTTGTACGCCAGTCGATCTCGCAAATTCCGCCCTCTGGTGGAATGGGCCAGAGTGGCTTTCGAAATCCCCCGAAGATTGGCCACAACCAACAATTCGTAGCGTCAACCCCCCAGAATCACGTAAAGTAGAAGCCCTACATGCTACGGAAGAGAGTGAGGATCTCTTAGATCGATTCTCTTCCTACCCTCGTGCTTTACGTGTAATGGCCTACGTTCTCAAATTTGTACGTCAGCAAAAAGACGCGGTGAACGGTATTAAAGAACCCACCGAAAACTCCCTAACTCATGCCGATCTCAAAAGATCCAAACATCGCCTCATAATCATGGCCCAAACTCGATATTACGCTCTCGAAAGATCATGTCTAGAGGATGCCCAGTCAATTTCAAAACGAAGTTCCCTACTTGTACTTAACCCCTTCCTAGACAAGAGCTGAGTTCTCCGAGTAAATGGTCGACTAGCCCATGCAACTCTCACTTATAATGAGCGTCATCCCATTATCCTACCTGAAAAGTCGCGCCACTGTACTCTATATATACGATTCCTCCACGAAATGCTCCTACATGCGGAAGCGCGTCTCATGCAACAAACATTAAGGCAAGAATTTCACATTGCCCGTCTCAAACCACTTAAGAAAAGTGCATTTTCCAGTGTAAAGTCTGCACTACTCACAAACAACAAACGCGGTCACAAATCATGGCAGCCTTGCCCCCCGAACGATGTCGATTCGCTCCCCCCTTCACCACAACTGGTGTAGACTTTGCTGGCCCCTTTCAATTAAAAGCATCTATGCTTAGATCTCAAACCCTCGTAAAGGGATACGTGGCAGTCTTTGTCTGTTTTACCACTAAAGCGGTCCACCTGGAATTGTGCTCAGACCTCACCAGCAAAGCTTTTCTTGCCGCCTTCGCCCGATTTGTAGGACGCCGAGGATACCCGAACCAAATGATGAGTGACAATGGCAAAACATTTATCGGCGCCAAGCGGGCGACCGAAATCGAATTCGTATCATTTATGCGAGAAGTATCGTCAGATATTGTTGAGAAGTACGCCCCCAAGGAATAAATTGTAAATTTATACCCCCCGGCGCACCTCACATGGGCGGATTATGGGAATCCCACGACAGCCGGTTCTACGTACCGGAATGACTCGGGGTTTCCCCGACCAAGGGCTGTTATTTCGCTACCCCCCCGCCTAAACCGTCAGTAATCTTCCCCCCAATAATGTCATCCTCCGAGCAGCTCCTTGCAGCGGGACTGCTCAAGACTCTCCTGATCCGGGCTGGTATTGAATCCAACCCGGGACCAAGAGAATGGATCTGCTGTATATGCTGGAAGAAAATTTATGTGAAACGCTCACACTCAGTACAATGCTCCAATTGCAATAGGTGGTTGCACCTAACAAGTTGCTCCGGACTAAATCCCTCTACCCATAGGCCCGCTAGTTTTTATAGAACTTTTGCGGCCCCTTGCTGTTCACGTCCTACGACGTCCCGTGGCCGTCGTCGATCAAGTATCGCTCCGCCGCATATGTCTGACTCTGTCACCTCAGTCTCCACGACTAGCATCACAAATGCACCTCAGCAAGTTGACCTTCCTAGCGGTCGCTCACGCCCCCAGGCGTCAACATCTCACACAGCAGCTCACAGCTACTCCCTACGTAGCACTTCCCAAGTGGAATTGAGCAATGCCGAGCGTCCGCTATCTCCCGCCCCCTCAGTCAGCCCCTCTTCTTCCAGCATCAGCACGAGTATAAGTCACAACCATCAGCTCCTGGTCCCTTATACTACGTGCACTGTTTGTCGGTTAAGATTATACACGCCTTTGGCATCGGTCAGGTGCAATAACTGCCTTGGCCTGTGTCATCTGCTTATATGCTCTGGACTCGCAAACAGGAACTTATGGACTGATACGTACGTTGCGCCATGCTGTCGAGCTACGCAACCTTCAACGTCATCTGAATCGCCTCTACCTTCTGGTAACGCGATTCCTTCGACTTCAAGAATGCGTCGTAGTGCGCGACCCAGCCTACTACCACCTAGGCATGCGCATCAGTCCCTGACCCCCAGCATCAACTCTACTCCCCCTTCGCACTTCGCAATCCTGCAATTTAATTGCAACGGCCTAACCGGCAAAATAGCTGAGATTACAAACCTCATGAAGCGACACAATATCAAAATCGCTGCTATTCAAGAGACAAAGCTCGGTGGAAGGTCTACTCTTCTGACCTGCAACGGGTACAATGTACACCGTTGTGATCGTGCGAGAGGGCTTGGGGGTGGTCTTGCATTCATCACGCATCAAACTATGCAGTACCGTCTATTTGAGCCTGACATCGACCCGAGGGACACCACCTTAGAACGTCAAGGTATGGTTGTCCGGTCAGGCGATGTCGACTTGGAAATCATAAACGTATATATACCTCCTGTCACCTGCTGTCCCAGGGATTATCACCCTGACATTCGTGCGTTACTCAGAGGTGAGAACCGTGTTATCCTTGGTGACTTTAACGCACACCACGACCTGTGGCACTCCAGCTTACAGGCCGATGGTAGGGGGCAGGAGCTGGCTGACCAAATAGACGATTCGACGTTCTGCACAGTTAATGGGGATGCCCCCACTAGAGTGGCGGTAAACTGCTAGAGCTCGCCGGATATCACCATAGTCAGCGCAGGTCTTATAAACTGCGTTGACTGGCGACCGATGCAGACGCTTGCTTCGGATCACCTTCCCATTGCGCTCTCTATCGATCGCCCCACCGACTTTGTCACTTCTGACAATCGCACCTTTGTTAACTTTAACAAAGCCGACTGGGAAAGTTTCTTAACATCTACAGAGAGCACCTTCGCTGCTCTCCCCACTCCGTCTGACGTACGAGAAGGGGAAAAGGCGTTTCGTATGGCCCTAGTTTCAGCCTCCCGTCAACACATTCCGTCAGGTAGAATAAAGGAAGTACGCCCATTCTTCCCCGCAGAGGCAGCGGCCCTGGCAAATGAACGTGACCATATTAGACGCCTTGACCCTACGCATCCCCAAATTAGGGATCTTAATGCGGAAATCAGACGCTTAGTAGATAAACACAAACGCGCTAAGTGGGAAGAGCACCTAAGGTCTTGTAACCTCTCGGCTGGGGTTGGCAAATTATGGTCGACGGTGAAATCTTTGTCCAACCCGACTAAACCCAACGACAAAATATCCATCGCCTTCGGCGATAAAGTTCAGTCGAAACCTAAACGATGCGCGAGCGCTTTCTGCCGACAGTTTGTAATGCATCCTCCGTTGGACAAAGAAATTCGCCGAGCCACCAGGGAAGCGCATAAACCCAAAAACAGCGATGCGCCCATTGCCATCTCCACAACCGAAGTACAAGAGGCAATACGGAGATCTAAGAACACCAAGTACATAGGCCCCGATGACATCTCCATGCTGATGCTAAAACACCTCGGCGACGAAGGCATAAGATATTTAACACACATTTTCAACCTTTCCTTGTCCACCTTTGTCATTCCTGAAAGATGGAGACAGGCAAAGGTGGTCCCACTATTAAAGCCTGGCAAGCCAGCTGCCGTAGGGGAGGCATATCGCCCGATATCACTTCTCTCGCCAGTAGTGAAAGTGTTGGAATCCATCTTATTACCATATTTCACCGCTAATTTGCGACTCGCCGAACATCAGCATGGTTTCCGCAAAAACCACAGCACTACCACCGCGCTGAACGCCATTACCACTCAGATAGGGGACGGACTAAACCAAAAGCGTCCAAACCACAGGAGCTAGTTGCGCTAGATTTGGCCAAAGCCTTTGACACGGTCAATCATGCTCGACTATTGAAAGACCTGGAAGATTCGTCCCTTCCCCCTGTCTTAAACGTTGGACTGCCAATTATCTGCGTGGTCGTCAATCGTCGGTAGAATTCAGAGGCGCCCGATCAAAACCCAGAATAGTTAAACAAGGGGTGCCACAGGGTGGTGTCCTATCCCCGTTTCTATTTAACTATTATATTATATTTCGCTGGTAGAAACCTGGCATTGTCACCGAATAAGTCCTCGGCTACCTTATTTACGACGTGGACAACGCAAGTGAACATTAGACGTCTACCTTGATAGTGTTAAGCTACCAACTGTCTCACACCCCAAAATCTTAGGGGTAACGTTTGATAACATGTTCAAATACGGCGCTCATGTTACCGCAATTGTCAATAAAGTCCAAAGCCGTAACAAAATCCTCAAGTCGCTAGCTGGCAGCACTTGGGGCAAAGACAACGAAACGTTACTAGCTACATACAAAGCAATTGGTCAGCCGGTACTGAGCTACGCGACGCCTATATGGTCGTCGGGGCTGGCTGACACACACTGGACGAGGCTTCAGGTCTGCCGGAATACCGCCCTTCGAACCGCCACTGGGTGTCTTCTTATGTCTCCTGAGCACCACCTTCACAATGAAGCGAAAATGCTCGCCGTTAAAGAGCATAGCGAAATGTTGACCAGGCAATTCCTATTCAACTGTTGCAAACCTCAGCACCCGAACGGACGCCTGGTCAACGAAAATCCGCCCCCCAGGAGGATAAGAAGCCACCTACGCAAACACTTCGATGAGATCCGGCACCTGATTTCCACGCCGTTTGATCCTAAGGTGCACCGGCAGGCCCTCACCCTTATCCACACCGATTCGATAAATTCCTATGTCAGCTCTATTCCAGCGAACGCCGTTCTTCAAGCAACAACTCCACCCGTTGCCGAAGAGGAGCGCGGGCTGCCTAGGGAGACTAGAGTGATGCTGGCCCAACTCCGGTCTGGATATTGTAATAGGTTAAACTCTTACCTATCCAGACTGAACCCCGACTTGCCTAATGTTTGTCCGGCATGTGGCTTGTCCCCCCATAATACTAACCACCCTTTCGTCTGCTCAGCTGAGCCTACTCTTCTAACACCCATATCCCTCTGGTCCGCCCCTATCGAAGCCGCTAGGTTTCTAGGACTTCCGTTAGAAGAGCCTGATGACATTATTGGGTAGATACGGACCACCTAGGCAGGGCTACGTGGCGTTACAACAACAACAACATGGGAATCCGCTGTCAAAAGCTTTAAAACCCATTTCAAAAAGGTAGCCGGAACTCACAATTTTACCTTTGAAGAATTCTCGACTCTATTAATTCGCATAGAAGGCGTACTTAATTCTCGTCCCATATCCCCACTGTCTCAAGACCCGAATGACCTCACTGCCCTCACACCAGGGCACTTCCTTCGAGGAGCACCAATGCTCTCGATCCCCGAACCAAATCACGAAGATCTCTCTATGATAAATAGATGGGAAAGACTGAAAGTTCTGCATCATCAGTTCAGCAAACGCTGGAAAACTGACTGCCTCGCCGATCTGCAAAAGCGTTACCGATGGAAAAACGCCCAAACTCCCCCGAAAATCGGCGATCTCGTCATCATCAAGGAAGACAATTTACCTCCCACTGAGTGGCGAGTAGGTCGATTGGAAAATCTACACCCAGGACGAGATGGACACATTCGTGTCGTAGACGTCCGCACCCAGAATTTTATTCTTACCAGACCCCTCACAAAACTATGTTTTCTACCGTCAGCCGAGAGTGAAAACCAAAAACTCATACAGTCCACTAATCTCGTGCTATCGAAAAAGTCATACAGTCCACTAATCTCGTGCTATCTCAGGCAACTTTTTAGGCATTCTCCCAAACTATGCCCACGCCCAAGCGCATAACTAATATGCATTCATATATTACTCTCTCCTCTACAGATGGATCGTCAACGCCCTCCGGTTCCAACCCCACGCCGTTCGTTGGCATCGCAGGTAACCCTGCCCGCAGCCCGCCCGCGCCGTAGCGAACCCGTACCGGATTACCGAAAATGCAGATTGTGCTTGCGTCATCATTCGTTGCTGATGTGCCCAGCGTTCACGGCCATGCAGCCACAACAGCGTTTCTTAATCGCTAGGGCACATCAATACTGCACCAACTGTTTAGCGCTATCGCATCGTACCAATCAGTGCACCTCAACCGAGAGCTGTCGGGTCTGCGGGCAGCACCACCACACCTTTCTCCATCGGGACATCGGAAGCCGTCAACCCGCATACGTCGCCCCGCCTGTAGCGGAGATACCTCCACCACCACGCCGCCGACCAGCGAGTCATCGTCGTCGCACTCAACAGCAGCCTCCAAGGGCCAACGGTCGTGCTCCCCTCGCACGTCAACCGCCACGACCAACCAGCGTCGGCGATCGCACCATCCGATGCATCGCAACCGGCTTGCGCACCTCTACCTACAAAAACAAGGTCGGACGAATCCTCATCCAAGAGGCCGGCAGGAGCTACAGCATACACTAGGCGCTTACTACGCCTAGGGGAGGCAGAATGTTTACGCGACTTAGGTAGCCACACGTCCCAATCCCAAAATCAACGAAAACCTATTACATTGAATTGTACATATATATTTACCATTGAATTCTCGCATTGTATCATTTTTTATATGAGTCAGAATTTTTGAAACCTATCACTAAAAAGGGGTCGGTTTTGTTTTTTAATTTTAATGTGGTTAAAGTGTGGCACGTGAGTATTGAAAGAGATTCCCAAAATATAATTCCAAAAAAAAAATTATTGTGCGAATT
The DNA here is from genome assembly GCA_951509765.1 of Sphenella marginata. Classification (NCBI taxonomy): domain Eukaryota; kingdom Metazoa; phylum Arthropoda; class Insecta; order Diptera; family Tephritidae; genus Sphenella; species Sphenella marginata. Next base: position 55,355,750 of record OX608080.1, on the reverse strand, counting down.
ATTGGCATAACTGATTTGTTGACATTTTTTTTCGTTTTGCTATATCTTATAATCTATTTGCTCAAATGAGATGAAATTTTCACAGTTTTTTACTATTTTGTCGTAGTTTATAATGCATTTTTTTTATTGCAAATTCTTTTAAAGTTTTTTATTTATAATTTTTTTTTATGCAAATTTTTTGCAAAATGTCGTTCTGGAGCACCAAAAATTCCGAAAAAATTTAAAAATATTCCTTAAGCTTTATGCAATAACATATACAAATTTCAAAGTGTGCGGATTTTTTGTTCAATAGATACGATAAAAACAAAATATTACATTGAATTGTACATATATATTTACCATTGAATTCTCGCATTGTATCATTTTTTATATGAGTCAGAATTTTTGAAACCTATCACTAAAAAGGGGTCGGTTTTGTTTTTTAATTTTAATGTGGTTAAAGTGTGGCACGTGAGTATTGAAAGAGATTCCCAAAATATAATTCCAAAAAAAAAATTATTGTGCGAATTATTGGCATAACTGATTTGTTGACATTTTTTTTCGTTTTGCTATATCTTATAATCTATTTGCTCAAATGAGATGAAATTTTCACAGTTTTTTACTATTTTGTCGTAGTTTATAATGCATTTTTTTTATTGCAAATTCTTTTAAAGTTTTTTATTTATAATTTTTTTTTATGCAAATTTTTTGCAAAATGTCGTTCTGGAGCACCAAAAATTCCGAAAAAATGTAAAAATATTCCTTAAGCTTTATGCAATAACATATACAAATTTCAAAGTGTGCGGATTTTTTGTTCAATAGATACGATAAAAACAAAATAAAAAAATGAAAAAATAAATAAATAAATAAAATATCAACCAGTCTTGCTACCACACAATACTTTCAGGGCGCTCATAAAATGCAAAGTTTTTGTTTGATATCATAATAAAAGACAGCGCAGAAAGGTACAAACATCAATTTATTGCAAAATTACATTTGTATTTTACACAGTGGCCGAATATGACGCTGAAAATCTTATTTTGGAGAAACGTTTTCTCAAAGCTGTGGCAATAAAGAACACGCGAAATTATCACTCTTTTATACCAATTAACGGACAAAAATATGCTTGCGAAATTATTCAGCATCATTGAGAATCTGATCTTCTGATAAATCCTAAGAAGTTTTATCAATGTTATCAATGTGATGTTTTTTCATTCAAAATGTAATTTTGCAATAAATTGATGTTTGTACCTTTCTTCGCGTTCTTTTATTATTTTGTTGTTGTTTTTTTGCGGTCTTTCTTGTTTTTACATATTTGTAAGTTTTGCCAGCTCGAGACCATGGCCCAATTATACTGGTCGTCTCGTTAGGCCAACAACAACTATTCCCATGTATTTTGTTAGTGTTTTTTGGTACTTGTTTGTCATATTTTACTGTCAAAATCACTGTTCGCTGTATTCGCCTTGCCAGGCGCGGATCCAGAAAATATTTTCGGTGGGTATCCAAATTTTTTCCATTTTGAGTGTAATCTAGAAATTACAAAATTGAAGTTTCATTTGTCTCCGGTGGGGACGCAAAATAAATTTATCAAAAGGACACCACGTTTTTTATGCCAATAATAGTGAGAACTTAAATAGTAATAAAAGAAAAATAATTTAGGTTTATTTCATTTATTATTATTCAATATAGAAACAAAAAGTTTATCACATACAGACCAAGCCTAAGTAACCGACCCCCGGGCCGTCTCCCCCTCTATACCCGCCTTGCTCAAAATTTGAATTCGCCAGCTAACGTAACAACCCAACAACCATTTCTGTAAATGTTTTAAAAAATATTTTAAACTAAACCATGGTACAAGAAAATCAAGGTATTTCCACTATGACATAAACTGTGTTTTCCGTCATTCACATCATTTGTCTTTTGTTCCATCTTACAAAAAAAATTGATTTGATTATTTTTATAATATTAAAGAAAAATTTTAGTATATAAGAAACAAAGTTAAATATTTAAAAAATCAGACCAATTCTATTTGTATTTCGCTTGAAATTAAAAAAAGGAGCAACGCTTTTAAAGTATTTCATCGCCATATTTAGCTTTATATTATTGAAAACTATAGATCCCGATAACTGACAAGAATAAATTAAAAGCAAAATCCCACAAATTGGATCCGTTGTTTAGATCAAATTGTTTTAAATTTTAACAATTAACAAATACGATACCCGGACGTAATCTGACACAATATTAATAACTGCAACAACTTCAATTTATTTAATTGCAATTAGTTTCCAAATCAATCAAAAATTTAACAGATTAACATAATCTGCCATGTCACCTGGTACGGTGTTGCGATCTGATTGAGAACGTCGGTTACGAAGCTTAAAGTTTTCAGCGAAAAAAACTAAAAAATATGAATTAACAAAAATTAGTTCGTTTTTGGTTAAAGAATAGGTTTATGTTAAGTCATGACAATGGCGGCGAAGAAGTGGAACTACATACCTTTATATATTTGTACCATGAAGTAAACTTGCTGCAATAAGCGATATGTTGGCTGCATCTTAACCAATTTTTGCAATGTGCAGTTTACATATTTTGTTGCAAAAGCGAACAAATATGGTTTGAATAATGTTTTGGGAAAAAGGCTCATAAAAAGTTTTTTTTGAAACTATCTTGAAGGCTTACACTAATAAGTTCTTTATCAACGTGCCGTTTCAATTAAAAAACATTTAATTTCGAACGTTTTATAAACGAAAAATCGAAATTTTGTAAGCTTAATATTTTGGAAAGTTTTTAAAACACTTAATTTAAGGTCACTTTGCTTGTTGGGTATATTTTTGACATGTAATTTTTAGTTGACAAATAATTTTTAAAAACAAATAATTTACAAACAGTTCCGCTGCGGCGAAAAAAAATACAAATCAGCTGATGGCTCGATATCACCCATGGCGTAATTACTATGGTTTTTTTTGGGAAAAATTGATAATTGGAGAAAAATTACATTGTTAACGTATATGTTTACGTACATAAATATGTACAAACAAAAAAGTCCAGCACACACATTCGTTCGTATGACCGAAGGTCTAACAACAATGTGTGCTCACTTGTGGCAAGAACAAACAAACAAAAGGGAATTAATTGAAGTGGAGATAAATGCATTGTGACGTCACAGGGCATCATAGCTTAGATGTTAGAATTTCCTAACAGCGGCTTTGGTGCAGACACTGGTTCATATCCCAGTGTCCGAAAAGGGATCTGATGATGAGCTTGGAAACTCTGAAACATGTAATCCTATCCATCGCTGTGATTTAACAATGTAATTTTTCTCCAATTAACAATTTTTCCCAAAAAAAACTGACAATTAAAATTCATTACGAATTATTGTTTCTCTGGGTCTTTTATTATGATATCAAACAAAAACTTTGCATTTTATGAGCGCCCTGAAAGTATTGTGTTGTAGCAAGACTCGTTGATATTTTATTTATTTATTTATTTTTTCATTTTTTTATTTTGTTTTTATCGTATCTATTAAACAAAAAATCCGCACACTTTGAAATTTGTATATGTTATTGCATAAAGCTTAAGGAATATTTTATAATTACGACATTTTGCAAAAAATTTGCATAAAAAAAAAATTATAAATAAAAAACTTTAAAAGAATTTGCAATAAAAAATATTCCATTATAATCTACGACAAAATAGTAAAAAACTGTGAAAATTTCATTTCATTTGAGCAAATAGATTATAAGATATAGCAAAACGAAAAAAAAATGTCAACAAATCAGTTATGCCAATAATTCGGACAATAATTTTTTTTTTTGGAATTATATTTTGGGAATCTCTTTCAATACTCACGTGCTACACTTTAACCACATTTAAATTAAAAAACAAAACCGACCCCTTTTTAGTGATCGGTTTCAAAAATTCTGACTCATATATTACATAACAATTCATTTCATTGAATTATATTAAGTCTTATCTTGAATTGTATTATAATATTCCCCTCAACATAAAAACATACCCTTAGGCTAAGTAGTAAATATGAGATCTTTTGGGACGTGTGGCAACCCTCGCTCAAATCACCCCACACCAATTCGCCGCATGCAAATCAGCTGATGTGGGGGCGGCCATCATTATTATTATTACAAATCTTCCCTGTGTATATACACCGGCTTTTGGCGAAATTTACATCTTTTTTATAAATTTGTTATTTATCTACATATATCAATATTGGTATTATAAAGTGAAATAAAGTTATTAAAAGTGCGTCATTCATTACCTATTAATCGAATAGAATAACTTTACATCCCGCTTGATCGCAAGGCCAGTGAAAACATATGTATGTATATATCTGCATACAGGTGTTTGCATATTTTATAGTTCGATTTGCATATCTATTCAAACCCAATAAAAGTGAAATCTCCGATCGTTTAAAATAAGTTAATATCCAATAAACTATAAAGGGTGCAATACTAAACAAAGCATTAGCTTAATTTTCGCAAAGTGAAAAGTCTATTCCTTAAAAAGAGTACAAGGGAAGTCCGGTGCAACCATATTGAGTACGACCCATATTGAAGGTGCAGCTAAGTCAGAGCCTCACGAGCAATCACACGGGAAGGTACGTGCCAATTATTTGAAAACCCGACAACCGTGAGTACAGCCCAATAATTATATAGAGTGCATAGTCATACATAGATATATATTAGCTTTAGCACGTACATTTTTTTTCATAGTTTTTTTTACATGGAAATAATAAGATCACATTAGACTGGTCATAAAATATTTTGAATTTTTACATATATGTATTTTAGTTACGTGAATAAAAATTGTTAATAGTTTTCATTATAAAATTTTTGAAGAAAATTTCTTTGAGGTTTATGGGTTGAGGATTAATTTTTTTTAGATAATCGATTCAACAAATAGTTGTTGGTGCAGGTGTTGCCCTCGTGGCAACTGTTGGTAAGTGGTGGTAGTTGAGGAAAGGTATGTGACAAACGTAAGTACTCAAGACGGACATTAGTCAGGTAAAAGGGGACTCTACTCGGTAAGCGGAGTAATAGTAGAGTCCAAAGGCTGTTCTCATCTCGTGAACAGGAAGGGTGGGAAGGCTCCACCTGACTCGGACAGGTTTTCTCCCACTTTCCTTTATTTTGTCTTCTTCCTTATTTTTTGCATTCTTTCCACAGGCATGAATCCTAATTTTGCTATGCAACTGTTGGGAAAGGAGAAGTGGCAAGAACCGCGCCTCAACGCCGACGAGCCTCAGCTGGGCTACCACCATGCCAACCCGCCACTCCTCCTCTCCCGTACCAGGCAGTTACGTAACAATGGCGCCCAACGGTATAGCCCACTAGTTTAATGGTTAAATTTTTCTCATATTTTTCTATTTTTTTTTTCTAATTTCCATCTCCTCACTTACTCTCTCTTGCTTTACTTCAAACTATTTTCTTTCTGTTTCACTTTCTCAACGTTTCCTTCTCACGGACGGAGTTAGGGTCACGAAGGCAACATCGCTTGTTGCAAGCAACGAGCGATATGTGCCTAAGTGACAAGACAGTGAAATCTCCGATCGTTTAAAATAAGTTAATATCCAATAAACTATAAAGGGTGCAATACTAAACAAAGCATTAGCTTAATTTTCGCAAAGTGAAAAGTCTATTCCTTAAAAAGAGTACAAGGGAAGTCCGGTGCAACCATATTGAGTACGACCCATATTGAAGGTGCAGCTAAGTCAGAGCCTCACGAGCAATCACACGGGAAGGTACGTGCCAATTATTTGAAAACCCGACAACCGTGAGTACAGCCCAATAATTATATAGAGTGCATAGTCATACATAGATATATATTAGCTTTAGCACGTACATTTTTTTTCATAGTTTTTTTTACATGGAAATAATAAGATCACATTAGACTGGTCATAAAATATTTTGAATTTTTACATATATGTATTTTAGTTACGTGAATAAAAATTGTTAATAGTTTTCATTATAAAATTTTTGAAGAAAATTTCTTTGAGGTTTATGGGTTGAGGATTAATTTTTTTTAGATAATCGATTCAACAAATAGTTGTTGGTGCAGGTGTTGCCCTCGTGGCAACTGTTGGTAAGTGGTGGTAGTTGAGGAAAGGTATGTGACAAACGTAAGTACTCAAGACGGACATTAGTCAGGTAAAAGGGGACTCTACTCGGTAAGCGGAGTAATAGTAGAGTCCAAAGGCTGTTCTCATCTCGTGAACAGGAAGGGTGGGAAGGCTCCACCTGACTCGGACAGGTTTTCTCCCACTTTCCTTTATTTTGTCTTCTTCCTTATTTTTTGCATTCTTTCCACAGGCATGAATCCTAATTTTGCTATGCAACTGTTGGGAAAGGAGAAGTGGCAAGAACCGCGCCTCAACGCCGACGAGCCTCAGCTGGGCTACCACCATGCCAACCCGCCACTCCTCCTCTCCCGTACCAGGCAGTTACGTAACAATGGCGCCCAACGGTATAGCCCACTAGTTTAATGGTTAAATTTTTCTCATATTTTTCTATTTTTTTTTTCTAATTTCCATCTCCTCACTTACTCTCTCTTGCTTTACTTCAAACTATTTTCTTTCTGTTTCACTTTCTCAACGTTTCCTTCTCACGGACGGAGTTAGGGTCACGAAGGCAACATCGCTTGTTGCAAGCAACGAGCGATATGTGCCTAAGTGACAAGACAGTGGGGGGAGTGCTGGCGGTGATTTCTGAGTTCCTTTTAAGAACTCCAACGTTTTTAAAAAGTGGTATCAGAAGTCATCGGCAGTACTTTAAGACGACATATTTAGTTTTTGTTTTTTGTCGCATGCAACATAAGCTGCCATGCGTATGGTCCAGCACCGTACGCATGTGAGGTTTTTAGGTTGTTTGCAGGGGGTAAAGTAAATTAATAGGGTAAGGGGGAATTGTGGCAACCACGTCCTGAGCTAGCCCTAAGACGCTGTCGTGCCACATTCCAAAATTATGAGGGGATTAGATGACATTGACCCAGAACAGAATTCATATCTCGCTCAACTACCCACAGTGTCTATCGGGCGAGGACAACACCAAATGCACCAACAGTCTCCTAAAACACTTCTGATAGTTTTGGTTTGAAAATTTTGTTTAGAAATTTATATTTTTTTTTATAATTTTTGCGTTAGTTGAATTTTAATTTTTTTTTTTCATTTTCGACGCTTTCTTTACCTGAAGCACATCAAACCTCACCTTTTTTATCTACACTATTTGTTTATTCACAGTAATATATATTATACCTATCGGTATCGGTAGTAAATCTAAACATTTTTTTTTTTGAATTTTGAGTTATATATTTTTTTTTGATTGAGAAACTGCAAGGTTCTACTGGAGTTGTTCTTTTTTTATTTATTTTTTTTATTTCTTCTTATTTTTTTTTATTTCCATTCAACATTGAATTTTTGCTTTTTTTATCTACACTATTTGTTTATTCACATATAGTACCTATATTTATTACATTTGAATTTGCATTTGTATTTGTTTTTTATTGTTCAACTTAGTTTTTTTTTGAATCGCCAAATAAACTGCAAGACAAATTTCACGCTTTTCAGTCTGGTTGTAAGGTTGCGGGTTTTTTTTGTTTTAAGTTGATGGATAGGCCTGAGTACCAGGGGGCTATTCCCAGTGTTGCCATTTTGGTGCTTTTGGAGCTAGATCTAGCTCTTTTTTTTGTCGTTTAGCTCCAAAATTCTGTTTTAGCTCCTAGCTCTTTTTCTAGTCCTTTTTTTCATTTTTAGCTCTTTTTTGGCTCCAAATTTAGTTGTACAAATTGTATTGAAAAATGCAGAAAGTTTTTATTTCTTTTATAATCGACGTCGAAATTATTATATTAGTTTCATTGTGTACCATGTGCCAACTTAGTTTCCCTCGCCGATAACAAATACCTAAATCGGTTAATTTTGTCGAGTAACATTCCTAAATGCCATATGTTTATTTTGCGAACAAGAATCAAAATGGAAAGGTAAGTAAATTGTGTGTAAAAAACACTTTTCTAAGTTGCTAAAGATTCTGAACAACTTAGGTACCCTCCGATTCTGTCCTCATGATAAAAAATCAGAAAAAATATTTCAAGCGTTTTGGACTCTGAGTCAGAATTAAAATGACTTCGTTTGGCTTTGACGCAAAAATAAAAATAATTTTTGAGTTTTACTAAAAATGAAATATTTTTTTCTTAACTATTTATCAAGCTTGATAATTTTTCAAAAACACACTTATTTTTTTTTTGTTGACTTAGTTATACGTTTTAAACATTGCTTAAGTTAAATCTATACTATAATAAATCTCTAGAAAAGTCGTACATTAAAAATTTCTTTGAAAAAATGACTGGTCATGACTTGGGGAATGCTATAGAGTTCATCTGATAAATTTTTAAAATTATTGTCTGTCTGTTTGTCTGTTTGAACTTAAGGATCTTGGAAACTAAGAAATGAATTTTGATGAGAGTTTCACTAGTGGACTGCTTGAAGCTTAGAAAGGGACCTGCACTTTGTTTTATCAATATCGAACGACAAACAAAAAAGATATGCTGATTTTTAGGTAGGTATGCACCTATGAAATTTTTTTTCTTACATAAATTTATATGAAGAAAAATTCACTTACTTTGTCAAAAAAAAAAACTAAGCGCGCCTCTCTAAAATTTTTGTTCACTTTTTTTCAATTTAAGCTAAATCCATATATGTAATACTTCTATATTGCGGGTGGGATAGGCTCGTAATGTGTTTTGAAAACGAAATCAAAACGAGACAGCCCTACAAACCAGATACCGGTCAGCTATGTAGCTAAAAACTTGGTTTCATTAATTTTTCAAACGGTGAAAAAACTGGCTAATTTTGTTCAGGCCGTGTGAAGATTTTAACCACAACTGTTTTCCAAATTTCCAGCCTTCAAAAATTTCCCTTTCAAAAACTGGCTATTGTTTTGGCTAACAAGTAGTTTATAATATGCTATGAAATGGTTTGTGTTTTGGATAAACTGTGGTGAAAAATATTCGTTCAGTTGGTTATTGTTTTGGCTAACTTGTGGTGAAAATTACTTGTTGAATTGGTTATCGAAGTGGCTAACATATGGTTAATTTTATTAGCTGAATTGGTTAATGAAATACCAGTTATACTGGTTATTGTCAAATGGATGAAAACTATCAATTTTTCCAAATAAATAGATTGGTTTTATGGGCATTATTATATTTAGATGTTTATTAGATTAAGAATTACTTAATACAAAACAGTAAATACAGACTAAACTAAGTAGCCACCAGAACTGTTAAGGAATGCACTCATGTAGCAATTAAATCCATGCATTGCCATCAACTGATAACAACTTTGGATTGCAGCCTTTTTCTCATTTATTGCAATAAGGAATGCAAATTTGCAGTCCTTATTCCTTTTATTATTCCCTAATAATCATTCCTCTTTTTAGTCCTTTGTTTTTATTCGCTGTATTTCATGCCTCGGATTGCAAATGTAAGGAATGCATTCCGCATTTCTTTGGAGTGCATGTATCAACGTAGGCATAGTTGTGAATGTCTGGATTGTGCTTTTAGCAATCCTGTCCGAGATCGAGATGGAGCTTGATCTACTGCAACTGCAGAATATTACCAATCCTGCCTTTTGCGTTGCAGAAAATTCGGGTAAAATTGACTCTCGCAAGAAACAATCGTTTAAAATTGATGTTATTGTTGGGGCGATCTCGGACAGGATTGCTAAAAGCACAATCCAGACATTCACAACTATGCCTACGTTGATACATAAATAACAAAGAAATGCGGAATGCATTCCTTACATTTTCAATCCGAGGCATGAAATACAGCGAATAAAAACAAAGGACTAAAAAGAGGAATGATTATTCGGGAATAATAAAAGGAATAAGGACTGCAAAATTTGCATTCCTCATTCCCAAAAATGAGAAAAAGGCTGCAAACGAAATGTTTGCAATCCAAAGAATAATTATTCCGAAAACAATGCATTCCTTAACAATTTTGGTAGCCACAAGGAAACATCTTAAAAACTACTATAAAATTCATAAATACATAAAACTGGTCCATGGGCCTTCACCTTTCAACCAGACACCTCTTACAATAAAATTGAGACGTCTGTTCCGTCCGTTCAAAGTTCTGCAAGAAGAATAGCAATATCATAATTGGGGTACTATAATATATTAAATTAACTCTTACCTTTATTTAAATCATTTCCTCCAGCAGCTGTATCTCGTTATTGTTTGGTGGCCAATGATATGCTTCTAAATAAAAGAAAAATTCTGTAATATGTACATATATTAAAATTTTAAAATTATTTTGCGCTTACCTTTTTCATTTTTCATTTTTCAGAAAAAAATATTTGACAAATAAAAATTATTTTATGAAGACAGCTGTCGTATTTCCAGTATTTGGGAAGTTTTTCAAATAAAAATGTGTATGTATTGGTATTTTTGGAAAATGTGGTTAGCAGCGGTTTGCCCTACAAACCAGATACCGGTCAGCTATTTAGCTAAAAACTTGGTTTCATTAATTTTTCAAACGGTGAAAAAACTGGCTAATTTTGTTCAGGCCGTGTGAAGATTTTAACCACAACTGTTTTCCAAATTTCCAGCCTTCAAAAATTTCCCTTTCAAAAACTGGCTATTGTTTTGGCTAACAAGTAGTTTATAATATGCTATGAAATGGTTTGTGTTTTGGATAAACTGTGGTGAAAAATATTCGTTCAGTTGGTTATTGTTTTGGCTAACATGTGGTGAAAATTACTTGTTGAATTGGTTATCGAAGTGGCTAACATATGGTTAATATTATTAGCTGAATTGGTTAATGAAATACCAGTTATACTGGTTATTGTCAAATGGATGAAAACTATAAATTTTTCCAAATAAATAGACTAGTTTTATGGGTATTATTTTATATTTAGATGTTAATTCTTAATACAAAACCGTAAATTAATACTAAACTCAAGCAGCCACCAGAGCTGTTAAGGAATGCACTCATGTAGCAATTAAATCCATGCATTACATCAACTGAATAGCAACTTTGGATTGCAGCCTTTTTCTCATTTTTTAGTGTAAGGAATGCATTCCGAATTTCTTTGTTATTTATGTATCAACGTAGGCATATTTGTGTATGTCTGGATTGTGCTTTTAGCAATCCTGTCCGAAGTCGAGATGGAGCCCGATCTACTGCAACTGCAGAATATTACCGATCCTGCCTTTTGCGTTGCAGAAAATTCGGGTAAAATTTATGTTATTGTTCGGGCGAAATATATCCAGAATTTCTCTATCAACATCAATAAGGTGCCCAAATCTAAGCAGACAAAAGGTTATTTCGTTGCGAGGAAGCAGTTATTAGAAGACTGCTGGACAAAATATAATGCGACATATGATGAAGTAATAAATATCGAACCTACTGAAGAGAGTGGACCACAGCTGGCAGATGTACTAGCCAACAGTCACTTCAACGCAATCGAAGCTGCTTATTGCGAAGCGGTTGGTGAATTGAATGACTCAATAGAACAGCTTTCTACGTTTGGACCTGATCCGACAAATGTTCGACAACCGCACTCTTCGGCATGCGCAATATCAATTTAGCCAAAAATTCAACTGCACACATTCGACGGCACGCTTCAGGGTTGGCTGCAATATAAAGACATGTTTACAGCTATTGTAATTGGGGATAAATCCTTGTCAGATTTACAGCGTCTGCATTACCTCAAAAGCAGTAAATGTGACGCATCAGAAGCTCTAATGAAAAGTATCACTTTAATTGAAAGCGGGGTGCAGTGAAATAACTCCCAAATGAAATAACTCCCAACAAAAAAATGAAATAACTCCCAAATATTTTCCATGCAAGTTGGGACTTATTTCATTATGAAATAGCTTCCAATTCATTGGGACTTATTTCATAATATTAACTGGGAATTATTTCATAATGAAATAACTCCCAAATGAAATAATCCCCAATAAAATATCTTTGGGAGTTATTTCATAATTTTTGGAAATTGGGAGTTATTTCATTTTTTGGGACTTACTTCATTGCTTGTAATCCAGGCATTGGGAGTTATTTCATTTTTAATGGGAGTTATTTCATTTTTGTTTGGCATATTTTTAGCGAACTAACGTCATTGACATTAATTCGCATTAAGAAAGCGAACTAAAGTCAGTACATTTTTCTTATATTCCAAATTTTCATTTTTCATTATCACCTTCGACTTATGATCATGAATCTGAGATTGGCTTAGGTCAGATCCCCGATTCGGGGCGTGATCAATGGTATTTATGTGCAGAACTCTTTCCGCATTGGCGGCCTTCGGCCGCGCTTCAAAAAATAACCCTGAGCTACGCCATTCCAACTCCGGGTGGTTGCCATAGCCGTGGCTACCGCCACGGTGATGTCCTTCCGCGTGCCACTCTTTTCTCACAGGGTAATGTGATTACAACAACCACATGAAAATGACTTTAACTGCAAATATCTCGCAAACTACTAAAAATATTGGTTCAGCGGAGTTATATTCATGCTCCTGGGACAAAAGCGCGTCTCCTGATACATATCTCAACATTTTTGGTTGTGTATTAGCGCTCGGTACCCCACGTAAACGATTACCCACGTCTAGATTTAGAATCTGAAATGAGATTTTTTTCAACCGTTCAAAAGTTATTTGCAGTTAAAGTTCACAATTGTCTGTCATTTTGATGTGGTTGTTGTAATGGCACATTAGGCTGAGCCCAAAAAGTGAAAAAGTGGGAAACGTGGCACGCGGAAAGACATCACCGTGGCGGTAGCCACGGCTATGGCACACACCCGGAGTTGGAATGGCGGAGCCCAGGGTTATTTTTTGAAGCGCGGCCGAAGGCCGCCAATGCGGAAAGGAGTTCTGCACATAAATACCATGGATACCGCCCCGAATTGGGGATCTGACCTAAGTCAAATTGTCACCTGCGTCACTACTTCGTCGAATCTCAAACCCAAATGCCTCAATGACATTAATTCGCATGTCCAAAGCTGTCCTGTATTTTTCAAATTTCATTGTAACTGATTATATTGTAAAAATATACCATTTCAAATTTTGATTTGGGATTTATTTCATTTTTTTGGGACTTATTTCATATGGGAGTTATTTCATTTTTTTGGGACTTTTTTCGTTTGGGAGTTATTTCATTTTTTTGGGGACTTGTGGTTTCATTGTGAAATAACTGCCAAATATTGGGAGTTATTTCATTTCCTTATTTGGGAGTTATTTCATTTATTAAAGTTGGGAATTATTTCATTTTTATTGGGACTTATTTCATTGGGAGTTATTTCATGGGAGTTATTTCATTTGGGAGTTATTTCACTGCACCGAAAGCGGTACGATAGTAAAAGACGATTAGTGAAGATGTATTTAAAGGAAATCGAGTTTGTTGCATAGATCCGTAAAATATTAAACAGCGTTTTCGAAGCGGTTAGGGCACTTGAACACTTGAAATGTCCGAAATGGAATGACTGACTTGTATTTTTAGTGACTGAGAAACTGGATCCTAGCCTAAGTCCTAGCCGCATTGCAACTCACCATGCCCGTACCTATGATGAAAGCCCTACAGCAACAACTGCACTGAGCCAGGTAGTGCTCGCTTCTGCTCAGATTAACGCGCGCTCAGAAAAGTTATATAGCCTTCAACTTCGAGCTATTCTGGATAGCGGGTCCCAAGCGTCATTTCTTACGGAGTACGCAGCACAGCAACTGCACCTTAAGCGACAACGATTGCAGGTTCTAGTACCCGGAATAGGATGCAAAAATGCTGCCATCTCCTCAGGGTTTGTGGAGTTCGACGTATGTTCCATCAAAGAACCAGATTTCTTAATCTTACCACGTTTAAAACAACAACTCCCAGTCACTTCCTTGGATCCTACACTGTTTACTGATCTTTTCGATTTGAATCTTGCCGATCCTAAGTTATATGAACCTGGCCCAGTAGATGTAAGCTTAGGTGCTGATCTTTATGGGAGTTACTGCGTAAAGAACTGAAGCAGTCGTCTACTAGCTCCCCTGTGGCGCAGAATATGCACCTAGGTTGGGTCATATATGGACGATGTTCTGAATCTAGGGCTCCGCTACGCACAAGCTTCTGTGCAAAAGCGGCAATTGAGCTCAACGAGTTAGTTAATCGTCACCCAAGCTAACCCTTGATGAAATTTATTGTGAAGAATATTTCGAACGTAGATACAGTACGCCGGGCCGGATCCGGCCGCCATCATCTGATCTGTCTGTGCTTGCAGACACTAAATATGGCGCTTTAAAGCTTTACAACTATCAAAACATACGCCTTCGCAATGATGGTTACCTCAAAACGCTTTATGACGAGTTCATGTCTGAGTATATTCAACTTGGCCATATGGAAACTATTAACGGAGACCGTAAACCACAGCCTGTATGCAACATTCCACACCATGGTGTATACAAAGAGTCAAGCTCAACCACAAAATTAAGAACTGTCTTCAACGCATCACGTAAAATGAAATACGGCGTTTCACTCAATGATTGTTTGCTTATAGGACCGAGACTCCAAAATGATCTGCCTGCAATTATTTTAAAATGGAGGTGTCACAAAGTTGCCTTCATGGCAGATATTGAGAAATGTTTCAAGCTAGCTATACACGGGGAGACGGTCTATACTACCTGTCAAAGTATTGCATACCGTCGCATCGTGGATAGGCGAGTGTGCACACCAAAATTTTGGTCTGCACTCAAGTATGCAGAAAATTGAATCGATTCAATTTTTCTGGACGTTGTTGCTACATGTGTGCATGTTTTTTTTTTTTTGTTTTTCAGAGGAGAAAGCATCGAAAGCCTTAAAGTCAGTGTGGGACTTGAACCGGCACCAAAACTCCTACCGTCATGTACCGATCCCCCCGGTACTACCGTGAAGTATTCCGTCGGGAGGTGGTTTGAGCACTAGGCTCAACGTCTGTTGGTCAGCGTAAACCGTCCATTTCAGTTCTTGACTGGGGATCTTTTTATAGGAATTTTCTTTCTACTAGCTGGGGGTGTTATTGAAAAAACGTCAGACTTGTTAAAGATTCTTAAACTGTATAATTATAACTAGAAAACGTACGTACATACATACAACTTACTGCATTTTTTATTTCAATACGGAATCTGGTTTATACCGGATTTGGCTCAGGTATTGGCCACGCAGACTAGGCGGTTGGAACGGCTGTGGGTCCAATACCGCAGCTGGTTAAATCGACAATGCTTTCAGTCAGACGCGCACTCGTACAAGGCTGCCATCGCAGCCGGGGCAGTTGGAGTGGCCGTGTTTCCAATCTACTCCCAATACTTACAATTTTAATACGCATTTGGCTCAGGTATTGGTCACGCAGACCAGGCGGTTGGAACGGCCGTGGGTCCAATACCGCATCTGGTCAAGTCGCCAAAGTTTCCTTTTAGACACGTACTCGTACAACAGCTGTCATGGTAGCCAGGGCAGTTGGAACGGCCGAGGTTCCAATACCGCATAAATTAAGTCCGCAATGTTAGCAAACAGACACTTACCTATTAGTTACAGACCAACTCAGAGGAGGCCTGTGGCTCCCTCTCTCCGTCTCAACATTCTTTGCCGCTCCTCCCATCTAAGTTTCGATATTAGTGCTGCAGCAAGCGAGCACACGGCGTCCCAATTACTCGGCCTTGCTAACATGTTATGTATTATGTTTTCAGGCGTAGGGCGTTCACCAAACGCTTCGTGCAGGTGTTGCCTTTCAGCGTCGAAACGAGGGCAGTGAAACACCGCATGCTCGGCGTCCTCATTGAATTCAGGGCCACACGTCTCGCAGTACCCGGCTTCATCTAGGTTAAAACGATGGAAATAGTGCCTGAGGCATCCATGGCCCGTCAGCAACTGTGTTAGGTAGAAGTCCACTTCACCATGCGGTCTTTTTAACCAGCTTTCGGTAGAAGGAATGAGTTTTTAAGTCCAACGACCATTGGTGGAAGCATCCCACCTGCGCTGCCATACGGATATGGTATTTAGGTTTGCCAGCTTCTTACGACTGAAACTGTCGGCTCCATCTGGTGCTTCGAAAGTTGTCTCCGCTGCGAGCAGGTCAATTGGATAGAGGCCCGCCACCACCAATGCTGCATCCTCCGATACCGTGCGAAACCCCGAACATACTCGAAGAGCGCATAGCCTGTATACCGAACGAACCCCGCGACTGTATGAGGCTATTCGAAAATCGTCTGACCAAATTTCTGCACCATAAACAATTACGGACTTGAGAACGCTGGCTATAAGTTGCCTACTTTTTTGCTTGGGCCCTCTAGCATTCAACATCATCCTGGAGAGAGCTCCGTTTGTTTTTGCCGCCTTTTCACATATGTACTGCATGTGCTCATTGAATTTTAATCTGGAGTCTAATGTTATACCGAAGTATTTAATGGCTGGTTTTGATTTTATAGTCGTGCCATTGACACGAACTTCCGCAAATTCCATCTTTTTTCGCCCAGTAATGAGTAAGGCTTCGGTTTTTTGCTCCGCTAGTTCCAGACCCGTATGCGTCATCCACTCAGAAATGGCTCCTACCGTCTCGTTTGCTATACGCTCCAAATCATTGATGTGCTTAGCCACTACCACTACTGCAATGTCATCAGCGAAGCCGATGATCTTTGCTCCCCTGGGCACATTTAGCTTAAAGACCCCGTTATATGCCACATTTCACAGAAGCGGGCCCAGTACCGATCCCTGGGGCACACCACCTGACACTCTATGGTAAAGCAAGCCCGAGTCGGTCTCGCAAATTATTATCCTCTCACTGAAGTAATCTCTTATAATTTGGAGTAAATACTCTGGTACAGCGAACTCCTGCAACGCCGCAATGACTGTCCCCCAGCGGATAGAGTTAAATGCGTTTTTCACATCAAGGGTCACTACTAGACAATATTCATTGGTTCCCCCTTTCCATCGCTTTCCTGAAATGGCCTTAGATGCTATGTCTTTTACAGTGTTGCCATTTTGGTGCTTTTGGAGCTCGATCTAGCTCTTTTTTTTGTCGTTTAGCTCCAAAATTCTGTTTTAGCTCCTAGCTCTTTTTCTAGTCCTTTTTTTTCATTTTTAGCTCTTTTTTGGCTCCAAATTTATTTGTACAAATTGTATTGAAAAATGAAGAAAGTTTTTATTTCTTTTATAATCGACGTCGAAATTATTATATTAGTTTCATTGTGTACCATGTGCCAACTTAGTTTCCCTCACCGATAACAAATACCTAAATCGGTTAACTTTGTCGAGTAACATTCCTAAATGCCATATGTTTATTTTGCTAACAAGAATCAAAATGGAAAGGTAAGTAAATTGTTTGTAAAAAACACTTTTCTAAGTTGCTAAAGATTCTGAACAACTTACCCTCCGATTCTGTCCTCATGATAAAAAATCAGAAAAAATATTTCAAGCGTTTTGGACTCTGAGTCAGAATTAAAATGACTTCGTTTGGCTTTGACGCAAAAATAAAAATAATTTTTGAGTTTTACTAAAAATGAAATATTTTTTTCTTAACTATTTATCAAGCTTAATAATTTTTCAATAACACACTTATTTTTTTTTTTTGTTGACTTAGTTATACGTTTTAAACATTGCTTAAGTTAAATCTATACTATAATAAATCTCTAGAAAAGTCGTACATTAAAAATTTCTTTGAAAAAATGACTGGTCATGACTTGGGGAATGCTATAGAGTTCATCTGATAAATTTTTAAAATTATTGTCTGTCTGTTTGTCTGTTTGAACTTAAGGATCTTGGAAACTAAGAAATGAATTTTGATGAGAGTTTCACTAGTGGACTGCTTGAAGCTTAGAAAGGGACCTGCACTTTGTTTTATCAATACCGAACGACAAACAAAAAAGATATGCTGTTTTTTAGGTAGGTATGCACCTATGAAATTTTTTTTCTAACATAAATTTATATGAAGAAAAATTCACTTACTTTGTCAAAAAATAAACTAAGCGCGCCTCTCTAAAATTTTTGTTCACTTTTTTTCAATTTAAGCTAAATCCATATATGTAATACTTCTATATTGCGGGTGGGATAGGCTCGTAATGTGTTTTGAAAACGAAATCAAAACGAGACAGACTACATCAATTTTTGAGCTTGTAAACTTGTAAATTGTCAAATCGACTGAAAATTCAAATAATTACAGGGGCGGTTCAAGTACAAAAGGGGCCAAGAAAACAGCAAACTAAATGAAAGTGGCCTATGAGAACATTTGAGAAGCTCTGCATGTTTGGGTAATGTGGTTTGGAAAATGTGTTTATTAGCTTTTTAAAAAATTGGAATTTACATACATATGTATGTACTTACGCATGAAGATGTTCTTCTTTATCTGTATTTTTTTTGCACACAAAGCATAGCCTCACCATCATATATTTTGGTTTATAAATATTTTTTGCTATTAAAAATTTTTAAATAATTTCTTCAACGTGTAAATATAAACGATTTTTCTATGAAGGCTTGATCCGCCCAAGTATTTTTTAAAGTGAAGTTGTCATTTTAGGTACATTCAATTATCGGATCTCTCTTTCTATTTTTTATATTTCTGCACTCTGATATGGGGGAATGTACTATGTGCTTTCCAGCAATATAGGAGTATTACATATATGGCTAAATCAAAAATCAATTGCATAGGTACACTGCCGTCCTATGTCGGTATCAGCATATCTATACTATAATAAATCTCTAGAAAAGTCGTGTCTGTACATTGAAAATTTCCTTGAAAAGATGACTGGGATGACCTGGGGAATGCTATAGAGTTCATCTGATCCATTTTTAAAATTATTGTCTGTCTGTTTGTCTGTTTGTTTGTTTATCTGTTTGTTTGTTTGTCTGTTTGAACTTAAGGATCTCGGAAACTAAGAAATGGATTTTGAGGAGACTTTCTCAAATATAATGCTTGAAGCTTAGAAAGGGATCTGCACTTTTATCAAAATCGGACTACAAACAAAAAAGCTATACAAATTTTTAGGGAGGAACCTATAAAATTTTAAATAAATTTATATGAAGAAAAATTCACTTAGTTTGTCAAAAAAAAAAAAGCGTGCCTCTCTAAAATTTTTGTTTACTTTTTTTTCAATTTCAGCTTATTTAAAAATCATTTGCATAGGTACACTGCCGCCTCTAGAAGAGTTGTGTCTGTATATTGGAAATTTCGTTGGACAAATAACTGGGGATGACTTGGGGAATGTTAAGGCACAGCTAAAGAGTCAAATGGAAGGGAGATGACAAAATGTCGAAGTTATTTCTATTACTATTACTACTAAAAAACGCCTTTACTTTAGTTGGTTACCATAGACATAAACGGGATATAATGTGGGAAAATAAATATTGTTCTGAACTTTCTCAGCCGGTAAATTGTCTTCCCCATTGAGGTTAGCAGGAATTTCTGAACTACTTATATACATCCCGAGCAACGCTGGGTACCCTGCTAGTCTTTAATAAAACTCTAGATAAGTTGTTTCTGTATATTTGAAATTTCTGAAAAATGACTGGGAATGACTTGGGGAATGTTTAGGCAAAGCTAAAGAGTCAAATAAAGGGGAGATGGCAAAATGTCGAAGTTAGACAGTTAAAAAACGCCTTTACTTTAGTTGGTTGCCGTAGACATAAAGGATGAGCATCAAGTTAGCGACGCCCCCAAAACGAATCGAGACGGGACCAGGTGGATAATTTGCCGCTAATTTGCCGGGAAAGAATTAATTTTGCCGTGTAATTTTTTCTCCGAATTTTGGGGTGCTTCGCTAACTTGACGTCAACTTAGCGAAGCACCCTAATGAAAACCATGTTTGAGACGAGATATCGAATCCGGACTTGTGCCATAATTTGCTGTAAATTAGCCGGGAAAGAGGCAAAATTATAGGCAAATTATCCACCTGGTCCCGTCTCGATTCGTTTTGGGTGCTTCGCTAACTTGATGCTCATACATAAAGATATAATGTGGGAATATAAATATTGTTCTGAACTTTCTCAGCCTGTAAATTGTTTTCGCAATTGAAGGTAGCAGGAATTTATCAACTACTTAGGTACATACCAAACAAAGCTGCGTACCCTGCTAGTATGAAATAAATGTAAAAACTTACATACAATACTTAAGTGGCTTTTAGCTAATTTTTTACAAGTTTCTTTTTCTTGAATAAATCTAGCTCTTTTTTTTCTCAAATCTAGCTCCAAAATAAATTGTATCCTGGCAACACTGGCTATTCCAAAGAGAACTTTAGGATTGCTAAGGGGCAACAGGCCAATAACGCGTAGTATCACGAGGAGTTTGGAGAACGAGGTGGTAGGATCCTTGTACAACCAAATCGATACAGGCATCGAATTACCAGTCGATTGTGTCCCGATAGACCTCTGGAACTTGTGCACCTCCACGGTATTTGGGCAAAAGGAACCCTTGATTGCAGATAGGATTGCTATAGACGCGTCAGACCATTCCTTAGATTTTTCACGGAAATTAGATCGGCTACTTGCGATGTCAGATGCTGAGGATGGAGCAGTCGGCGGCGGGTTTCCAGACCCCAAGGTAGGAGCTGCAGCGGAGAGCACAAATCGGAGTCCAGCAACTGTGGATGAAAGAATCGACCATCTGGCACAAATGATGGAGGTGATGATGCAGCAGAATGCCGAAATGAACCGCCACATGGGCGAAGTGCGGAAGGTAAGGGCGGATATATCCACCCTTAGCAATCGCGTCGCTCATGTGGAGACATCAATGCGCGCACCTGTTGCATCAGCACCTCCACAAAATACGTCGACACCGGGACAAAACAGGGATGCCACAGCGAACCACCATACCACCGCGGACCAGACTGGTGCAGGCCACAACCACTCCAGCTATACAGGGTGAAAGAAGATTGATTTGGACAAATGGCACCTAAAATTCGACGGCTCGGCGAAGGGGATGGCAGTTGAAAGTTTTGTCTTTAGGTTAGAGCGAATGCGAGTACAATACCAGCTATCCTATCAGCAGCTTTTCTCTGATTTCCATTGTCTGGTGACAGGGCCAGCTCTCAAGTGGTATTGGCAGGCACTGGAGGATCACGCCGACGATGAATCCTTCGACTATTAAATTGGGTTAAAGAGGGAGATTTTGTCGCAGTTCAAGTCGGCAGAATCAGACTACGAGGTGATCAGGGAGATTATGGAGCGAAAGCAGCAGCCCCAAGAGAGCTTCGATGAGTTCTACCCCGACGTCCACGATCTCACGTTCCGACTGAGGCAAAGAATCCCGGAGAAAGAGCTGGTCAAAATGATTAAGGGAAACCTGAAATCCTATCTGGCAAACCTCACCTTTGCCACAAAGACGGAAACTTTGGCCGAGTTGAAAGCCGAGTGTAAAAGGGCAGAAAAACTTGTTAAAGAAAATAGGTCTAGGGCGAAGCCTGTAAGTGAAGTGGAAGTAAATAACGAGATTTGGGCAGCAGGCCAGGAGGGTAACTGTAATGTTGAAGCGTTCAGCAAAAATGATAGGAGTTCAAATGTCACTAAGAATATGTCTCGTGCCCCTGTCCATCAAAATCCTCCTAAACCCATAGTTCCGACCAATTTCCCTAGTCACTTGTCGTCGTCCAATGTCCATAGTCAAAATGTTAGTCCAGTCCAAAATCAAATGTTTTGTCCGTCCCCGTTCCACCTTATGTTGTGCTATGCTTGTGGCATGCCGGTGGACTTTTACATAAAGAACCCGGCAGAAGCAGCAAAGGACACTAAATGTAAGTCTAATTTTCACTTAATGAGATGTTTTGCGTGTGGGGGTGACCAGAGGAGGGTAACCGGGCGTTGGCAGAGATGTCCGGGAGCTCTGCCTTAAACCAGGATCGCCCGGAGAATTCACAGAGGGTAGAAAAATAGAAATTTTAAAAAGAGATAGGGAAAGAGAGTTAAAGGAGAAATTAGTAGAAAAGAAAGTTGAGCCGGTTATAGAAAGTTTGCATGTTAGGAAAATGAAGTACGAAGATAAAAGAAAGAAGATAATTTCAACTATTGTAACGGTGCAGGGTGATAATAGGTTGTTCGCGAAAACGGAGATCGGTGGACGAGAGGTGCTGGCGCTCTTGGATTCAGGGGCCGGGGCTAGCTGTTTGGGGAAAAATGCCCATAAATTGCTTGAAGGAAAAGAAAGTCTGATTCTGCCGATCCAGGGACAAAACGTTAAAACTGCTAACGGGGGTGAAAATGCGGTCATTGGTGTAGTGACCCTTCCAGTGCTGTGGGACAGTATCACTCGGGAGCTGGAATTCCTCATTGTACCTGGGTTGCAACAAGAGGTCTATCTAGGGATCGATTTCTGGAAAGCCTTCCAGCTTAATGTAGTCAGTAGGGGGCCCCAAATCCAATCAAAGGTTAACGTCGTATCAGAGCTCGTGCCTGCCGAGGGTGACTTGTCATTTGACGCAGTGCAACATGATCTGAGCCACGAAGAAACTGCAGCTTTGGATCGCGTGAGAGCACAGTTTCCTTCGTTCGCAGTACTTGGGTTGGGTAAAACCGACGTGGAAGAGCACATAATCGAGGTAACAGACGAACACCTTCCAGTAATGCAGCGCCACTGCCCTATCTCGCCGGCAATACAGAAGTTGGTCTTCGCAGAATTAGATCGGATGTTGGAAATGGGCGTAATAGAAGAAAGCAACAGCTGCTGGAATTCCCCCGTATCATTAGTGATTAAAGGAACGAAGAATCGCCTATGTTTGGACGATCGCACCATCAAAGACGCCTATCCACTCCC
Organism: Sphenella marginata; assembly: GCA_951509765.1. Classification (NCBI taxonomy): domain Eukaryota; kingdom Metazoa; phylum Arthropoda; class Insecta; order Diptera; family Tephritidae; genus Sphenella; species Sphenella marginata. The sequence continues at coordinate 55,333,028 of OX608080.1, read as the reverse complement.
ACATATCGACGGTATTCTAAGTCGGCTTCAGAATACCAGGTACATCTCTGCCATTGATTTAAAGGACGCGTTTTGGCAGATACATTTAGAGCGAAAGTCCAGGGAAAAAACTGCTTTCACTGTACCTGGTAGACCTTTGTACCACTTCACAGTAATGCCTTTTGGACTGTGCAACGCGGCACAACGTATGTGTCGTTTAATGGACAAGGTCATCCCCGCTTCGCTTCGTGAATCTGTGTTTGTTTACCTAGATGATTTGCTTGTATGTTCCGAGAATTTTTTGTCCCATCTAGATTTGTTGTCCCGTGTAGCAAAATGCCTTCGTGATGCGAAATTGACGATAAACGTTGAAAAGAGCAAATTTTGTTTTAAAGAAGTTAGATATTTAGGGTACGTCGTAGGCGACGGATGTATCCGTACAGATCTTAATAAGGTGGCAGCAATGCGAGACTTCCCCGAACCCCGAACTCCGAAGCAACTCAGACGGTTCCTAGGGATGACAGGCTGGTACCGCAGATTCATACAAGATTACGCGACTATTGCAGCACCACTGCACGACTGCCTCACTAAAGACAAAATAAAAACATTTAAAATGACAGACGCATTCGATTGCTTGAAGCAAAGGCTGATATCGGCACCGGTGTTAATCCATCCGGATTTCAGTAAACACTTTTATGTGCAATGTGATGCATCAACGGACGGAGTTGGCGGTGTACTCTTCCAATTAGACGACGACGCTTACGTATCAGCAAAATTAAATAAGGCACAAAGAAATTACAGCATCACTGAGTTAGAGTGCTATGCAGCGGTTGTTAGCATAAAGAAGTTTCGGCCCTACATCGAGGGGTTGCCCTTTACGGTGATAACTGACCATGCCAGCTTGAAGTGGTTGATGGGTCAGAAGGACTTATCTGGTCGGCTGGCAAGGTGGAGTTTGAACTTACAAGGATACAATTTTGATATCCAACACCGTAAAGGCACCCAAAATGTGATGCCAGACGCTCTATCCAGGGCCGACATGAGTGAGCTGCTGGTAAGTGACAGGGTACTAGACACCGACATTACCTCACCCTATTTCAAAACGACAGAGTATCAAGAACTCATTGACACGGTGACTTCTAACAAAGACAAACTACCCGAGCTGTGCGTATCAGACGCGTATGTTTATAGACGGACGCAATTCGACAAGGGGGAAGGGCTTCAAGCAGACCATGCCTGGAAGCTCTGGGTACCGACTGAACTTCGTTCAGGGTTGGTGGAAGCGTGGCAGACGTACAAAATTATGTCAAAAGCTGTGATGGGAAAGCAACACATTACAGAACGCCCTTTTCAACGTTTATTTATAGATTTTATGGGTCCATATCCACGTACGTGTGATGGTAATGTCTATGTGTTTGTGTGTCTAGACCATTTTTCGAAATTTGTGTTTTTGAAACCTATGCGTAAGGCAACCTCAGCAGAAATGGTTAAATTTTTGGAAAAAGATGTTTTTCAGGTTTTTGGAGTACCAGAGTACGTACCTTCTGACAATGGCAAACAGTTCGTGTCAGAACTGTTCACTTCATTCCTGGCAAAATATGGTGCAACACACATAAGGACAGCCTTCTACTCGCCACAAGGCAATGCCGCAGAAAGAGTTAATAGATCAATTTTACAAATAGTTAGGTCCTACGTAGGAGAAAACCAAAAGAACTGGGACAGACACATCAGTGACGCAGCGTTTGCCTTAAGAAGCGTAACACATTCAGCAATTAACACATCACCATATTACGCGCTGTTTGGCATGCCAATGGTGCAACATGGGGCATCATATGAATTATATCGAAGATTAGGTACAGTTAAGGATGTTGATTGTGAAGTAGAAGAGAACTCCGATAAACTACAGGCAATTAGGGACAAAATTATGCAAGAGCTGAGGTTGGCCCACGAACGCAGTAAAAAGGTTTATAATCAATGGTGGGCAGAGCAGCTCTATAGAGCTGCGAGAGTAAAATCGTGTGTACCACTACAAAAACGGTGAGAATGAAATGGGCTCAATTCAATCTCAAGAGTACAAGAAACAGGTTTCTGCCTATACGTTACACAGTGGGCAACTTTGTTTTATATTGATGAAAGTTGTATGATGTTTGAAATTGGGTGGGAAATTGAAGTTATTTTTCTTTTATATAGGTAGTTCTAAAAGCCACAATGCATAATTCCTCCAGGTCGTTAAATCTTATTACAGAGTTCAATTTAAAGCGAAATATGTTCTTTCGGAAGCAAACTTACTTACTTGCAAATAAAAAAATATAAAAGACTTAAAAAGATTGCCTGTTACTTTTGAACAAAGAAAAGGTATATTTTCAAAAAAAAGCTAACTATTGCTTTGGAATAAAAAATAGTATTTTCTTGTTACAAAAAACAAATCAAAACAATATGAGCCTGAACTAAAACAAAATAGTTACTCGTGAAAATCGGGGTTAGCCCCACTGTCCTCTCAAAAGCACACTCATACAAGCACAAGAGGTGCTGTACATTTGTTTGTAGTGGTGCCCACCGTTGTTTATAATACTAGGAGTAGAGATGTGACGTTTAAAATTGGACAAATGGTATACCGCCGAAATTTCAAACAGAGTTCCCAAATTGACAATTACCTATAACCCGAAACTTGCCCCAAAACAAGTAAAATGTGTTGTATTAAAAGTTATTGAAAACTCTATGTATGAAATCGGCGATGTTAATGGAAAGAAAATCGGGGTATACCATGCTAAGGACATATTTGTGGCATGAACGTATTAAGTGTTGTATGTTGCATGTTAATTATCACTCACCTTTGTACCTGAAAACTTGACCTTAGAAAATTGACATAGAAATTTTTGTTTTTGTAATTATTTATGCAATTATTTTAGGTTTTATTGACCTACTAAAGTAATTATACAAATTTGACTTGACATTTTTTTAATTATACACTCCCGACTTGATTATACATTTAGATTTATACCTACACTTGCAACGTGACTAATTTTTCTTCAAACTGTGATATAGTTTTAGGTTATCCTGTGATATAGGATTCGGATGCACATCTGTGATAACCTAGGTTAAGTTTTGCTTTAAACCCCAGTGATATTAGATTTAGTTTTTGATGGTTTATTTAAATTTTGTGTGGTAATGAATGTTAAGTGTAATAGATGTTGCAGAAAGAGGTTTGGCAAGAAGCGAACTTGAAGCCCGGCATTAGATCGTGGGTCGAGGCCACACGTTAGCCCAGGACTTACAAACCAACCCAAGGCTGCGTTATGAATTCCTTTTACGCATACGCTCCATGATGCAGGCACCATCGGCGGATGCGAGCCTGTAACGACAGCCTTTGAGGATTTCTCTGACTACGCGCAAGCGGGTATATGAACATATGTATGGGCAACCGCTAACCGAACTCCCTTATTCGTTTTTACGATATTAGCATGGTTATTGGATGGTTATTAGAGTGAGTGGGTTAAATGTTGCTTATACATAAGTACATATACCTGCCGCTTAAGGGTCGAACGCGGATTGGTTTGACCATAGGCAGGCAGGCGATTCGAGCCTTACGGTTTCGGAAATGCCGCAAAGATTAATGGGTATAAAAGGAGATTCCGCTGATCGACGGATCAAAATTTGAAAGTTCGCGGTCTTATCAAGTGCCAAAGTGTTTGTGAAAAATCAAGTATATATTTTTAAAGTGCGTTATAATCACCTTAAAGTGTAGGTGCTCGTGTGAAGAAAAAAAAAGTATATTTGTATAAAGTGCGGTTTCACGCTTAAGTAAACGCGAGCGTAAATTAAAATTGTGAAGTTGCTGATATCTAGGAATCCATTCGAGGATCCTAGCCAGCGCCAGGAGAGCCGCCACCCAAGGCGTGAAAAGTTCCCCACAAGACAGTAGCAACAAACCGGTAAGTCACTTGGAGAAATTTTAATTTGTTGAAAATTTTTTTTTTATTAAAGTTCATTAAAAATAATTTTTGGAAAATTTGTATTCGAATTAGTTTTGGAGAATTTGGAGATTTTTTTATTAACGATTAAATATATCGGATATACTAAACGCACTTATTAAACACAAACACAACATGCTGAAGATAAAAAATCAACAGATCGAAAAAATAAAAACAACAATACAAAATAAACTGAGCTTAGACGACTTCGAAGAGTTTATAAGAAGTGAAGAAAATGTAGCGAAGAAACTAACAACAGCTTTGAAGAAGAAACAACAATTAAAACATGAGCAGCTACGAAGCAGTAGCCACAACACACTCGGCAAGCAGAACCATGACGACTGGTTTATAAACAACACAAAAGTTGAATTCCCACAAGATATTGAAGCTTTGCTAGCGAAAGGGCCGAAGTTTGCCATACCAATGGAAAGCAAGAGATTTCCTCTTTACAAGTATATAGCGGATGGCGAGGAGTTAATACAAACTCTAAGCGAGAAAGAAGAACAAGAAGAGGCGCGAACCAAATTCTCGTTGCTAGTAAAAGAATACAAAAAAACAAATAGACTGAGCACAATAGACCGTGCTATAATAAATACAGTGGGACGAACCCGACAATTTCTGAGAGAAAATAATAACATTAAAATCTTAACATCCGACAAAGACAACAAAACCGTTGCAATAGAAATTACTGACTACAACAACAAAATGTCTGATATTCTAAACGACTTGACGACCTACAGAATACAAAAACAGGATCCCACGTCACGATTACAGAATAAAAACAATCTTTTGGTGGATAAGCTTTTTAAAATGGGCTTCATCTCGAAGGGTGAGAGAAACAATCTCACGACAACCACCGCACTAGCACCAAGGATCTATGGACTTCCGAAAACCCATAAAGAGGGAGTTCCACTTAGACCGATTTGCTCAGCTATAGGATCACCATCCCACAGTCTCTGCAAATTCCTTGTTAAAATCCTAAAAAACGTGACAGCGAACTCCACTTACAATATAAAAAATGCAATAGAATTTAAAACAAGAGTTAATAATACTATTATATGGGACGACGAAAAACTGATTTCATTCGATGTAACCTCCCTATTCCCCAGTATCCCAACACAGCTGGCCCTAGAAATTATCCAAAAGAAATGGACGGTAATAAAAGACCATACAAATATCCCAAAACAAATGTTTATGGAAATTCTGAAATTCTGTATGGAAGAGAATAAGTACTTCAAGTTTAACGACACGGTCTACATACAATTAAAGGGAATGCCGATGGGGTCCCCTTTGTCCCCAATAATCGCGGATGTAGTGATGGAAGAGCTTTTAGAGAGCACATTAGGAACTCTTAATGGAATTGGAAAAGGAGGGTCAACTACCATACCTAGATTCGGTAATATTAAACCAGGAAATGTATTAAAATTGAAGTGGTACAAAAAACCAACAGCGTCAGGACGACTCATCAATTTCTTTTCCAAACATCCGAAATCGATGATATTGAATACAGCAACGGGCTATATTCGACGTATGTTGGAGGTATCGGACAAAGTTTTCCACCAAGAAATCATCAAAGAAGCAACGTACCTATTAAAAAATAACGATTTCCCTAAAAATATCATTAAAACCTTAATCAATAAAGCGAAAATTAAAAATAATCAAAGCATTCCAAAAAAACCCACAGTATTTAAGTCGGTGACTTATATACCCAGCCTGTCAGAACGCCTAACGAAATCGGACTGCTATAACAAAGATATAATAAAAATAGCTCATAAGCCTACAAACACGTTAAAATCGCTATTTAATCAAACAAAATCAAAAGTACCCACATTGGAAAAGAGCAATGTCATTTATAAAATACCGTGCCAAGGAAAAACGAACCACCCGTGCAATAGAATCTACGTTGGAACAACGAAATCTAAGCTAAAGACTAGATTGGAGCAACATAAAACGGACATAAAAAATTTTAAAAATTCGATGTTTCAAAAAACAGCACTTATGGCCCACTGTGCTGAGAGTGGACATACACCGAATTTGGAAGAAGCGACAATAATACAAGAAGAACAACAATACAACAAACGGCTAACACTGGAAATGCTTCATATTATTTCGATCCCCACCGACATTAGACTGAACTACAAAACAGATACAGACCAATGCGCGCATATTTACAGACATCTACTTGAAAACAAAACGACAGTTTCAAACTCCACGTTACAGCGAACGGACGTGAATTAAATGTATGTATGTACCTTTTTTGTGATATTTTAATAATTGTTTTACTAGATGTATTTATTTAATAAATAATGTAAAAAATTTGTTTGTAGTTCCCTGAAGACGGTTACCGTTGAGTAACCGAAATATATCGGAGAAAAAACTTAAAGTGGTGTTTTTCACTCATTTTAACGACCTTAAGCCGGCAAATCTGAACTATTGTTTATTTTTGTGAATTTTGATTGTCGTTTTCTGGCAGACAGTTTTTTTATAAATTCGTATATATACATTTCCTTAATTTTTTTTACATACAAAGTATTGTTTTTGTAATTTTTGATTTCTCGGTTTAGATATTTTGTGGCCCTGAAAAGGGCCGTTTATTCAATTACATCAGCATCCACTAAAATTTTCCTGAAATAACTATTAAATTATAATTTCTTTTATTTTTAAATTTGTGTTAATTTTTTTATTTCTAAATTTTAAGTCGAAAAATTCCTAAAGATTAATAACTGCATAAATGCACTTACGTGTACATATGTATGCATGTAAATATGTTTTCAGAACATCGGATAATAAGCGAAAGTCCTGTAACGGACGCGACATAACGGACGCGACAAATTTTTCCACCACTTTTGTAATAAAGATTGCATATAGTAATTCCAACACAAGAACATATTAACTGTCAAAATCATCTAATATAATATTTATTGCTTCGTTTGGAAGCATTTTGTTGGCAACTTATGGTTCAGGCTTCCAGTATTACTGCTTTCAAGAAGTAATCAGTTGCACATCAGCTTTTTCGTATTTTTATCAGTTTTCTCCTTATCTCTCAGCATGCCGTCACCAGCTTCATAAAAACCACATAATCTAGCTGTAATTACTATAGACTATATTATTGTGTTAGTTTTTCTAAATAATTTTAGTAAAAAGCTCTTATTTGTAACCATTTAAATTTTTGTTGTTATCTGAGACTTGCCCATATGCATAAAATAATGCACATGCACCGAGACGCGTAACAAAACTAAAAACCCAAAAGACAGTAGTTAGTCAAATTAACTTTGACCAAGATTAAGCGGTCAAAGACCTATAACTGCACCACTGTCTTTTGTATAGCATACATGTGTTGTTTGTTTTTTTCGTTTCCCTTATTTTTCAGCTCTCTGACTTTGGTACCAAATTCTGGCTGCTGTACGAGGTGAGTTTTTTTACGAAAACAACAATTCATATGCGCACACTGTACACATATATATAGTTAGAGATTTGTAGAGAGAGAAACACACTCTTACACATTTTTGTCAAATTCATAGTATAATTGAGATCAGTTTGTTGAGAGGGAAAGGTAATTTAGTTTTAAGAGTTGAATTAACTTTCATATATACATACATATTTTTTATCTACATTTGTTGTTATCTACATTTTTTTTTGTCTTTCGACTTTGCGAGATTGAGTGCATAGTCATACATAGATATATATTAGCTTTAGCAAGTACATTTTTTTCATAGTTTTTTTTACATGGAAATAATAAGATCACATTAGACTGGTCATAAAATATTTTGAATTTTTACATATATGTATTTTAGTTACGTGAATAAAAATATAGTTTTCAATTTATAATTTTTGAAGAAAATTTCTTTGAGGTTTATGGGTTGAGGATTAATTTTCTTTAGATAATCGATTCAACAAATATGTCTGACTAAAGACAGTTAGTTGTTGGTGCAGGTGTTGCCCTCGTGGCAACTGTTGGTAAGTGGTGGTAGTTGAGAAAAGGTATGTGACAAACGTAAGTACTCAAGACGGACATTAGTCAGGTAAAAGGGGACTCTACTCGGTAAGCGGAGTCATAGTAGAGTCCAAAGGCTGTTCTCATCTCGTGAACAGGAGGGGTGGGAAGGCTCCACCTGACTCGGACAGGTTTTCTCCCGCTTTCCTTTATTTTGTCTTCTTCCTTTTTTTTTGCATTCTTTCCACAGGCATGAATCCTAATTTTGCTATGCAACTGTTGGGAAAGGAGAATTGGCAAGAACCGCGCCTCAACGCCGACGAGCCTCAGCTGGGCTACCACCATGCCAACCCGCCACTCCTCCTCTCCCGTACCAGGCAGTTACGTAACAAAACCTTTTCTAAAAATTTTTGATATAACTTTCATCAGGATTCGAACCATCAATCTTAGGTATGAAACTCCGAGCACACTACTTCTTTACCACGGCGGTCTATGGGATATAGTTTTTATTTATATAGAAAGAACATCATATTTGAGCTAAAGAAATTTAGCTGCCAAATAAATGGTAGTTAGTGGAGATCTCTGGTAGTCTAACTGAAATGTTCCTGCAGGGAACTTAATTCCGTACACATTTTTCCGTTTCATTTAAATATAAATTTTATTGAGCTCAACAATTTATCATCACCTTATCAGTACACCATGGTACTGGAAAATTATAACTTATCAGTTCCCTGCTAGGAAAGTATGAACAATCTTTAAAGAATTTTTTTTTTTTTTTTTTTTTTTCAATGTTGTTTATTTATTTGAAATTTATATTTTTAGATACTAAAATAAACAATAGTTTTCGGTATTCAATACAATTATACAAAGCCTCTATACGAGTTCTCAAGTACTTAACGAGCTACAATTTGTAATATATCTTAACATTTTATTAGCTGATATAATTTGTATGTGACTGCTTTGACTTAAAGCTTTTGTATCAGTAATTTTATTGCAAGGAAAAAACATGAAAAAACAATGCCTGATTAATTATGTATATTTAGTTTAAAAGATAAAAGAGAGTAAAAGATAGTTACATATGTCGGTTGGCCGGCATGAGTTGGTGTTCGTTGATATGTCCTTATGTTGCAACAATGCTTTATTTAGGTTTTTATCTTTTGTCCCCTCGGGCTAGGCCGACAGGAAAAACGCCCTTTACGGAGGCGTTCCACCAATTTACCGGACTGCCCAGCCCGAAAAATCAAAAGATCATAAGTTGTTATATACTGATCAGCCACCAGCATTTTTTTGTCACGGAAGAGGCTTCCAACTTATCTCTGGGAGAGATATAGGTATCGAAACGTTTGTTGTTTGCGTTAAGTGTTTTTGCGGTAACTGTTTTTACGTTGGCCCTTCTAAATATGTGGTATATAATGGGTATGTGATCTTCATTTTGTATAAAGCCATTTTTGTCAAGATAAAGGAATGATTCCGGAGGTGAAAATCCATTCTTAACGGCTGATTGGAAGTATTCATCGCTTTCGTAATAGGGTGCCCTTATCAAAGTGTTGCTGTTATCATTTAAACTGCGTATTATGTGTCTTCTAGTCAGATGTATTATGTGACAGTCAATTCTGGCTACTTTTGCTGCACTATAGACTTTCGCATTCGAAATGTATTTTGTGTAGTTACTATTTGCTGACCTGTATAAGGATGTGCATGCTCTTAAAATTCTCCTTTCTAATTTTCTGAGTCTTTCCATGTATGATGGTGAAATGTTAAACCAAATCTGACATCCGTGTGTCAGTATAGGTCGTACAAGCGATTGGTACATAATTGATTTTAGTCTGTTGTGCAGAAGTTTTGTCGAGAACATTTTTTTATAAGAGTGGAATGCTCTAGTAGTTTTCTTTATTTGATGGTTGATGTGGTCATTATAGTATAAGAACTTATCGAGATATATACCGAGGTATTTAACTTTATCTGTATGTTGAATTACGCTGTTGGTTTCGTTAGATTTAATTTTAAATCTTTTCCAATTTTTTTTAATATTTGAGTTACATTTATTGATAGGTGGACGAAACAGAATTGTTTCGCATTTGTCGGTATTTAATTTGAGCTGCCAGTCTGTTGTATATTCTTCTACGCTGTTGTATTTGAGTTGCAACTTAGTATTTATCTCATCAATGGTTTTGTCTGAGTGATATATGACAACATCATCGGCAAAGGCAATTATATTATCTGGCGTATGTAGTAGATCTAGGATAAATATATTAAAAAGGATAGGAGCGTTTACAGTACCTTGTTGAAGGCCATTAATTATATTAAATTCACGGCTGCTTTTCACACTATTTAAATATATTGAGAACTTTCTATCGCAAAGCATATTATAAATTAACATGATCATGTGGAAAGGGAATTTGTATCCGATGAGTTTAGTTATGAGACCTTTTACCCATACTTGATCGAAGGCCTTCTCGATGTCAAGGAAGCAAGCTCCTGTGACATGTTTTTTGTTCCAACTCCAGTTTATTTCAGAAACTAGTAAATTGATGGCATTAATAGTCGAATGCCCATATTTAAATCCAAACTGTTTTGCACTTATTAGATTGTTGTTTTCGATAATTCTGTTGATGTTTATGTTAATAACTACTTCAAAGACTTTACTAATGTTGGGTAGCAAACTAATTGGCCGTAGATTTCTGAGGCTGCTTTTATCTTTGTCCTTTTTAGGAATTACTATAGTTTTGGCGGTTTTCCAAAGTGGTGGGAAGTATGCATTATTCAACATGTTGTTAAATAGAATGCAATATTCTGTAATTATCATTGTGGGAAGATTTTTTAGGATGATGTTTGGAATTTGGTCTATGCCAGATGAAAGTTTTCCTTTTAGGTTCTCAAATACATACGAGAGGTCATTAGGTAGGATGAAAAAGCTTTCAGCTTGTTCTTCGGTAAAGTTACTTGCCCTTTTTTCTATGCTAAAAGTTGTCCTGGTTGCTTCCATGCTATCAAATAGAGTTTTTGCTCTCAAAAACTGATTGAAGCAATCTTCAACCTGTGAGTGAACTAAATTTCCTGGCTTGTTCGGCTTTGAAGAGTGGATTGCTTCGAAGTGAACACCAATCACGTCGACTATATTTTTGGTGTTTTTGATAACAAAAGTGTTGTTTATCAAGTCCTTTTCGACTAACGAACAGTCTAGACTCGCTTCTTGCAATAATTGGGATGAGGAAAAGGGGATGGAAAGGTGGTTGATGGTCTCCTCTTGGTTCTTGAGAAATGATTTTTTGACATTTGATATTTTTGAAGCATCGCTTGTCTGAATTTTAGAAAGTCGTAGTTCTAGTTGCTTATTCAAATGTATTTTAATATTTTCCTGGATTAGCTTCTTGATTTGTTTCAGTTTTGCCTTTTCCTGTTGCATGATGCTATAAGGGCGTTGTAATTGCAGTCGGTTACATCTTTTTATAACGGTGAGAGTTTTACTTTTTTCCAGAAGTAGTGTTTTTAGGATGGGTATGTTAGCTAATATATTAGTCGTACTGTTAGATTTAGTTTTGGGAACATTCTTTTCTATTGCTGTAAGGATAATTTTATTCAGTTTAGTTAAATGCTGGTCAATCTCATTATTTTGTAAGTTTCTATTATCTGGTGCCTGGGTTTCGCTCTGGAGTTCCGATGTCAGAGTGTTTTTAAATTTTTTTCCAGTTTGTTTGTTTGTAGTCCAACTTTTTCTCTTCCGAGCTTGCTAGCAACTTAAAGAAGTTGGTATCTCTCCGAGCTATGATTTCTATAGCGTTATGGTCGCTGTCGTAGTCAAGACAGTTTAGGCAGTTTACCGTGTCATTGTTTTTTTGTATGTCTAGCCTATGATCGGCAATACAAATGTCCAAAAAGGAGTTTGCTCTTATGTATGATGCATTCACAGAAGCGTACATGCTGCATCTGAATTTCATTTCATTTGAGGTAAGCCAGTCTTTTAGCGCGTTACCCTTAGGATTGCTTTGGGCATTTCCCCAGTCACCATGTTTGCTGTTGAGATCCCCTGCTAATATATAGTAATGGTTTAGTTGGTCGAGATTTAGTACTTCGAAAACTGTGTTGAGCTCTGTCTTGAATACATCATTGTTATTCCCTGCCGGATAATATGCTGCTATTATATAAAGAGTATTATTTGGCGGCATATGTATTTTAATGATGCAAGTTTCCAGGCATGTTAAGCTATCTATTTTATGATAAAAAACTTTACTGAATTTAATATTTTCTTTAATTAGGATCGCAGTACCACCACCTCTCATGCCTGCCGACCTATCTTTCCTGACTAAGTTGTATCCGAGAAATTTTAATTTGTGTTTCGGGTTCAACTTAGTTTCATTTAACAGCACTATATCTGGGTTTTGATCTTTCAAAAATTTACTTAAATCTAGTCTTCTGCTTAAATGTATAAAGGAGTTGACGTAAAGGGATATAATTTTTAGTTGGGGTTTTGTGATTGTTTGTAAGTGTCCAACGCTCATACTGAGTCCATTAAACCACATATTGCATCGACTCTCGCAGTCTGCAATTCTAGTTGCTTTTGGAGGTTAGTAATTTGCTTACTCAGGGATAGGATTGTATTTTTTAGTTCCAAAATTAATGAATTTTGATTATTGGAAATGTTTTGCACATTAGGGTTGTTTGGGTACATTTCTCTAGTTATATTTGCATAGGTTACATTTGGATTAGTAAATTTATTCGAAAAGTTGATGTTATTAGTCTTAGCAGTATTTAGATTTTGTTTTTTTAATCTTATTTTCTGTTGTAATTCCTTGTAGCGTTCACATCCTTTGTAAGAAGCTGGATGCCCCGGCTTTTTGCAAAGTACGCAGTATAATTTTTCTGTTTCTTCAGTGTGTTCTTGTGGACATTCTTTGCTATTATGTGACCCACTGCACTTGACGCATCTGGGTGGCATATTGCAGTTGGAAGCACTATGGAAAAAGTTTTGACAATTCCTGCATTGTGGAATCTCAGGTCTGCGAAGATGTTCCCATTTTATACAATGGTATAAAATGCATTGAATGGCTTTCAATTCATTTACGTTGCTTTCTGCACTTACTTGCACCATGTATATTGGTAGTGTAACATTTCGTTGAATAGATTTTTTTGTCGTGAATTGACTTACTTTGAGGAATTTTAGGCTATCAGTTTGGTAATTGCAAAGTTCATTCAAAATTTCTTCGCATTCGGTATTGGCGCTTAGCCCTTTTATCAAATACGTTTTGGTCTTTAGGCATTTGGGTGTGTAAGAATAATGCTTTACCTTGGCTTTTTCAAGGTATCCGCGAACTCTTTTATAGTCTTCAAAGTTTGTTAGGTGAATCGCTAATTTATTTTGGTTATATTCTTTGATTTTAAACTGTGTTATTTTAAGTCCATCTTTAATCAATTCTATTATTTGTTTTGATTCTATATCAAATGTATTAATAGGTGGTATGTTTTTGTTATTGTTTTTACTTTTGACATTTGTAATTGTTTTCGTCTCATTGTTATTTTTTTGAACAGGTGCAGCTTCGGCTGCTGCTGTACTAGTTGAAGGTTTGGTGTTGTTGCTTTGAGTATTAGTAGATTCTCTTTCTTCACATTCGTTGTTTAATTTGTTGGTATGCACATATTGTTGAAATTTTACAAATGCTGCATTACACTCTTCTAGATCTTCGTCTAGTATGGCGTAGTAATTGTTTTTGCTTGTTTTTGACATTGTGTGCTCAGTCACGTTGTCATTTTTTCTTTTTCTATTTAAGTCAATTATAATTTTATTAAGTACAGAGTCAAGCGCGTTGCGCTCGCCCATATTTTTTTAGTCACTATTTCTGTTGCTTTTAGACCACACTTGCCCTTTTTTAAACAAAGATTAGGATATTAAATATATTTTTTTATGTTTTTTTCTATTTGCACAAGGCAACGCTATCAGCGCTATCCGATTACGTGTTGTTCGCTACGCATTCACGATCAATCCTCCCTCTTTAAAGAACTATACATAAGGGAGTACCTTGGCAGAACAATGTCTGTCGGGTCAGCTAGTTCTTCATATATATCACTACGAACCTGTTTTTGGTGGCCACCCAGGAATAAATCGTACGACAGACAAAATAACACAAAAATATTACTGGAAAAATATGAAAAATGATATAAGAAAGTATATCAAAAATCGCATTCACTGCAAAAAGAATAAAATTAACAAACACCTGAGAGAAGGAATGACAATAACGGAGACACCTCCGTTTCATTTGATATAGTTAGTGCAGATCGACACGTTCGGACCATTAAAGAAATCGATACACGGAAATGAATATGCGGTTACTATGGTATGCGATCAACTAAATATTTCATTGCAGTGCCCATTTAAACTTTAAATTTAAAAGCAAACATGCAATAAAAGTTGCTAAAGCTGTATTTGAACATTTCATTGAGCATAAAACTTTAATACAAAACCTAAAATACCTTCATCAAACTTTAGGTACTGTTGAGCGTAGCCATAGAACATTCAATGAATATGTACGTTCTTACATATCCATTGACAAAGACGATTGGGATGAATATCTCAATACAACACCATCCAAAGTTTATGGTTATTGTCCATTCGAATTAGTATTTGGAAAAACAACCATCTACTAATTTTTACAAGAAAATATAGTTGATCTAGTTTATAATCATGAAGCTTATAATAAAAAAATTAAGTTTAGGTTAAAAATAGCACAGCAAAGGGCGACAGATATTGTTACAGTAAGGAAATAATTATAGGAGATTTAGTATTAATTAAGAATAAAGCAGGGCGCTATTCCACAAAACAACTTATCAACTTTTCCATTTGCCCTTGGCAAATTTTTCGCCAATTTGCAAAACGTTGTGTTCCTCGACCTGTAAAATTTTATAAGTGATAAGTTGAAGTTGATAAGTTTAATTTGCAAAGTCTTTGCAATTTTTGTACTCTCTTTGCAATTTATGTTCCATGTACGTTCTCTTGTGCAATGTTCCTCAAAAACGGTAAATTAAATGTTTGCAAAGCAAACTTTGATAACTAGTCAAGCTTTAAAAATGTTCCGACGTGAGTTTTTGTTCGACAATAGTGAAGACGCGGTTTAACGAGAAATTATAGAGACCTAATTAATTTTTCGGTTATAACGAGAAATTATAGAGACCTAATTAATTTTTCGGGACAACAAAATTTTATTTATTATTTGACAGTACCAGTCATGAATAAAATTAATAACAATAATAAGAAAAACAATATAAAGATTGAATATTAAGATAAAACTTAGTCTAAAAGGGCTTAATTTAATAACAAAAGTTCGAAGAGTAGTTAAAGAGTTGAGGAGAAGTTGAAGAGATAATTTAAGAGAAAATAATAGAAAAAAGAAGCAAGTAGGAATGTATATGAAGTTGTCTAAGAGAGTAAAATTAGGAGCTGTTATAAAAGCATATTAAACATTTCTTGAAAAGCAGTGCATTGCTTATAATCCTTACTAGTATATCCCGTGGTCGAAATTCGACCACCTTAAATTAGTTTAACTTATTAAATCCTCTGTTCGCATTTTTCTCCAGTACCTAATGCCTAGAGGCATAAATATTGGAGACATTTTTATTGCTGAAAATAATTATTTATAGTTGATGTATTGAGAGTCGCCTTCATAAAAGCTGGTTTACTCTAAATACGGGTAATTTTACAACTAACCAAAAAAAAACCCGTCCATTAAAGACCAGTAATCATTAATAGGAGATGGCAAAAACGGTACTTAGTAATGTTTGAAAGTCCACCATCAGACCCACCACTCCTTTCAGATTCCGTCAATAATTCAATAAACAAAATTAAATTTCATGGACATATACCAACAACATAGTTAGACATATCTTATAAATAAAAATGAATGTGTGTCTGTGTGTCTGCGTGTCTGTGTGGCTATGTGTCTGTGTGTCTGTGTGTCCTTTATGGGCGTCCAAAGTACTCAACCGATTTTTATGAAATTTTCACAGTATATTCTTGGGATCATGGGTTAAAGCATAGGCTATATTAATTTTTGGAAAAGTGGGCGGTGCCACGCCCCCAGGCTATATAAAACTACAACTCTTCATAACTCTGAACATATTTGGTCTAAATTAATGATTTTTGGATATGTGTGTCCTTTGGTCAAGATTTATGTAATTTTGGAAAAGTGGGCGGTGCCACGCCCACATTTTTTGTGTTTTGTTTGTACTTCAATAATGTCCAAAGTTTATGGTCGATCTCTTTTAAACTTTCAAGATTGGTTCAGAAGATTGTTGTGTACGATTTAGGCTATATCAATTTTTGGAAGAGTAGGCGGTGCCACGCCCCCCGGCTATATAAAATTTAAATTCTTCATAGCTCTGAACATATTTGGTCTAAATTAATGATTTCTGGATATGTGTGTCCTTTAGTCAAGATTTATGTAATTTTGGAAAAGTGGGCGGTGCCACGCCCACATTTTTTGTGTTTTGTTTGTACTTCAATAATGTCCAAAGTTTATGGTCGATCTCTTTTAAACTTTCAAGATTGGTTCAGAAGATTGTTGTGTACGATTTAGGCTATATCAGTTTTTGGAAAAGTAGGCGGTGCCACGCCCCCAGGCTATATAAAATTTAAATTCTTCATAGCTCTGAACATATTTGGTCTAAATTGATGATTTCTGGATATGTGTGTCCTGTAGTCAAGATTTGTGTAATTTTGGAAAAGTGGGCAGTGACACGCCCACATTTTTTGTGTTTTGTTTGTACTTCAATAATGTCCAAAGTTTATGGTCGATCTCTTTTAAACTTTCAAGATTGGTTAAGAAAATTGTTGTGTACGATTTAGGCTATATCAATTTTTGGAAAAGTAGGCGGTGCCACGCCCCCAGGCTATTTAAAATTTAAATTCTTCATAGCTCTGAACATATTTGGTCTAAATTAATGATTTCTGGATATGTGTGTCCTCTGGTCAAGATTTATGTAATTTTGGAAAAGTGGGCGGTGTCACGCCCACATTTTTTGTGTTTTGTCTGTACTTCAATAATGTCCAAAGTCTATGGTCGATCTCTTTTAAACTTTCAAGATTGGTTAAGAAAATTGTTTTGTACGATTCAGGCTATATCAATTTTTGGAAAAGTAGCCAGTGCCACGCTCCCAGGCTAGATAAAATTTAAATTCTTCATAACTCTGAACATATTTGGTCTAAATTAAAGATTTTTGGATATGTGTGTCCTTTAGTCAAGATGTATATAGTTTTGGATAAGTGTGCGGTGCCATGCCCACATTTTTTGTGTTTTGTTTGTACTTCAATAATGTCCAAAGTTTATGGTCGATCTCTTTTAAACTTTCAAGATTGGTTCAGAAGATTGTTGTGTACGATTCAGGCTATATCAATTTTTGGAAAAGTAGGCGGTGCCACGCTCCCAGGCTATATAAAATTTAAATTCTTCATAACTCTGAACATATTGGGTCTAAATTAAAGATTTTTGGATATGTGTATCCTTGAGTCAAGATGTATATAATTTTGGAAAAGTTGGTGGTGCCACGCCCACATGTTTTGTGTTTTGTTTGTACTTCAATAAGTTCAAAGTTTATGGTCGATCTTCTCTTAATTTCCAGATTGGTTCAGAAGATTGTTGTGCCACGCCCCCAGGCTATATAAAATTTAAATCATTATAACTTTGAATATTTTTGGTCTAAACTAATGATTTTTGGATATGTGTGTCCCTTGGTCAAGAATTATACAATTTGGGAAATGTGGGCGTGGCACCTGTTGATCTGTTTTAAACTTTTCCAATACGTTAAAATCTTCGTTGGGTACGACATATGTACATAGGCTACATTTGTAAATTCTTTGGAAAAGTGGGCAGTTCCAAGACCACAAGCTAAGTAATATTTCAATTCGTTATATCCCTGAATGTATTTGCTTTAGTGACATTTTAACGTTCTTAAATCTTAATCAACGCACTTAATTTTTTTTGTTTGTTATTGCCGTTCATACATATCCAGAGTATTATAGGTAGATATTGGATATAATTAAATAAGTACTAACTATACATCTGCTCAGCCGCGCATAATGGTTTTTGTCATACCCATTGAGTTCAAAAGATCCGTTTTTTGAGTTGGACATCCAAAAAATTTATTTGTTTATACCAAAGACTTTAAAGCCACAAACATTGTATATCCTAAAGCACTGCAATAAATGGAATGTTAAAAGTTAAAGAAAAATATTTGAAAATGTATTTCTTGGGAAGTCACTGGTCAGGCAGAACAATTTCTGCCGGGTCTGCTAGTAATATATATAATGGTCACATAGAATGATGCCATATCGAACAAAATTGGAAGCAAATAAAATTTTCAGTGCGTTTTCCACAAAACAATTTACATTTCATTGTAAACACTTCAGTTTTTCAGGATTTTAGGATGCATCTACCGACCGTTTATAGTGAAATTTAAGAAATAAGTACCAATTTCATAAAATTAAAAAAAAAAATTAAGTTTTAGTTCTATAAAAACACAACTTTTATCCTATTTTCCAGAAAAATTTTAATTTTGTACCATTTTTTGCAATAGAACATGCCAGATATGTTAAAAACAAATGTTTTAGGATGCATCTCAAGAGCTACCCGAAAATAGTGACCATGAATACTTTTGAATCTCACTTTTATTGTAGAATTTTGCAAAAATATAGAAGTTTGACTGCGTTTTTGAAAAAGAATAATAATTTTAATTTTTTTTTTAAAATGAATTTGGAGTTTATTTCAAAGTTCTCATTATGAGCATCAGGCCGGTTTCCATTTTGGATTTTTTAGGGTTTTTCCTCAACAATTTAGATATATGTATATATATAAGTACATTACATATTGACTTTTATATCATTTCAATAATGTTCTGTGATATTTATATCGTATGACCCCAACTTAGATATATAGCTATATTTATTATGGAAAATCTATTAGAATAAAGCAAATTCCTTAAAAAAAAGTGATAAAACGACATATGTATATAAGTACATATTGTGTTAAGGTAGATTTTAGTAATTTCCCTGCAAAAAAAAAAGTCAATATGAAAAAAAGCGGGAAAAAATTGTATATTCGAAGTTGGGATTGAACCATGAGACGCACACGTCCCACCAGAAACCATTACACATGCGCTATTGGTACACATGAATATATCCGTATAGCGGGAGAATATTACAACTTACACATATGATGGTTTTCTGGTTTTTTTCGTCAAATTCAACTCGGAAATATTGAAAACACATATCTTAACTGGCCCAATTAGCCTAAGTATGTAAGGATTCCGGTTATATGTCGACTATTTTACAAATTAAAATTTTTAGGAACAAAATAGTTGATGTCTTTAGGAAAATTAACGCGATTTCAAACTATTTCGTGAATATAAAATTGAAGAAGCTACAAACTGTGTTTTTACTTTTTGTATATTAAATATGATATATTTCTTAAAAAATATATATTAATAAATTGAAATAATTTTTTAGCTTTTTTTCAAAAAATTTGGTTTTTTCACTCCAAGATAGATGTCATAAACAGAAAAATATTTAAATATTGGGTTATATGTCGACTCTTTTGCAAATAAAAATTTTTAGGAACAAAATAGTTGATGTCTTTAGGAAAATTAACGCGATTTCTTATTATTTCGTAAGTATAAAATTGAAGAAGCTACAAACTGTGTTTTTACTTTTTGTATATTAAATATGATATATTTCTTAAAAAATATATATTGATAAATTGAAATAATTTTTTAGCTTTTATTCAAAAAATTTGTTTTTTTCACTCCAAGATAGATGTCATAAACAGAAAAATATTGAACTATTGGGTTATATGGCGACTGTATTGCAAATAAAATTTTTAGGAAGAAAATAGTTGATGTCTTTAGAAAAATTAACGCGATTTCAAACTATTTCGTGAATATAAAATTGAAGAAGCTACAAACTGTGTTTTTACTTTTTGTATATTAAATATGATATATTTCTTAAAAAATATATATTGATAAATTGAAATAATTTTTTAGCTTTTATTTAAAAAATTTGTTTTTTTCACTCCAAGATAGATGTCATAAACAGAAAAATATTGAAATATTGGGTTATATGTCGACTCTTTTGCAAATAAAAATTTTTAGGAACAAAATATTTGATGTCTTAAGGAAAATTAACTCCATTTCTGGGAGGATGGGTCCGCGTGTAGAAGTCCACGTAAGTGGGGAAAGTTTCTGATCGCCATTCACTTGGGAATGGCCAGAGCGATTCTTTTGCATGCGGTCCAAGCAGCTCACTACTTCCGGGCGCTTGCGTCCAAGTATCCTCTGGGTAGCCACCGAACACCCGTTTGGTGGTGAGCTAAACGTGAGAAGGCGACAACCTGGCAAGGCCACTCCGACATAATCGGTTTAAGGGCTTATCAGGGGTTTACAAGCAGCGTCTGATCACCTAGTGGTGCGGCTGTAAGCGGGCGTCTGTCTTGGATCAAGCGGCTCGCTATATAAACGTGCACTTAAATTACAACCTCCCGTGGAACGGGTTGTGCGTTGGGTTTGGGACCCACCACATAAAACAACGTACCAATGAAATTCAAAAAAGCCTCGGATATGAGAACCCCCTTTTTAGATGACGACACACGCAAACGAAACAAGGACTACGATTTAAGGGCATGCACCTGGAATGTCCGGTCCCTCAATAGGGAAGGTGCCGCTGCCCGGTTGGTTGAGGCCCTGAGGAAGGCTAAAGCTGACATCACCGCCATACAGGAGATGCGATGGACGGGGCAAGGTAATATGAACAAACCACCTTGCAACATTTACTGGAGTGGGCATGTCGACAAGCGCAGATTTGGCGTGGGATTTGTGGTGGGAGAGAGACTCCGTAATCGAGTACTGTCGTTCACACCCGTGAATGAGCGTCTCGCTACAATCCGCGTAAAAGTACGATTCTTTAACATCTCGTTTATCTGCGCCCACGCTCCGACGGAAGAGAAAGACGACGTGGAAAAGGATGCATTCTACGAGCGCCTGGAGGAAACTTACGAGCGCTGCCCCCGTCATGACATCAAAGTCGTGCTTGGTGACTTTAACGCCAGGGTGGGCAAAGAGGGTGTATTTGGACCCACAGTCGGGAAGTTCAGCCTGCACGACCAGACTTCGCCAAATGGATACAGGCTGATCGACTTCGCCGGTGCCCGAAACATGGTCATTGCCAGCACCAGGTTTATGCACAAGAAGATCCATCAGGCTACATGGCTGTCTCCCGATCGAAGAACGCGAAACCAGATCGACCACATTGTGATAGACGGACGGCATGCTTCTAGCGTTTTAGATGTTCGCACAATAAGAGGTCCAAACATCGACTCCGATCACTACCTAGTAGCAGCTAAGATTCGTACCCGCCTCTGTACGACAAAACAGGTGCCACAGAAAACGCAAGGAAAGCTGGACGTCGAAAAGCTGCAATCGCAACAGACCGCCAATGATTTTGCAGACCGACTCTCACACCTGCTCTCTGAGAGCACAATTCAACCCAGTGGAATGCATGAGCAGTGGGAGCACATCACAGGAGCACTCCGTACCGCAGCCGAAGAAGTAATTGGATTCCGGCGAACGAGAAGAAACAACTGGTACGATGATGAAGAGTGCCGAGCTGCAACGAAAAGAAAGAACGAAGCCTACAAGGCAACGCTAAGATCGAGTGCAACAAGGAGTGTGTGTGAACACTACCGCGAGTTGAAAAGGGAAGCGAGGCGACTTTTCCGGGCAAAAAAAAGAGAGGCAGAAAAGCGTGAAATCAATGAGCTTGAGATGCTAGCCAATGGGAATAATGCCCGAAAATTCTATCAAAAAATTCGACGAATGACGGAAGGTTTCAAGCCCGGGGCAAATTCCTGTAAGAACGAGAACGGCGACCTGGTGACTGATGTTCAGAGAATACTAGAGATATGGAGGGATCACTTCTCTGCCCTTTTAAATGGAGAAATTGAGCAAGAAACCAGAGAAGAGCTCGAACCCGAACCCACAATCGAAGACGACGAAATTGACGTCCCAGAACCCGACTATAATGAGGTGCGAATAGCAATATCCCGGTTAAAAAACAATAAAGCAGCTGGCGCTGATGGTTTGCCTGCTGAGCTATTCAAGCATGGCGGCGAGGAGCTGGTAAGGCGTATGCACCAGCTTCTGTGCAGAATATGGTCGGATGAATGCATGCCCGAAGATTGGAATCTAAGTGTTCTTTGCCCAATCCACAAAAAAGGTGATCCTGCAAACTGCACCAACTACCGCGGAATCAGCCTTTTGAATATCGCATATAAGGTCTTGTCAAGCGTATTGTGCGAACGATTGAAGCCTGACGTGAACAGACTGATTGGACCTTATCAGTGTGGCTTCAGACCTGGAAAATCTACCATCGACCAGATTTTTACAATACGTCAAATCCTGGAGAAAACCCGTGAGAAAAGAATCGACACACACCACCTCTTTGTTGATTTTAAAGCCGCTTTCGATAGCACGAAAAGGAGCTGCCTATATGCCGCTATGTCTGAATTTGGTTTCCCCGCAAAACTTATACGGCTTTGCAAAATGACATTGAGCAACACCACCAGCTCAGTCAGAATTGGGAAGGACCTCTCCGAGCCGTTTGAAACTAAACGAGGTTTCAGACAAGGTGACCCCCTATCGTGCGATTTCTTTAATTTGATGTTGGAGAAAATAATACAATCTGCAGAACTCAACCGCGCTGGAACAATATTCTATAAAAGCGTGCAACTGTTAGCATATGCTGACGACATTGACATTATCGGCCTTAACAACCGTGCCGTAACCTCTGCGTACTCCAAACTAGAAAAAGAAGCGGAAAAAATGGGTTTGGTGGTGAACGAAGGCAAAACGAAGTACATGCTGTCATCAAGCAAAGAGTCAGCGCATTCGCGCCTTGGCACCCACGCCACTGCTGGCACCAAAAAGTTCGAAATAGTGAAGGACTTCGTTTACCTTGGATCCAGCATAAACTCCAACAATAATGCCAGCCTAGAAATCCAACGAAGAATTGCTCTTGCAAATAAATGCTACTTTGGACTGAGTAGGCAATTGAAAAGTAAAGTCCTCTCTCGACGCACGAAAATCACACTCTACAAGTCACTCATCGCTCCCGTCCTGCTATATGGTGCAGAGGCGTGGACACTAACAACATCTGACGAGGCAGCATTGGGAGTATTCGAGAGAAAAGTTCTGCGAAAGATTTATGGGCCTCTACGCGTTGGCGACGGCGAGTACCGAAGAAGATTTAATGATGAGTTGTATGAGCTTTACGCAGACGTCGACATAGTACAGCGCATTAAAACACAGCGGCTTCGCTGGCTAGGCCACGTCGTGCGAATGAACGAAGACGCTCCAGCCCAGAAGGTATACTTATCGGCACCCGCCGGTGGAAGCAGAGGAAGAGGAAGACCACCACTCCGATGGAAGGACCAAGTGGAGACCGACCTGCGATCTCGTGGGGTCTCCAATTGGCGCCAGTTGGCGCAAAGAAGAAATGACTGGCGAGCTATGTTGGACGGTCAAAATCGCTCAGGCGGTTAGATGGCCATTTAAAGAAGAAGAAGAACTCCATTTCTAATTATTTCGTAAGTATAAAATTGAAGAAGCTACAAACTGTGTTTTTACTTTTTGTATATTAAATATGATATATTTCTTAACACGTTCGCTGCCATGTGACCCACCGGTGGGTCACACAATTTATTCATCAGAGGCCGTGTGCACCACCGGTGGGCACACGCAATACGATTTTGGGTTGATCATTTTAAAGCTGTGTATGAGTAGAACTATCATTTTTTCTTCTTGGCACACAGATAATACTCATATTTTTATTATATAAAAATTGTACAGATGTTATTCTAATATTTTTCGTTTTATTGGTCTTTTAATTCAAGAAGTTTTATTGTCCTTAAATAATGAAATAATTTAAATAAACAGGTACAATTCAGTTCAAACTATAAAAATAAAGAGTTATTAAAATAAGATATATATATTTAATGCTTTTTGTTGAAACATTGTAAGCAATTACTGTTGTGACCACCGGTGGGTCACACGGCCATACACAGATACATGTATATGTGAGGTGCCACGTGACCCACCGGTGGTCACCCTCTTAAAACACACAAATTTTTATAGAAAATGAAAATAAAACCAACTAGATATATAACTATAACCTAAAGATGACTTTAAAATAATAAAACTATATTGGCACCTGGGTGATGGTTTTTTTTTGTATGGCGGCAGCGAACGTGTTAAAAAATATATATTGATAAATTGAAATAATTTTTTAGCTTTTATTCAAAAAATTTGTTTTTTTCACTCCAAGATAGATGTCATAAACAGAAAAATATTGAAATATTGGGTTATATGTCGACTCTTTTGCAAATAAAAATTTTTAGGAACAAAATAGTTGATGTCTTTAGGAAAATTAACGCGATTTCTAATTATTTCGTAAGTATAAAATTGAAGAAGGTACAAACTGTACTTTTTCTTTTTGCATATTAAATATGATATATTTCTTAAAAAATATAAATTGATAAATATTGATAAATTGGAATAATTTTTTAGATTTTTTAAGATAGATGTCACAAACAGAAAAATATTGAAATATTGGGTTACAAATATAATAAATTAAAAAAAAAATATGATAAAAACTTTTCGTATGTTTCAAGGCAAATTCAATTTGAAAAAAAAAAAAAAATTGACCTGCCCTGAACACGTGCTTGAACCTACGAACGCACGCATCATAGCCGGCGAGCTCACCACCTCGCCACTGCTGTATGTACAATAAAACAGTCAGATACTGTAGTTAACAGTTTTGGGTTTTGGTGAAAACTTTTATGAATTATTACAAATTAATGAAGCATTTTAAAATATATAATAATTGGAATTATGCATTTTTTTATGAGATACACTCTGGCAATTGATTGTATGGAAAAAATGTTAGCCTATTAATATATAGATGCCCATATGACACTACGTATGTTTCGTGTATTTAATGCTTGAAATACTGACGGAAACTTATCGAAAATCAGATTACAAAATTTCGCTTTTGTTGATGTCCCTCTTCAACAGTGCCTGCAATTTCAATTGGGTTGACGTTTAGTTGAATGCTGAACAAAAATCAAATTCAAAAGTAAATAAACAAAAAATTTATTTGAAAATTTGAGGTTGATATTTTCTGTGTTGCGAACTAAAAAGACGAAAGAAGCTTTAATGTCAAGATGCATACAGTGTATCACAAAAGTAAGTATGCAGCCCATTTTTATATTTTAAATATATGTGAAAAATTTGCAAAATTTCGACGAATTTTCATGGAAATTTTCCACTTTTTTCTTAGAATTGAGTATGCAGATTTGTAGGCCATTCAATTTCAGTGCAATAAGGTGTAAGTCTTAAGTCCGTGAGAGCTTCCCCGTATTTTTAGGAATTTTTTTTCCTCGAGACTTTAGGATTTTCCTCCATATACATTTATGAACGTCATTTTTTTTATATGGAAAAAGACAATGAATCTCTTCACTTCTTCCACTCGTGTGGAAACTTATCGAAAATCAAATTTCACAATCGTTTGGATATGCCTCGGAGAAGTAACTTGAGGTAATATAAAAATAATGTGTGAAAATTTACATGATTAATTTGTATGGGTTTTGTTGTATGGGCATCGTGGTGTGACGGTAGTGCAGCTGGCCTACCAAACAGAAGAACCTACATAGGTTCGAACACGCAACATGAAAAGTGATTTGAAAAGGTTTTTCAAAACGGCTTCTCAGAAAAAATGCACAGGATTTGCCTTACAGATGCAGATTGTATAAAAAATTGCAAGCGCCACATCATAAATTGTTCTTTTATCTCCTCTCGCACCAAATGTAAATTTATCATAAATTCATAATTTTAAAATAATTATAATAATTAATTAAAAAAAAAGTTAAGGAAATTGTCGGGATACGAACGGTCAACCTTCGGATCAAAGTCCCACAACATATTCACCGCCTATAGCCGTTTTCACCGTTGTCGCCCAAATTGGAGTTTTATCAATCAGTTTTCAACAAACTCTAACTGTACGTTGAATAAAACGTTTATTAAAAATTGTTTCCAAGCCTCAATTCCAATTATTTAAAAAGGGATCACTTTCATTGAGTAAATTTTTTCCAAACGTGTTACAATGGTTATAGGCAGGGTTTGGAAATGCTTAACTATTTTCAAGTATTTCAAAATTGCTTCTGCTTGAGTTTGAAAATTATTCAGCATTATTCATTATTCTTTAGAGATTATTGCACGATTTTTTGCAGGGGTAGGTCAACACCCTACCACTATACCACGGCGGTTTTTATATGCGAGGCTCAGTTAGAAGAAGTTTTTATATTTCGAATCCCAAGCCTAACGTAATATCTGTAATGCAGATAATAATACCTCGTTTGTTACTTGTCTTACTTTTGTTTTTCTATATACACATCCTTACATAAATATGTCTTTCGGAAGTAAGTACAGCAAAAAGGCATATAGCAATTGAAGGATTTGCACCAGTACGATCAGAACATCGTATGATTATTTGTATTTCCCTATGAAATTTTTAAATAGCTGCTGAAAAAAAGCAAACATTTTTTAGTTTTACTATCTTTCAGTCAGCAATTCGAAACATAAATTCTGCTGTGAAAAAACTGAAAAAACTTGAATACAAAAAGCTAATAGCTTAAAGCCTCAGCAAAATTCTCAAATTTTTTCTGCGATTGCTGAAGCTCGTTTCCGTTGAACTTGCTTCTGAAGTAAAATGAGCAAAAATTTTTTTTTACTTTGCTTATTTTTAGCTGCCTAAATATTTTTGAACTATAAATATAGGCTACAAGCAATTTTTCGAATCTGACAAAAAACTGATTTCTAGTTAAGCTAAAAATTTCAAACTTTTGCTATTTTTCAGCCAGCAATTCAAACCCTGGTTATAGGAAACGTTTTCCAAACGAAAAGCTTGCTAAAGTAAGTTTATAGTAAGCGTACAGGAAACGTATTTTGCTTATTGGGTAACGAAAAACAGCCAACTGTCGAAAAAAACTAACGAAATACAAAATGTTTCGTTTGTTTTTCACAGCCTATATTGTATTTTGGTTGTATTTCGTTAGTTTTTTTAACATAGCTCGCCCGTTTGCACCAATATGCAAATTGTATAAGGCCGTTTCTTTCGCACAAAATACGAAAAAAATACAAGAAAAATATGTTTGGTAGAGAGTTCCAATGATGTACCGAGGTGATGAAAAATTGGCGTTCAGACGTTCGCAAACGATATAAATATAACGTGCGTGAGAGCCACAGACCGAGTCGATTGTAGAAAGCTGAGCCTTTCATATAAGTAAGAGGCTTTCTTCGTGGATATTATTTTGTGTAGTGTGGTCAGCGTTCTGACTTTTAAAAGATTGTCGAAAGAGATGTTTAGCAACTTTTCAGCGTAGTAAGAGACGTGGTCAAGTCTGTTTAACCCGTATACATATCTAGCAATGTTGTTATACACAACATTTAGTTTCTTTTTGCTCACATAGTCACAGTTAGACTAATAGGCGAATTCTGTAAGCTGTCTCTAGTCACTAATAGAGACATATTGTGGTCAATTTCAATTTTGAGACAATTTGGTATTCAGTAAGCTGTCTCACATCTCAAGTCTCAAAAAAAGAGTCACTAATTTGTCAGCTGGTTGTAGGCAGGTCACAAACAAGAAAATATAGGGATACAAATTAAAAAAGTTAAAAAAAAAAATTTTTAAGTTTGAAATCATTTATAATTATTTAAAAAAAATAATAATTAATGAATAAAAAAAAGAAAAAACAAAAATAATAAACTGTCCCCGATCCTGGGTTCGAACCTGCACCGCTCACGTTGTACCCCGAGACACTTACTACCTGTGCTATTGCAATATTTATGTGGGCGCTGTCAAATGCTGTACTTCAGATTTATGCATATCTGTTTTTACCACACGTCAATGGTGAACTTTTTGTGATTTTCTCTTACAGAATACCGAAATCAGCGAAAGTCACAAAAATTTTCTCTAATGAAAAATCTCAAATTTAGTGACTTGAGATGAGACAGACTTACAGAATACAGCTATAAATCTCACAACCATAGAGCAGTGTTGGTATTAAGTACGCTTTGGTTAAAAGTAGTCGTATATACAAGGGAGTTAAATACTGTGTTAACCATATGAATGCTCCGTACACTTTTCCTACCGTACTAAAAATGTGGTCATTCCATGGAAATGTTTTGTTAAAAATTACTCCTAGGTTCTTTACTGTGTCGGCATACTCAATCACAGAGTTCTCAAAAATAATATTAACTAGCTGACCCGGAAAACTTCGTTCTGCCCAAAATAGATTTTTTTATTAATTTCATTTCAAAAATTGTTACTACACCGGTATTTTTTTTTAATAGAAAATTAACGATTTTTCACTTCATTGCGTATACAACTTATAATATTAAGGGCTCAGAACTAAAAGAATCTAAGTGAAATTTTTTTTGAATTTGAGTTATACCCATATTTGTATAGTGAAATATGGTGTTTATTTGTTGGCAAAGAGATCTGAGTCATTTCGGACATTGTAGTGCCATCTATTCCCCATATAATAAACGCCCTACCCAGATTTTACATAGAATTTTCAAAACGCAGTAAACTTTAAACTTGAATATCTCAAATCAATTTCGGAGTCACTTAGATCCATCTGGTTCTAAACCCTTCATATATAATTTAGTATTTAGTTTAAGGCTGCACGGTACACAAATTTTTTAGTTTTGCTGTCCCGGAGTGTAAATAAATAGCGAGGGCGGTTTTCCTACACGGGAACACGCCACATAGAGCTATTGATATAGTTAATCTCCTTATCAATTTTCAGGTCCCAACCTTAAACGCTTTTCAGCTGGAAAAATTAAGTTTGAATGAAAGGTACCACGCCCCCACTTTTATGCTCAAAAATTCTTTTGATAGCATATAGCTCTGTACCAATTTCCAGGTCCCTGCCTTAAATAATTGTAGAGATATTCAGCTTGAAAAATTAAGTTTGTATTGAAGGTGCCATGCCCACTTTTTCGTTATCCCCAGCTTTTTTGGAGGTGGTAGGAATCGATCCCATATAACCCCTCACCGAGTTTCAATGGTCTAACTTAAATACTTCCAGAGATACGGACAATGAAAAATTCCATTTGTATGGGAGGTGCCACGCCCCCTATGTATATAAAAATATTTTTTAACCTGTGACCATCCCTGGAAGATATCCAGTGGGTGTGTAAACTTTAGTTACGATCGGGTTATTCGTTTAGGAGCCAAGTGTGTCCATATACAGATAGATAGATACATAATTTGAATTTTATATATATAGATAGATGGTATTCATATAATCGTAGAAGCTTACGAAGTGTGTAGTTTTATAAGTTTACACACCGTGTTATATGAACGCACCTGTAAATAGCCTCGTAAAGTTGTCAGTCAGAGATGTTTAGATGTGTTCACCAAACCCAAAATGAGTAATAACTTTGGCTGTGAAGCGTTACTTAAAACATGGCACCATACGCTTGTTGACAGTTGTCAGCCAAAACTTGTTGCTACCATATTTTCAACGAACAGTCCTTTTTTCGTACAATTATTTAAAAATAAATAAAATGCCTAAATTATCGGAAATATCAAAATTAAAACGCATTTACAATGAAATTCTTTTGAATGACTTGCTGATGCTGGAGATTGATGAAAGTGACGGTAATGCGTGTTTTATAAAGGATTTCCTATAGCGACCCAGTTTTCTTTTTGCAGAAGATAAAACAAAGAAATAGGGCGATATTTGGGAGGACTTTGCTCTAGCAATGGTCGTTTTGGAGAATTTAGGTTATGGTTGCGAGTTTGTGCATCATTCCGTCCCAAAATCGCACCAGTTTTTACAAGATCAACATTTCAAGTGATTTTCACTTTAATAAAAGATGACGACATTTTTCATGGTCCGCACTCTTGCAAGCAGTTTTTTTTTTAAATCACACTAATTCAAAGTCGTTTTATAGAAAATGACCAGAAGCATTTTAAAGCTCCCTCAAAACCTACATATATGTAAATACCCAAACATACCCACCCGTACATAGCAAGCCAAAGGCACAGCGAACAACCACACGTACATAGCAAGCCAAAGATCGACAGCGAACAACCACACATACGCCATACGTTGGGTATGCACAAAGGGCTTGCATGACAGTCGGTCATGCATTTTCGTTCGCCACCGCTAGGAAGGTAATTCGCAACGAGTTTATAGGCACAGAAGTACTAAAGCACAGATCGCGGCGCAGAAAGCATACTCCTCATAGGTAGGCTGGGGGGATGCCAACTCACCAGTTAGCATCTCCCATCCTTACACAGGGTATCCAGGGACCCCATGGCAAATGGGGGAAGTCTCCCCAAGAGCCTTTGGCTCATGGATCTTCCCCTCCTTCCACCCATGGGGAACCTACCGTTTCGCTACCATCCATCGTCGTAAGGAGAGGATTTTCCTCTCACGGACCACGAAGGATGGATGGGCGCGGGTATTCCTCCTGGGAGGGGTCCGGGACTTGTCCTAACCCCCCCCCAAGGGAAATACCAGACCCGATAAATAACCACAACCAGGTAATTAAAGAGCGTTTGGCGCGGACACCTCATACAGGGTAGCCGAGGAGTAACCCTCCCCCGCTCCCTGATTGAGATGCCGGGTCAGACGCAAAGGGGGACTCATTTATACCCCTCAGGAACGCTAGGGCTTTAGCCCGAAGCACTCTGAGAGGAATAGAGAGCCGCCCAGTACCCATCAATAGTACCTACCGCTTACTAATCTTAGGATACTCCTCATAGGTATAACCACCACGCCGACTCACCGTCACCGTCCCCGTAGAATAACCGCACGCGGCCCCGTCGTCAGCAGAATCATCACCGTCACCTGATCACCGTATCACCGTCACCGTATCACCGTCACCGTATCACCGTCACCGTATTACCGTCACCGTACCCGTACCCGTCCGTTGCAAGTCACAGCACGCTTGGTAAGATACGATACTCACCGTAGAGTGTAACGGGACCCGTACCCGAACCGCCGCTCCCATCAACACTCTCTCGACGTTACCGTAATCGCCAGCTCTCTCTCTCTCTCTCTCTCTCTCTCTCTCTGGGACCTAAGGCTGTCGGTGTTCAAGGCCACCAAGTGTGTGTGTGTGTGTTCGGAGTAAGACAGAACAAATATATTGTGTTATCATTGGGTAGGGGTTTGTGGGACCTTTCCTCGACCCTGGAGCGACTGAGCGTACCTCAGCCTTCGACAAAACCCACCTCACAAGCTGAGTCAACAATTTTTGTACTGGCCTGACGATGCGAAACGTATTATAGGCTAACGAGCACTGTTAAAACACCCTTCAGATCCACCCCAACGGAATTAAAAGCGGTGCAAAGAAATTCTTTTAATAGAACGTTTAGCCAATATAGAATACGGATTGGGCATTGTGTTGGTAGGGTGAAGGAGCGGGTCAATAGTTTAAAAGAGCTGAGAATTGCAATTGGTGGCGATTCGTCTATTAAAGAAGCTTGTAGCTGGATACTAGTGGGCGCTATGTTGCACAATATTGTAATAAAAGAAAAGGACGATATGGACATGAACGATGATTAAATATATATATTATAAATTAAAACCCCCCAAGGCTAATTCCTGCGCACGGTCCTGACTTGACCAAGTAGTGAATTCCTTTTCACTACTTTGGCGAATGTTGAAAAAGTGAACACTACAACCAAAAGTTTTGATTGTGGATATAGGTTGTTATTCCGTCCTTTTTCATAATCTATGTATCTATATGTATAAAAATGAATTTTTGTTCGTGAGTCCCGTAAGATCTCCGATTTAAATTTTTTTTATTTTAATCTCAATTTAAAAATTTTGTTCCTAATACTCAATATGGCCCCGAATTAAAAAAAAAACCTTTTCTAAAAATTTTGATATAACTTTCATCAGGATTCGAACCATCAATCTTAGGTATGAAACTCCGAGCACACTTGCAATATACCACCGATTGATCTCTTTATCAAGGAAATAGCATTTAATGGTGCACTCAGGCTTCGGGAGTTGGGACTCTGGAAAGAGCGTGGATACGGTCACAGCCGTATTCTGTTAAATATAACCGACCCCTATATTAAGAACAAAACGGACTACATCTGTCCCAGGACAGTTTTCGACACAAATTTTGAGGTTATTTTCCCATCCAGAAAGGACTGGAAAACAGGGGAACTACCACAAAACTTCGACATATCAATTTTCACGGACGGATCTAAAATGGATTGTGGAGTGGGAGCGGGAGTTTTCGGAATTCTCCCAGACGTGTCCTTATCAGTGCGTCTTCCACACTCTGCGAGTGTATTTCAATCAGAAATTTATGCTATCCAGGAAGCATGCAGGGCATTACTGGATACAAATATAACAGGTAATCGGATAGCTATCTTCTCGGACAGCCAGGCGGCTCTTCGGGCTCTCGGATCAGCGACGATCACTTCGAGCCTCGTAGGTCAGTGCAGGGAGAGGACCATGAACCTGGCAAGTCGACATGCCGTTTCTCTAATATGGGTGCCGGGGCATCGTAACATACAGGGAAACGAGTGTGCCGATGAGCTGGCACGGCGTGGGTCGGCTCTGGACGTCTCAGAAGCGCAGGAGGTCCTTGCACTGCTGGGACTGCTCAAGGGTCGGATCTCTCAGCACTGGCTTGGTGAGGCTACGGATAGATGGAAGCGTTTGCAGTCCTGCAGAGTTTCAAGGAGTTTATGGCCGTCTTATAATGAAGCACGAACTTCGACCCTTCTAAGGAACAACAGAAGGGACCTTTTCAGATTAGTCTCAGCCCTCACTGGACATTGGACTATCGGGGCGCACCCGGCAAGGATGGGCATGGAGCACAATACTACGTGCCGCAGTTGCAACCTTCCGGGGATGGAAGAGACGGTGGAGCACCTACTGTGCGGCTGTCCTGCACACTGCAGGAGCAGAACAAAATTTCTGGGTAAACCTTTGTTCGGGAGTCTTTCTGAGCTCAACGATGTTAAGCTTGGGGAACTTCTAAAATTTCTGGACTCAACGGGATGGATATAGTTAGGATAGAGGGGTGAGAGTCCCACCACGCAAGTTTTATGTCGTAATCTTCATTGGTTAGTTCACGAGCTGTGGTATCAAAACGGCGCGCTAGCGCTAATTGGAGTCACTGGGACTCGCCACTCCAACCAACCAACCGAGCACACTACCTCTTCATCACGGCGGTCTATGGGATATAGTTTTTATTTATATAGAAAGAACATCATATTTGAGCTAAAGAAATTTAGCTGCCAAATAAATGGTAGTTAGTGGAGATCTCTGGTAGTCTAACTGAAATTTTCCTGCAGGAAACTTAATTCCGTACACATTTTTCCGTTTCATTTAAATATAATTTTTATTGAGCTCAACAATTTATCATCACCTTATCAGTACACCATGGTACTGGAAAATTATAACTTATCAGTTCCCTGCTAGAAAAGTATGAACAATCTTTAAAGAACTATACATAAGGGAGTACCTTGGCAGAACAACGTCTTTCGGGTCAGCTAGTTCTTCATAAATATCACGACGAACCTGTTTTTGGTGGCCACCCAGGAATAAAGCGTACGTCAGACAAAATAACACAAAAATATTACTGGAAAAATATGAAAAATGATATAAGAAAGTATGTATATCAAAAATCGCATTCACTGCAAAAAGAATAAAATTAACAAACACCTGAGAGAAGGAATGACAATAACGGAGACACCTCCGTTTCATTTGATATAGTGCAGATCGACACGTTCGGACCATTAACGAAATCGATACACGGAAAAGAATATGCGGTTACTATGGTATGCGATCAACTAAATATTTGATTGCAGTGCCCATTTGAACTTTAAATTTAAAAGCAAACATGCAATAACAGTTGCTAAAGCTGTATTTGAACATTTCATTGAGCATAAAACTTCAATACAAAACCTAAAATACCTTCATCAAACTTTAGGTACTGTTGAACGTAGCCATAGAACATTCAATGAATATGTACGTTCTTACATATCCATTGACAAAGACGATTGGGATGAATATCTCAATACAACACCATCCAAAGTTTATGCTTATTGTCCATTCGAATTAGTATTTGGAAAAACAACCATCTACTAATTTTTACAAGAAAATATAGTTGATCTAGTTTATAATCATGAAGCTTATAATAAAAAAATTAAGTTTAGGTTACAAATAGCACAGCAAAGAGCGATAGAAATTGTTACAGTAAGGAAATAAATATAGGAGATTTAGTATTAATTAAGAATAAAGCAGGGCGCTATTCCACAAAACGAAACGTTGTGTTCCTCGACCTGTAAAATTTGATAAGTGATAAGTTGAAGTTGATAAGTTTAATTTGCAAAGTCTTTGCAATTTTTGTACTCTCTTTGCAATTTATGTTCCATGTACGTTCTCTTGTGCAATGTTCCTCAAAAACGGTAAATTAAATTTTTGCAAAGCAAACTTTGATAACTAGTCAAGCTTTAAAAATGTTCCGACGTGAGTTTTTGTTCGACAATAGTGAAGACGCGGTTTAACGAGAAATTATAGAGACCTAATTAATTTTTCGGTTATAACGAGAAATTATAGAGACCTAATTAATTTTTCGGGACAACAAAATTTTAATTTGTATTTTATTTGAATATATTTCCTGGCACAACAATTTTTACAAAATTATTTGACAGTACCAGTCATGAATAAAATTAATAACTGTATAAAATACAGAGTTATCGTAACGTCAGCTGAGCATCATACATGTGTCGCAGCCTTAACAACGTTACGATGCACAACTATCAACAAGCTGGCAGCATCGTATTTACATCTTATATTTTGTTTCTTTACTTCTTATTTTGCTTTGTGGCTGTTTTGATCTACCACCATTTCTCGTATGTCACAATCAAATGAAATAAACGAAAACAGAACATTGCATATTTGAACTTCAACGGCTGTGTATTCATTTTTGAGGTTCTTTTTATCTTCTTCTTTTGTGGCAAGTTCTAGCTTGATCAACTATCCAACATTTATGGTGCCGAAACCCGGGAATTACCATTATTCCCATATCATACAAGGAGAAGCATATACATAAGCAATAACGTTACGCATTATTTTACAATCCGTATTATTTTTTCTTCTCTCCCCATATCGCAGCATGGCCATCAAGCGAGTGGGTGCATGCCAGTTTTTTACGTGTAATGTTGTAGTTGGTGAACCTGGGGATGCGCACCGGCTCTGCGCTATGGCTGTTGATTGGTAAATTCGTGGTTTCCCACTTGTGATTTTATGGCTTCTGTTGCGAAAGGTGTAGAAGCAATGACGCGAATAGAGAAGCAGAAATTGTAGGCGGTAATGCTTATGCCGTGCACATTACGCTGGCGCAGAGCTGGAAGTGAATCCCCTGAGGTGAGGACCGAGCTAGATCTTAATGAGCAAGACGGACGAACGGAACTGCTGATGATAAGTTCCTTGTACAGGTTTGGGTGATGTTTCCATTTGACTGGTTAGTGTGGACTCATTGCGCTGCCATATTTATGTGGCGACGTGGTGGCGTCGAATGAGATACACCGCTCACACGATTCATATAGCATGCTGTAGGGCGACGTGGTGGCGTCGAATGAGATACACCGCTCGCACTATTCGGACAACCAGCTGTGTAGCGACAAGGTGGCGTCGAATGAGATACACCACTCGCACGACTATTATTACCAGTGGGGTGACCTTGCTACCGTCAAATGGGGTGCATCACTTCTGCAATGACTATGGGTACCAGCCAGGGCTGTATGATTGTTGGTGATGTCATATCGGATACACCGCTCCCCCATTTTATGTTAGGACCAAACCGTGAAGATGGGCATTGCAATGCGACGGTGGTGTTCAGTGAGATAAGCTGTGGTACCTCCGTCATTGAGTTCCTTGCATGAACAATGGCACGGATATCTTACTGCCCGCACGAACACGCACTGTGGCACCTCATGGTTCTGGTTTTGTTTAGGGATAGTCCATCGGCAGTGTGCGAACGGGTGGCTCGTCCTGCGCCTTTCCATGGACAGGTAGGCTGCACCAGGTTTCACGGCTATTGGAATCCATTGCTTTGAATTGGAGTTTGGAGATAGCTCAAACTGATTTAACATTTAAGTATGTGCAGTACACGAATGCACAGTAATTGTAGTTTATGTTACAGGGTTGTACGGGGTGAAGAGAAGGCAAATACCTGCGTTTTTCTCTATCCGAAAGCAATCGAAGATATATAGAACTACACCAGACGTATTGGAGTCATATCAAATTATCACACAGAGAATATAATACCACGAGATGGCAGATTCATACGAGGAATTGGTGAAGGGCAGGACGCTTACGTACAAGCTCATCAAACGACTCCAAGCTAGTTGCCAGGCGACTGAGGCTGAGGACTGGAACGAAGCAGTCATCAACATGCAAAAATCGGCGCTTGAAAGGCACTGGACGTAATTCCAAACCAAGCAGCTGTCCATCGCGGAACTTGACAGCATCGGTAACAGTGCGCGTGAACGGAATGAGTCAGTGGCCATTAAAGTGGCGAATTTGTATCATGAGACCAAACAGCGCTTGGCTGCGCTCATGGTCGTAGCCAACCCGAATCATAATCGCCCATTGCCCAAAATATTGGAAATTAAGCTGGGAAAATTTGATGGAGACTATACCAAGGGGGTTTCTTGGCGGGCACAATTCTTAAACAAGGTGCTTGAAACAGAGCTGCCTCCAGGGTCTAAGATTGACCTTTTGCAATCTGCGTTAGAAGGCGAAGCGCGCAAATGTGCAGGTGAAGCCGAGCATCGTGACGTGCATGATCTGAATAGAATTTGGAAGAAGTTGGGAGAAACATATGATAACCCATACCAGATAGTTACTGCTCATGTAAATCAGCTGATTGACATTCCTACCATGGAGTACGGGCAAGCGGATAAATTGCGTTCGATCATCGATACAGTCGAACAGGAATGTAGATCGCTGAACCGCTTCGACTGTAACACGGACTCCTGGAGCCCATTCTTGGCTGTGTTTATACTGCGCAAGCTGGATAAGTCTACAAGGGCGGCATGGGAAATGGACAGGAATCCCACTGCGCCTCCATCGCTGACAGAGCTATTGCCATTCTTAGAAAGGCGCATTTTTGCTATGCGCAACAAAGGGAAATAACCATGGCCTTACCGGGGCTCAGGAGAATAGAGCATCAGTCGACTCACGAGGTAAGAGACATATCGCTGAGAGGGACGATCATAATACCAAGCGGCCAAGACCCACCAACGATTTCACTAGTGGCAAACAAACTGCAAACCCATTACCGAACGCTAAGACTGGAGATGCCTGCTCAAACTGTAATGGGGGACACCGCACTTGGAATTGCGAGAAATTGGCTAAGATGGAGTACAACGACCGTCTAAAGAAGATCAAGGAGTTAAAGGTTTGTGAGTCTTGTCTGTCGAGTCAGCACCCTACCCATAGCTGTACGTGGACGGGGTGTAAGGCTTGTGATTATGCAAACCACAACCGGATGAATTGTCCCAAGTATCCGGTGATGAGTGTCAACCATACGAATCGCTCTTTAGGCCATAGGACCGGAAAAGGGAGAAGTCAACAACGAGCGCTACATACGCCGCGCTGCGACGCTGTTACATCGGCAAATGAGCAGACAACTTGTGAGGTGATCGTTTCACCAGACGACGGATTACCAATCATCGGAACGGCCGTGTGCCGTCTTCAGCAAGACAATGGAACATTAACCGGGAACATCCGTATCCTGTGTGATAGCGGATCTCAGGTTAACCTCATAACTCAGGAATGCGCACAGAAATGGAATCTTGTTCGGAAACCATGCAAGATATCAGTAGCGGGAATAGGCGATACTGAGCCTATACGATCGTATGGGTTCATCGACTGTCTCCTATGCCACCGAGATAATATGACAGCTGCCGAGACAGTGCGTTTTGTTGTTGTAAAAAGAATATCCGGCACAAACCCGCAAGCGGCCTTCAGATGCCAACTAGAGAACCAGTTGCACCAGTATGAGCTTGCTGACCCGAACTTTACGGAGCCCGCTCATGTTGAAGGTCTCATCGGCATTTCGACTTGGGCTGCGGTGATACGCGACGGTATCATACGTGCAGGCACAGGCGTGGATCGTTTTATTGCACAAGACTCCATGCTGGGCTGGGTCATATCTGGTCACGCGGGAAACACCAGCTTGTTCCGGCACCTGACATTTCATCTTGCTGAGTCGAATGACATTTTGGATATGCAAATGGAACGGTTCTGGGCAGTCGACGACAGGGAAGAGCACGCTCCGCTGTCCTTGGAGGAACAGCGTGCAGAGGACATCTTCACGGCAACGCACTCCAGGGATGAGAGTGGGCGATACATCGTAACCATACCATTGAGGAAAGATACGGCCAAGCTTGGGCGCTCCAGAGAAACAGATTTCAAAAGATTTGTCGGGTTGGAAAACAGACTCAAGAGAAACGCGGACATGGCAGCCGCATACAAGGAGTTTATGCTTGACTATATTAAAGAGGGCCATATGGTGCCGGCTCCTCCCGCTCCAGAGGATCCAAGCTTATTATACTATATACCTTACCATATCATATCTAAAAAGAAGTTCCGTGTAGTCTTTGATGCTTCCTGCAAAACGTCGTCAGGAGTTTCGTTTAATGACCAGCAATTACCAGGCGGAAAGCTTCAGGCCGACTTATATGAGACCCTTTTACTGTTTCGTACTTACCGATTTGCATTAACAGCCGACATAGTTAAGATGTTTCGGCAAGTCAAAATACACCCTGATCATTGGAATTTCCAGCGGATCTTCTTTCGCCCTGAGATCGACCAACCAATCGGGGAATACTTCATCACTCGGGTAATTTGGGGTTTCACATCATCGGGATTTAACGCGGTCAGAGCACTGCAGCAATGCGCGGTGGATGAAGCCGATAAATTTCCAATTGCGTCGGCAGCCGCGCTAGAAAACTTCTATGTGGACGATTTCCTGGGTGGCGCAGAGTCCGTTGAGGAGTTGAAAATCTTACACGAGCAGATGACGGCCATGCTGAAAGCCGGCGGGTTCCAGCTTTCAAAGTGGGCGACCAACGACATCGAATTTGCTGAGACTCTCACGGACGACGAAACGGTTGTAGTCCAACTTCAGGGCAGCTCAGGAAACTTGGGCATGATTTGGGAGCCGAGGTCAGACAACATGTATATCAAGGTGCACGAGTATCCGGTGGATAGCACTAGACCACTCACCAAGCGACAGATTATTAGCAATATCGCCCAGGTATATGACCCAACCGGGCTGTACACCCCGGTCATAGTTGCTGGGAAAATTATCATACAGGAGATCTGGAAGCTGAACCTGGGCTGGGACGATGTTGTATCGGACACCATCATGGAGCTGTGGTCATCGTTTCTGAGCAGCGTGATTGGGTTGGCTAACATCCCTCAGACCATCCCGCGACTGGAACTAATGGCCGCAGTAATGGGCACAAAGTTGGACAAACTTGTCACCAAGGCGTTAAAGTTAGGAAAGATTGACACATACTATTGGTGCGACTCCATCATTGTGCTCTACTGGCTAAGGAAGAATCCCCAAGCACTTAAACCATTTGTAGCACATCGGGTTGCATATATCTTGGATTCTTCATCCCTCAACGAGTGGCGGCACGTGCCAGGCGACCAGAATCCTGCTGACCTATTGTCAAGAGATTGTACTGCCTCCCAGCTTAAGTGTTCGACGACATGGTGGAACGGACCATTGTGGCTTCAAGCGGAGCTTGATTCCTGGCCATCTCGCATGCAATGCAGCCTCTCCGTTGACGATATAAAAACTGACGAAACCGAGTCCAAGGTAATACCCTTTTGCGCCTCTACTAACATCGCCTTTGTACCTTCGCAGGAGAATCCACCTATCGGGGGCAATACACCCCTGGTCAAAAGATGTTCTTCGTTGAATAAATTACTTCGGACAACAGCCTTCGTGTTTCGCTTCATAGATGGCGCAAGGAACAAGAGACGTAATGTTGCTAAACATCCTGAACACTTTCGAAGTACTGGACGCGTCAGGCACAGGCGGAGTTCTTTTCGGGCGAGTGGAAGGCCCTTCAGGAGAAGAAAGGAGTTCCTGCTGGCTCAAAGTTGTTGCAGCTTTGTCCATTTACTGATCCGGATGGCGTAATGCGGGTAGGAGGACGACTAGGCAAGTCAAATATGCCTGCAGAAACCAAGCATCCAATTATAGTTCATGCGTCGTCAGCATTCGCAAAGCTCATCATGTGGGATGCTCATAATCGGGCTATGCACGGGGACACACAATTGACAATTTCCATCATTAGACAGAAATTCTGGATTCCGAGTGTTAGGGCTGCGGTGAAAAAGTTGATCAGAAGCTGCGTCATCTGTGCACGATTCAGAAAGGATATGGCTCAACAACTGATGGCTCCGCTACCGACCTCCAGGACGGAGTTAACCTTCCCATTCGCCGCCACTGGAGTTGACTTCGCAGGACCCTTCGAGGTTCGAAAAGCTCCAGCTGCATCAATGAACCTGCGACTAGCCGCCTCAAGGACTTACAAACCCCCAACGACCGTCAAATGCTGGGTAGTCGTCTTCGTGTGTATGGCCACCCGAGCGGTACATTTAGACCTTGCACATGGGCTTTCCGTTGAGGCTTTTCTCGAGGTGTTTACCAGATTTGTTAGCCGACGAGGCCACTGTGCGGAACTCTATAGTGATAATGGGACTAACTTCGTTGGGACAAACAATGAACTACAAAGGGTTCGTCAAGAATGGAAAAATAAGATGCCCTTGGCCGAACTGGCCAATCTCGGGACAACCTGGAAACTTAATTCTCCCGCTGCACCCCATCAAGGTGGGTTATGGGAGGCTTGTGTAAAATCAATGAAATACCACCTCCGAAGGGTGATGGGTCGCCGAATACTGTCAGCAAATCAGCTATATACAATCCTTACGCAAATTGAATGTTGCCTTAACTCGCGGCCATTGTCACCCCTGAACGACGATCACAACGACCTGGAGATTTTGACGCCCGGCCACTTTCTGATCGGGAGACCCTTGATGCATCATCCTCCGGCAGAAGATCTTACAGAGTGCAATGATAACCGGCTTACGTTATGGGGCCAACAACAGAAGTTAACTCAAGCGCTTTGGCGTCGCTGGAAGAACGATTACCTTATCACTTCAAAAGCGTACTAAGTGGTACCGGCCCTGCGAGAACATCAAGCCTGGCGACATGGTCGTTGTCTTAGAGGAAAATCGTCCCCCCGCCGTTTGGCCAGTAGGACGAGTCGAGCACGTTTACCCGGGCATGGATGGATTGGTGAGAAATGTAAGCGTCAGAACCTCCACAGGCATCAGGGACCGTCCGATCCAGAAACTTTGCGTACTACCAATTGAACACCATTAAATTATCAGGCCCCCGCTGATCCGGGAGGGGTTTTTTCGCCTGCCTCTTCTAGGAAGGTTTTTCCCACTCTTCCGTGCACAAATGTGGGATCAGTCTTCGCGAACCTAGAACCGTTGGAGGGGGGAGGATGTATAAAATACAGAGTTATCGTAACGTCAGCTGAGCATCATACATGTGTCGCAGCCTTAACAACGTTACGATGCACAACTATCAACAAGCTGGCAGCATCGTATTTACATCTTCTATTTTGTTTCTTTACTTCTTATTTTGCTTTGTGGCTGTTTTGATCTACCACCATTTCTCGTATGTCACAATCAAATGAAATAAACGAAAACAGAACATTGCATATTTGAACTTCAACGGCTGTGTATTCATTTTTGAGGTTCTTTTTATCTTCTTCTTTTGTGGCAAGTTCTAGCTTGATCAACTATCCAACAATAACAATAATAAGAAAAACAATATAAAGATTAAATATTAAGATAAAACTTAGTCTAAAAGGGTTTAATTTAATAACAAAAGTTCGAAGAGTAGTTAAAGAGTTGAGGAGAAGTTGAAGAGATAATTTAAGAGAAAATAATAGAAAATAGAAAAAGGAACAAGTAGGAATGTATAAGTGTTAGTGAGAGCGCACCACTGAAATGCTGTCGTTTGTTTGTGTTCAGTGTCTTACTAGCAAGCAATGAAGCAACAGCTTATGCGGAAGTATTTCACTAATGCGCAACAATTAATTTATTCAAAATGAATGAATATACTAATTATTTCATGATAAAAAATGCGTTTGAACAAATGCAATGCATATTATGCTACAAATGTTTCTCAGGAAATGTACGTGCCATTTAAAGGCATTATGAAATGTTTCATAAAAATATAAAACAATTAGAATTGAGTAAAAAAACGGACATATTTGAGAAAAAAACATTTATTTTTGACAAAAATTAAAAACTGGTTGCCTCAAAGGAAAAACTTGGGTCGAGAGAATAAATGTAGGTACAACGAACTTAAGACTGAGTTGTCTTCTTTAGTCTCGTTAAATTTAGTAAAGCAGGGTAGGCCATTTAGTGATGGTAAATTTATAAAAAACATTTTGGAAAAAGTATTTATTAAATTAAATTATGGTACTGATTTTGTTAAAACCGTACCTCTATCTTCCCGAACTATAGTGCGCCGTGCTGATCACCTGGGCATGTGCATTAAAAATAAACTCCAAAAAATTTTAGAGAGTTGTAAATTTTTTTCCATATGCCTAGATGAAGGTACGGACATTAATGATGTGTGCCAACTGGCTATTTGTATTCGAAGTATAACTGCCGATTACAAAATTAATCAAAGCTTGAAGTCGTAAACAGATACCACGATTTGTTATTTCTTCAATAAAAATAACAAACTGATAAAATTTAGAAATTTTAAAACCGACCGGGTTAACTTTTTGTTTCATTTGACGTTAAAACTCCTACAGCAAAGGGAGAACTGTCAAGTTCGCTAGTACTTTGTTTCATATAGTTTGGGTGTGTAGATACATACATTTCCCATGTACTGCATTTATCAATATTGAAAATTTTTCAACAACAAGGATTGTATGAGTATACGAAGAGACAATTTTCCCACATGTAATAAAATGTATTTTACTTGGTTTAACCAGCATGAAATTACTTTTTATCTGTATAATATAATCACAATATGTGATAGATAGATATCTAGTACACCCAAAAAAAAGTTGTCATCAGGGCGATGCTATTTAGACATCAATATGAAATTTTCCAGCATTATTTTGGCTTCATTAAAGTTCTTATAAAATTGACATTTTCGAAATTGTGAAATTGATATTTTCGAAGACTACAGTTTGATACTAGTTATTATTTAGTTGATACTATTTTTTTCTTATCAATTTTATACTCCTAGGTATTGAATTGAGACCTATTTGTATCAAATCTAAATATCAATTTGATACTTTTGGTATTAATTTGATACTTACTTCTTATCAAAAGGATAATTATTGTGTACTAATATGATACTTACTTTAAGCGAGGGTTATTTTCAATAAATTTTGCTCCCCTAAAAATAAAGTCGGCTAATAACTAATTCTCAGTTTTAAAACTTTTTTATTCGTACAAACGATATTCCTTTTTCGTTATTTATCATTCTATGTTAGTAGTATACAATTTTCATATAGCAAAAGTACTACGAATGAATGATTTTACTAG
This sequence comes from Sphenella marginata, assembly GCA_951509765.1. Classification (NCBI taxonomy): domain Eukaryota; kingdom Metazoa; phylum Arthropoda; class Insecta; order Diptera; family Tephritidae; genus Sphenella; species Sphenella marginata. The sequence continues at coordinate 55,289,394 of OX608080.1, read as the reverse complement.
TACACTAGTTTACATGAAAATCCGACTACCAAAAATTAAGTTTTTAAGACCTACGGTCACAACTGCAAACAGGTGTTCTTAATAGGCATTTTTTGTCCACAAGTTGTGCACAAGATCATTCGTTTCTATAAAGGTAACAAATGAAACCACAAAAGACTGTGGTCAAAAACACAACTGTGCCCAAAAAATAGACCAAATATCAGAAAATCAAAAAATAGACCAAATATCATCGCAATGTAACTCCTGTGCGGATAGTATTGTATTGAAATTGACTTCTTCAACGATGTCCTCCATTCAAACAGCTTCAACAATTAATTTCACCGACTTCCACAGTTAACCTTTAGCTGTGAATTAAATATATTAAAATAACAATAAAAGTATACAGACATGTTTGCCTGCAAGCAACAAAATAAACGAAAACTTTGTTTTATTTTTAAGTAATCGACGCTTATGTACATTGCTGATTGTTTGGAGTTTCGGTTATTTTGTTGCATATAAGCTTCACTTTATTTTTTAAAACGCATTAATACACATTAAGAACACGATTTATTTATCAAAATACATATATGTTATTTAATTATTTTACTCACATTTTCACAACTTTAGTTGTAATACCAACTTATCACTGCAACATACGAGAAACAATTAAATACGAACAACTGTCGTCTTATGCACGAGCGCTATTATTCGAATTTTCGAGCAACCATACTTGCATAATGATACGTTCACAGTGTCACTTTGATATTTTTGCTCATAAAATCGATTATATCAGTATTAGTTTGACATTTTGGAAGATCAATTTGATTGCTTCATTTATCAAATTGAGAGAATAAATGCAAATCTAATAAGATTGACTATCAATTGGAAACCAAAAATTTTGTATTGGTATCACTTTAATATTTTTAAGCTCGAAACTAATAATTTCCTTGGGCAAATTAATAACCACAATTCAAAATTGATATTTCTGACTATTTTTTTTTATATTATTAATCGTAGTATTGATACCAAGAAAATGATACTGTTTAGAGTTTCGTTTTATTACGCGCGTATTAATTCAATAGTGATACTGATTTTTTTGGGTGTAGATATTATCAACTTAAGTTCCTACCCACATTGTTTTGTTTTGGAGTTTGGTCATTTTTTTGGGAACGTTGTTGATCTCGAAAATAACCATTATGTGGTAACCATGAATTTGAGCTAACGTATTTCAAAATGCTGCCTACAGGCTGTGCTGCCAGTTTGAGAGATTTATCCCTTTTTTCAGGATTTTCGATTGATTATTTACCAGTTGATTTGGCCAAACCTTGTACTAACTTATTTTTTATATAGATATTATCTTCTTCTTCTTTAAATGGCCATCTAACCGCCTGAGCGATTTTGACCGTCCAACATAGCTCGCCAGTCATTTCTTCTTTGCGCCAACTGGCGCCAATTGGAGACCCCACGAGATCGCAGGTCGCTCTCCACTTGGTCCTTCCATCGGAGTGGTGGTCTTCCTCTTCCTCTGCTTCCACCGGCTCGTGCCGATAAGTATACCTTCTGGGCTGGAGCGTCTTCGTTCATTCGAACGACGTGGCCTAACCATCGAAGCCGCTGTGTTTTAATGCGCTGTACTATGTCGACGTCTGCGTAAAGCTCATACAACTCATCATTAAATCTTCTTCGGTACTCGCCGTCGCCAACGCGTAGAGGCCCATAAATCTTTCGCAGAACTTTTCTCTCGAATACTCCCAATACAGCCTCGTCCGATGTTGTTAGTGTTGACTTGTAGAGTGTGATTTTCGTGCGTCGAGAGAGGACTTTACTTTTCAATTGCCTACTCAGTCCAAAGTAGCATTTATTTGCAAGAGCAATTCTTCGTTGGATTTCTATTCTGGCATTATTGTTGGAGTTTATGCTGGATCCAAGGTAAACGAAGTCCTTCACTATTTCGAACTTTTTGCTGCCAGCAGTGGCGTGGGTGCCAAGGCGCGAATGCGCTGACTCTTTGCTTGATGACAGCATGTACTTCGTTTTGCCTTCGTTCACCACCAAACCCATTTTTTCCGCTTCTTTTTCTAGTTTGGAGTACGCAGAGGTTACGGCGCGGTTGTTAAGGCCGGTAATGTCAATGTCGTTAGCATATGCTAACAGTTGCACGCTTTTATAGAATATTGTTCCAGCGCGGTTAAGTTCTGCAGATTGTATTATTTTCTCCAGCATCAAATTAAAGAAATCGCACGATAGGGGGTCACCTTGTCTGAAACCTCGTTTAATTTCAAACGGCTCGGAGAGGTCCTTCCCAATTCTGACTGAGCTGGTGGTGTTGCTCAATGTCATTTTGCAAAGCCGTATAAGTTTTGCGGGGAAACCAAATTCAGACATAGCGGCATATAGGCAGCTCCTTTTCGTGCTATCGAAAGCGGCTTTAAAATCAAGAAAGAGGTGGTGTGTGTCTATTCTTTTCTCACGGGTTTTCTCCAGGATTTGACGTATTGTAAAAATCTGGTCGATGGTAGATTTTCCAGGTCTAAAGCCACACTGATAAGGTCCAATCAGTCTGTTCACGTCAGGCTTCAATCGTTCGCACAATACTGTTGACAAGACCTTATATGCGATATTCAAAAGGCTGATTCCGCGGTAGTTGGTGCAGTTTGCAGGATCACCTTTCTTGTGGATTGGGCACAGAACACTTAGATTCCAATCTAATATAGATATTATAACATTTATTAAATATGTTCTTATCGCTGTTAAAAATTAATAAATACCAAAAAGATGAAATATCCAATGACTTCTTAAAAATTATCCACGACATTTAAGAAATTGCAGTTTTTACTGTCTAAAACCGGTTAAAATTTTCAAATCTGTTGATAATTACAAAAGTTACAGGCATTTAGGGACTCATTATGTATGGCGAACTATAGCTCAGACGAACGATTCGTCTGCTCACAATATCGCCTAGCCATAGCTTTATCAGTCATTTTCGTTCGCTCTATAGAAAAACAAAATAAAAACTAATTTGAAGTATTAAACCAGACATATACCGGGTTTTTGCTTTTGCACCCTGTACCCGTTCGACAAACTTAATAAATATCATTTCATGCTACTATCTTTAATGTGTTTTGGAAGTTCATTAAAACATGCTAAGCCTTTGTAAAATATATTTTGCTTGTCCATTTCTGTTTTGAAGAGAGGTAGTCTGAAATTATTATTTTCCCTGATTGCGTATGAGTGGGTTTCATTTAAATATATGTATGTATGGGGCAATTTCAAAAAAAACGTACACAACGAGTTTTTTTTTTGCTTATTTTTAAAGTTTTTCCAATTCGCCTGTTAGAGTGGCCACTTTATGTAGAAATTGATGAAGAATCCGGTGGTACCTTTAGGCTCCCAAAAAAATCAATATTTTTGGTTTTTTTTTAGGTTTTCTATGATTTCTATCTTGAGCGTCACACACCAAATATGTATAAAAAATCGCTGTAAATGCAAAAATATTTGAAATTCAAGTTTACCATCATGTTCTTTTGTTTTTCAAGATTGACTTTAGCGAAAATAACCTTTGCGATTATAAACACAAAATCATGATTCACCCTGATTTTTTTTTTAAGTGACTAGTTATTTACAAATTTTAAGATGAAAATATGTAAATTTTTGTTAAAAAAAGACTTGAACTAAGGGGTTGCTTGCAAAGTAATAGTCTTGTAACAATGTGTTTAAAAATGCAAATATAAGCGTTTTAAGGGGAAAAAAACTAAGTGTGACGCTCAAGTGAGCGTAAAATAAAAGAAAACAAAAATTCTTCAAAAAACAAAAATTTTCATACAAAACTAAACATGTACATATTCTTTGATGTCTTTAACAAAATTTTAAAAAAGGAAGTAATTCTTGAAGAAACTTATACACATACGCGCTTTATCGAGATTTATTTTCTCTCGATATTTCCGTGCTCTTTCAGCATCCGTTAATTTTGTTGTTTTACTCTAGAAAACTAAAAAATAAAATCAAAATTAAGCATTTTAAGCTATGAAGCAATATGTATGAAAAGTGATGCTCATGAAATGTTTGCCTATTTTGGTTTTTTCCGTAGGCAATTTATTTCCCAAATTCACAAATTATAAAAAAATGAGTTGAGACCATGTAAACAATGATTGTCAACTTTAAATTTTTACATTTAATATATTCACTTTTAAAAAAATTAGCGTGACGCTCAAGAATTTTTATCGCGCCCTTACCATGGTGTTCACAAAAACTACGCAAATCCACACTTTTATTAACAATTTCTTTCCCCCTTTTGTCACTATTGTAATAACACTGGATCACAAATTCCAACTTTTTTTCTGCACCAGAGACGCCATAGTGGAATTCCTATGTAAAATCACCTCCTAATTCCGAAAATCAATGTTATTTTTACTTGAATGGTACCGTTTTTGAGATATTTACGATTTACCGTTATTTCAAAAAACAAAAAAGATGGCTCCACTTAATCGTGTATATCTCAAGAATAAACTGAGCTCTTCCAAAACGGTTTGAAAAATTTGAAAGCATATAAAATTTACTATAATCAGTACATACAACACTTTTTGCTAGATCCTGCAGATTCAAACATATTGAACAATCATTACGGATTTTTTAAATATTTTTTATAAAAATATAAAAAAAATTGTTCTTTGCGAGGAAGCATCTCGAAAACTTTTTGCAGATGTTTTTACCCCCCTCTAAGCGCTGTTTTATTACAAAAAAATAAGCTATCAGTGAACAAAATCGATGAACTAATACAAAAGCATTCAAGTAAATATATCCATTTAATAGTTAAGTACCCTACAAATAATAGCATATGTACATATGGTTCTGTCTTAACTCTATGATCTTATTTTATAATTGAAAAAGTTATGTGTCTTGTTTTGACGCTTATTTAGATTAGGATCGGTTTCTCTTATGAGAAACCAACAGTAGTCGCCCACCATAGCGACATCCCAGAATCCTTGATACCGACTTTCAATCACTTTCATTTGCTGGTGAAACCTTTCGCCATGCTCGTCACTTTCGTCGCCAAGATTTTGCGGGAAAAAATTTAAGTGGGAGTGTAAGAAATGAATTTTTAAAGACATATTTACTCCTGAAAGAAAATAAAAAAGTAAATTAGATAAATACATAAGTGACACATTAGTATATAATTTTCTTAGGCTGGATTTATCTTTCAATTCAGAACAAATTTTTTGTTTATATTTTTCCCGTTCTTGTTTGTTCGGAACTGGACGATGAATTCAGATTTATGGCTATATATTCTCATGTAAATTTATGTAATATATAATTTATTATAATATGTTTTTTTATTTACCCATTTCCGCATAGTTTTTGATTAAGTCGTTCACTATCATCTCGTAGTTAGGACTTTTGTGTTTGCCTAAAAAAGAAGTAACGACCTTTTCAAAAGAATCCCATGCTGCTGCCTCCACTGTTGACAATAGTTCTTTGGAATGGTTATTGCTCATCATTTTCCTTATTTGTGGTCCCACAAAAATCCCTTCCTTTATTTTTGCTTCTGAAATCTCTGGGAAGATTGTCTTCAAATGATGAAAAGCTTCGCCTTCTTTGTCCAAAGCCTTCACAAAGTTTTTGATAAGGCCGAGCTTGATGTGGAGCGGAGGTAGAATTTTTTTTTCCTTCTTTATAAGTGGAGAGTATTTTATGTTATCTACCCCAACTTGGAACTCGATTCGTTCTGGCCAATCCTTTATGATGTAGTGGTCTTGACGAGCTCGGCTATCCCATTTGCATAGAAAGCAACAGTATTTTGTGTATCCACTTTGTAGACCACATAGCATTCCAACGACTTTAAGATCGGCACATATTTTCCAATCATGTTCTTCGTATTTGATTAACTTGAGCAATTTTTGCATTATCTCATATGTTTCCTTCGTATTTACTGCATGCGCGATCGGGATAGATGGCTTTTGGTTGTCAATATGCAATAATACGGCCATTAAACTTAATTTATTGCCGTCTATGAACAATCGCCACTCTTTTGAATCATATGGTTCACCAAATTGTTTGAATAGACCAGCAATGTCTTTGCAGTAACAAACACTGTCCTCCTTCGTATAGTACTTGGAAAATTCTTCGTGACGAGTTCTATAATATGTTAGCTTAACATCGGATGAAACAAATTTAAATTGTTGCATTCGAGGGGGGTGTAGTTCGGCCTTTTCCTTTGACAATTCCAAATCCCTTATCCAATCATTGAGTTGTGCTTGTGACAAAGAATTTCTTCCGTTTTCCGTTTGAAATTCAGAACAACATGATGCCGCGTAATCAGATACTACTGTTGACAATGAAACTGGAGCCGGAACTAAAGTTAAATTTGATTCTGGCAATGTCGCTTCTGTTGAAATTAGTTCTGGTAATGACACTGTAGATACGCTCGCATGGGTTACTTTTCTGGACTTTCCAACCCCAAGTACTTTTGTAGTACAAATATAGCAGTCCGTTGAATGGCAAGTTGGTTCCCTCCACTTCATTGGTGTAATAAATTTCACACGTCGCCTAAATAGATAGTTTCAGAAATTAGTCAGCTATGCATTAAAAGGGAACAAATTCCTAATTTTTACAACGTACCTTTTTGTTCCGGTTTCCGAAGAAATCAATTCGACTCGGCATGTGGTGCACACAGTGTTCGGTGTTCATGGTTTTTAGGCTCAATTCCAAAACACTTATAGTATGTAACTCTCAAAGGATTTGAATACACACGTCTCATACTTTTAACAATAAATTGACCGCAGATGAAACAGAACATATCTGGATCATTTGTACACTCAAATTCTCGCGCCCTTTTATTCATTTTTTATTTTTAAGTAAATGATGGGTTATAAACTGCAATTATAAACTGAACAGTATCCGGCGAGCCTTGCAGATATTATGAAGGAACAAGGCGCATATACTCTTATTTATACTTAGATCCAGCAAAAATTCAAGCCTACCTAAACAAAAAGGTTCCCTAGTTCTACAAAGAAAACACTACCTGCCTCAAAAATATGCTCTTGTTTAAAATGTACCTAGGTTTGAGAAAACGACACTAACAGCTTTTTGTATCTAATAACTTTTCGAAAATCTACCTGCTAACTAACTGATATACGAATACTTACACATATGTACCAGTAGGGTACTTAAGCATTAAATGGATATATTTACTTGAATGCTTATAACTTTTGTATTAGTTCATCGATTTTGTTCACTGATAGCTTATTTTTTTGTAATAAAACAGAGCTTAGAGGGGGAAAAAATATCTGCAAAAAAACAAAAAGTTTTCGAGATGCTTCCTCGCAAAGTACAATTTTTTTTATATTTTTAAAAAAAAAATTTAAAAAATCCGTAATGATTGTTCAATATGTTTGAATCTGCAGGACCTACCAAAAAGTGTTGTATGCACTGATTATAGTAAATTTTATAAGCTTTCAAATTTTTCAAACCGTTTTGGAAGAGCTCAGTTTGTTCTTGAGATATACACGATTAAGTGGAGCCATCTTTTTTGTTTTTTGAAATAACGGTAAATTGTTAATATCTCAAAAACCGTACCATTCAAGTAAAAATAACCTTGATTTTCGGAATTAGGAGGTGATTTTACATAGGAATTTCACTATGGCGTCTCTGGTGCATTTTGGCTGTAAACCAGTGTAATTAAAGTCTATACTTTTCTTACGTTATTTACTTTATTTAAATGAAAATTGGAAACTGCTAATATTTCTTGATTTATAACGTTCAATGCAAATTGTGGGGACAACTGTTCTTTGCAACGCCAAATTCGCACTAATTAATTTTTGACAACTATATCAAATCAAAACAAAAGAAAGATACCCAATAGTTCGAAAACTGTTATTAAATATTGCCCAGTAACTTTTTTCTTGATTTTATTAGATTTTGTTTACTAAAAATTCTAACGGGGGACACATGCTTTTGTATGAAAGGAGTCAGAGGGAGAAAAAAAACACCATTCTGAATAAACAAAAAAACAAATATACAAATTTGAGAATTATGTTTTTCTGTTACATATTCCTCGGTGATCACTCTCCCATTTTTTAATTTTTTTTTTTAATTTTTTTTTTACCTAAAATAGTAGTGTAAAGTGCAGGGACACAAAAATTTAGCTTTTTTTGAAATTGACCCGTATAAGTTTTTCTCTCAAGTAGTCTGGTAATAGACCATGCTTGATATTAAATACAAATTATGGTAAAATATGAGCTGTTTAATACTCAACCAATTAAGTGATTCTACCATGTTTTTTTATGAGTGTCAGACCTCATATTTAATTTAAAAATCATAGCTTTATTTTGCATGACTTTGTAAGTCATCTACTTGCGAATCACTTGCAATAAGAAATATAGGGGGGCAATATATGAAGTGCGGCTCTATGATGGATCTATACACTTTCAGCTTATATTTCCTACTAATATGTTTACATGATCTCTTCCAAAAGCCAATTTTCTTGCCAATTTGGCGACTGTATAATCGATATGAACATTAAACTTTAATTTGTTATCAACCTGAACTCCTAAGTACTTAAATATCTTGACTTCCTCAATGCTTGTATTCATTAGCACTTACATATACTATTGTACCATTATTATTGTTTTGTACCCTTCCTATATTCAATTTAGTTGGATATACTTTATTTAAGTCTGTTTTTTTTTCTCTTGCTTGCTTTACTTTCGGCTTTATTACTAATGGAGGAACATCCTTTGCTACATTGGCATATGTAGAAGCCAAGAAGCAACCTTCTTAACCCCTTTTTTTATTTTTAAAGATATTTGCTCAAAAATTCACTTAGTTATTTATACACAGTACTTCACCTGCTGCTCCTTTGTATATTTTCACTAATTTATGTGAGTTTTACAGCATACAGACTAATAATTTTAAAAACATTAACGAGCTCGAAAAAACACGTTCGTTTTGTTTGCTTTTCTTATCGGATGCCGATGGGTAGTTTGGTATGTGTGGTTGGAAGGGAATAAGAAAGTTACATCTAGGGTGGTCCAAATCTTGACAATTTAGGCATCGGGCCTAAACATGCCGGCCCCCTTGCGATACACAACATCTGAGTACCGCCGCAGGCTTTTCACGCATGCCTCTCTTAGCCATTTGAATTAAATGGTGAGTGCCGGATGGCGCCGTCACTGCCGTCTGCTTCAGAGCAACCTCCGTAATTTTGAGGTTTTGAGTGTGGCCAGATCGTACCTAGAGCTAAGAGAGGAAGAAAGTGTGAAAATAAACGTGTTGCATATTTCTTGCCATGTATCATCTCGAACCAATAAAAGGTGGAAAACATTTTGTAACGAAAAAAATAAAATTTTATTATTTTTTGATCTAAAGCTAACCTTACATATTAGTGGCGCCGTAGAGCACAAAACCGAATATCGTGCTTTGGGCACAAAGGGACCCAAACGACTCGGGGAAAGTTCCGGAGGTGCGGAGCGGTGTGGCTTGATAGAATAGCCGAATATGTTCATAAGGAGCTGCGATGCTCGCGTCGACGGGCTGGGCTGATCCGCTGGAAATGAGGGACACACAACGCGTGCGCCGTTATCCTCTTATTGTTCCCGTCTTTTCCGCGGATGCCGAGGAAGCAGCAGCACTCTCCGCCCGAGTGGGTCGCCCGCAGCCCCATATCTTCCGCCAAGGAGCGGTCGATGACCGTTCGGGGGAGAATGGATGCGTGCAATCCACCCCCGGCTTCCAGCTTCACGACCGCACTTGGCGCAAGGGTGGTCATGGGACGCACCGGAGGGCCCACCTTGGAGAGGGCGTGTTTGAGACCGTCGCGGAACCCCTATACTGGTGGTAGTTGGCGGTGGATGTCAGCGTTGTTGAGTAGCTGGCGCGGCTGTGAGGCCAGTCTACGCACGTCGTCGTGACCGTTGTTCCGGTGGGTAACGTTGTTGGTGCGAAGCTGGCGCGGCAGTGTGGTCAGTCTCCCCTTACCGCTGTTACGATGCGTGCGGTTGCGGTGTTGAGATGGGGTGGCCGGTTCGGTGTGGCGGTCACGGCAGTGAGTTCGATGCCCCTTCCGTCGGTCGGAGCGGTCGTGGGTCCGATACCGACTCTACCTCTCATGCTGCGTCCGAGCCGTGGATCGACAGCATCTCCTCTTCCACCTGTTGCACCCAACTCTTTTCGGCCGGCGGGCTGGTTGGCTGGGGATCGTTCATCGGCAGATGAAGGGCGGTGTGATGGTTGCCACCACATCGTTGCAGTGGACCATCGACAGCAGTTGTCATAATAGCCAGCCCGAATTACTGCTTTCAAGCGCTGCAGGGGCGCCATCCCCTGGTATTGGGCGCACGACCGAAGCGGATGGCTGTTGCCTCACAGCGGGCATGTCTTCGGGTACCGGGCGGTCAAGTCATTCTGTAGAAATGTAAAGAAAAGAAACAAAAAATATCTTTGAGTATTTTTTGCACGGCCGTTCCCGTACAAGTGGGTGGCGAAAGCGCTGTAAGTTGGAGAACTTGTATGTGGTTCTGATATCACTACCATATATGTATGCGAAATTCATATTTATTTAAAAATAAAGATACATATATTATTATTTTAGATTTATTATACATACATATATGTTTGAAAAGATAATAAATAAGACTTATATACCCGAAACGAGTCGAGGAATGACAAATCTTATCATTTTGTACGGTTGCCGTAGCGTTTGCTAAAGAAAATGTTCCTTTTTCTTCCTTGACTCACCCTGCATTTCGTTTCGCTATGCAGAGTGCATTTATTTTCTCGTGTTCATTATGCCTGTCTGTATGTACATATATTTGGGTGTACATACCCAATAAACAAAGAAGTAATTTATTAAACAATATTTTCCAAGCGTAAAAAGTAAATGTTTTCCAACTGAGGTTGTAACAAAAAAATGTCACAAACGTTTAGATATGTTTTTCTTATGGTGTGGTAGCCTTGCAGAAATAACTTGAGGTGAACTCCCAGAGAGGTGACAAGTTTCTCAGCTTTCAAAAACAATGTTTGAAATTGTATATGCTTCATTTATATGTATTTTGTTATATGGGCATCGTGGTGTGACGGTAGTGCAGCTGGCCTACCACACAGAAGGACCCAGGCTCGAACCCCTCTAAAGGCAACATGATAAATTATTTGAAAGGGTTTTTTAAAACGGGTTCATGAAAGGCTTCTCAGAAAAAATGCACCTATTTGCCTTGCAGATGCAGACTGTATAAAAAATTGCAAGCAGCACACAAAAATTGGCCCTTTATCTCCTCTTGCATTAATATTTAAATAACTAATTTTAAAAAAAGTTAAGGAAATGGTTGGGATTCGAACCAGCAACCTTCGGATCAAAATCCCACAACATATTCGTTGGGTTATTGGCCCGTTTTCACCGTTGTCGCCCAAATTGGAGTTTTATCAATCAGTTTTCAACAAACCCTTACTGTACATTGTATAAAACGTTTATTAAATATTGTTTTCTAAGCCTCAATTCCAACTATTTAAAAAGGGATCACTTTCCTTGAGTCGAAAATATTTTCCAAACGTGTTACAATGATAATAGTAAACGGTTTCCAAACGAAGAGCTTACTAAAGTAAGTTTATAGTAAACGTATTTTGCTTATTGGGTATATTTGAGTCGTAACGTTAGGGCTGCGCACACAGCTACATTTTTGCTTTGGTCGGTACTGTAATCCCGTCTCGACTCGGAATTCGGTATCAAGCCGGGTAGAGAGTGTGAGGGGGTAGCGGTTTTCGGATATAGTATTGTTGTTTTGTGGGCAAAACAGTCCTGCCTCTCCGAAAACTAACAAACCCAGAAACATAGAAAAGTTTATCAAAAAAAATTTTTTAAGCTCGAAAAAATTTTATTTTTTTGATAATTATTTATTTTTGTGTTATTTATTTTTTTTTTTTAACGTGTACGGACGCCGAGTTGGGGACGAACGTAGATTTCGTCCCCCTTTTTGCCCACAGTAAGCGGTCCCGGTTTTTGGCACTTCGGGTTTTTGGTACCCGTTGAACAAAAACCGTAGCATCACAACCGCGGTGGCATGATCACCAGCAAACATATTTACATTTATGTATAGCGCTCTAATTGAGCGACGGTTCAATTGAACCATACATACATATATATGTTTACTCACGCTTTTTGGGTGAGTGGTCAAGCTAAGCTCGCGACAAAAAATATGTCGTACATATATATTTACACTTACTCGCTAGAAGGTATTTTTAAAGAAGTGCCGAAACAAAGAAAATGCATTGTTAATTTTTTTTTCTCTGCTAGCGTAGTGCCCGAAATACTGTGTCGTTTCGGTAGCAGCGCACTTTACTTTTCGTGCGCAAAGCTGTGGCCGCTGGCGCATACTTTGTGACACATTTTGTAGGCTTGTATGAAATTTTCTATGAACTTTTACTTATATTATTTCTTTGCAGGATTCTATACATTCGACAAAACAGTCACTTAATCACAACACTTTAGAATCTCTTGTGGCAGGACAGGCTAATGAGGTCAAGGGAAATGTCGGTCCCTCCAAGAAAACGGTGGTTTTTTCGACTGTGATGCGGAAGATGCAATAGGTTTAAGTTTTTGCCAATCTACGGAGACTCCTTTAGCAGTGATGTATATCATTACTTTAGGAATTAAATTACTCTCAATTCCCAATTACATATAATGGAAAAGTAATCAATTCCTTTGACCCACACAAAAGGAATTCATTACATTTCAATTCCTCAAAAAAAAAATATCAAATGTAATTTCCTCATTTTGAGGCTCAAATACAAAAAAAATTTTTTTTTGGAATTGAAAAAAAATACTTAGCTGTGGTTGTGTACAAAATAGTTAATCTTAGTGGTGTTGTCTTTAACTATGCAGTTGAAATGATGATTGATGTCATACAGGGAGTGTTTTGTGATAGGTTAGATTGACACTAGTCTTCCTGGGAAGCGCGCTCTCTCCTTCATCTCTTTTGACTTTGAAAGGCTGATCTTCGACCAAAAGAGACTGCCTGCTTAATATAATAATTCTTAAATGTTTAGTATTTTAGTTTCTTGGTGGAGGTGGATATAAGCACAGCTATAAGATAGCCGTAACAACTTTTAGTCCTCCAGGTGGTATCATTTTCATACGGCGACCACATAAATGGAGGTCCCCTCCAGAGTGTATTTCTAGCATGGAGGGCTTGTCAGTAAATATTCATCTATATTGCAGGCGCCTTTCGGAGTGGATAATGTACTGTATGTTCCCCAAATTTATAGAAATACATTAGAAGCAGCACAGCATAAATTGGTAGAGAAGCTCTTTCTTAACTAGGGCGCTGGAGCTTTGTTATACACGACCATTGTTTGGCAGCGGTCTCCTTCCTTTGAAAGTTGTTAGGTATTGAAGGCGTTAAGCAAAAAATATAAAAATATCATGGCGTGGTCAGCACTTATTTGCTTTATATCTTTTGTCATAGGATTTCCTGTCCTCGTATTTCTTCCGGTCCATCAGCGCAAGGACGCGGATAAATCATATATTGAAGAGCCTGCGTTATCGGAGATTGGCCGAAAATTACAAGTTAAGCTCTCTCCCGATGAATAAAGGTCACGTTCTATAAGTCGTTATTCAATCCCTCCATGACAGACTTGCAAGAAATCGTGGACGCTTTCAATATCATATGAGCCTTCTAGTGATAAGGACAGAGGTTCTCATATTTTTGTTGTTTAAATGATGAATTCAAAGTAAATTTACTCATCAGATAAAACCCTTCACATGCCTTTTGCTACAAAGGGAAGAGGGCGGATCAACTTGCCTAGCAAAATCAGGATATCTTTATGCTCCCTGGTGTTTTCGAGTATGGGTCATTATTGCTTAGAAGGGATCCCTTTTTGAAAAAGGGAAAAATATTGCCCGAAAAGTCGATTGAAATATGTTTTTATGCAAGAATTAACATTTCACTTTTCAATTACTTTTACAATTCCTTTGAGGAATGTAATTGGAAATTCGAAAGTACCTTTGGCATTCCTTGTAATGTAATTGGAAAAATTTCAATTAAATTTTCAACTCCTTTCGATAGTATTTGAGAAGAAATTACAGTTGCGCAAAGCATTTTTTTTCAATTCTAAAAAAATTTTTTTATGCTTGGAATTGAAATGTAATGAATTAATTTTGTGTGGGTCAGAGGAATTGATTACTTTCCCTAATTCCTGAGGAATGGAATTGTAATTGTAATGGAATTGAATTTACCCAGTTCTGTATATCAGTAATATACCACAAAAAAAATGATATGAGCTATAATATATGGCGTTCTCGACGAGAGCGGATTTAAGTTTGCCTTTTATTTAGAAATCACCCTGCCTTCAGATGTGACGGCATTAGTGGCATAATTAGCCAAGTAAGAAATTGCGATGTCCAATAGATTACGCGCGATAAATTTGGAAATGCGGTATCGGAAATCATACGCCAAGGCGCTTGACCTTCAGTACCAGCAATAGGAATAATTTTAGGTAGTTATGTTAGCTGTTACCAATATAACTACATATGTATGTTCTTGCAAGCATTGTCAATAGAGTATGTATATTTGTGACATCAAGTGGTATTGTGAAAACAATAAGGAACGAAAAGCACCATGCTGCCAACACTGACAGCGTCAAGATAATATGTTGACGTTGTATATTACCATAAGGATATAGAGAAATCCCAGCCAGCAGTAAAGTAGATACGACGGTAAATGTAAGTAAATGAACTATTAAAGAGACGCTATCCAAGATGTTGTTAACCCTTTCGTGATATTGTTACCATATGGCAACATCCAATTTCAAATGGTCGTCGGTTCTCCCACGTATAAGCTATCAACTTATTTCTTACATATTATTGAAGATTAAAGTTTTGGTAAAAAATCGAAATTAAAAAAATAATCTTTGTCCGGTAAACACCACCAATATTTTATTTTGAAGGAAGGCTTGCTGGTACTTTGCACTTTGATCTAAAATTAGTCACTTATAAATTTATATATATAAATTATTCTGAGCAATATTTTTAAACTCTTTTTTATCAATTTCGTAGAAAAATGTCTTCTCTAGGCTTGGGCATACACATTTTTTTTCACTCCCAGCTTTAAAAGCTATACTGATTTTTTAAACTAACCTTGTTGCCATATGGCAATAAATTCTCTCTAAGGTGTTCATTTGTATTAGATTGCGCCCAAAATTTATTTGCGATTGAAATTGATACCGTAAAGACGTTTTTCTGTTTGCTCCTAATATTTTTCCAATATGTCAAGGAAAATAAATGATTAAGTCATAGAAAAGATTTTGGAGAATTTTGAAGACTCTGATCTGTCAGATTTGGAGGATTCGGAAGGGCAAGAAATGCTAGATGATTTATTCGAGGCATTGGATAAAAATGAAACCTTCATGATGGAGGAGCTTTCTCGAGAAGGTCAGTATGATATAAGTTTGGGAAATATTTACAGTGAATGTGATGGCGAACTGGTTTTGGATGAAAATGGGGCCAACTCAGAACCTGGGGCTTCAATATATCATTCAAAACAAGCTAAAGACTTTCGATGGAAGAAGGCTTCATGGACTACTCCTGATGCTGTGTATTCGGAGTCGGTTTGTTGTTGTTGTTGTTGTAGCACTACTTGCCCTGCCTAGGTAGTCAGTATCTACCTTACCCAATATTGTCATCGAACTCTTCTAACGGAAGTCCTAGAAACCTAACGGCTTCAACAGGGGAGGACCAGAGGGATATGGGTGTTAGAAGAGTAGGCTCGGTTGAGCAGACAAAAAGATGGTTTGTGTTATGAGGGGACAAGCCGCATGCCGGACAAACATTAGGCAAGTCGGGGTTCAGTCTGGATAGGTAAGAGTTTAACCTATTACAATATCCAGACCGGAGTTGAGCCAGCATCACCCTAGTCTCCCTAGGCAGCTCGCGCTCCTCTTCGGCAACGGGTGGTGTTGTTGCCTGAAGAACGGCGTTCAACAGGAGAGAGCCAACAAAGGAATTTACCGAATTCATGTGGATGAGGGTAAGGGCCTGCCGGTGGCAGACCTGTAGCCTCGTCCAGTGTGTGTCTGCTAGCCCCGGCGACCATATTGGCGTCGCGTAGCTCAGTACCGGCTGGCCAATTGCTTTATATGTAGCTAGTAATGTTTCTTTGTCTTTACCCCAAGTGCTGCCAGCTAGGGACTTGAGGATTTTGTTACGGCTTTGGACTTTATTGGCAATTGCGGTAACATGAGCGCCGTATTTGAACATGTTATCAAACGTCACCTCTAAGATTTTGGGGTGTGAGACAGTTGGTAGCTTGACACTATCAACGTAGACGTCTAATTCCATGTTCACTTGCGTTGTCCACGTCGTGAATAGGGTGGCCGAGGCCATATTCGGTGACAATGCCAGGTTTCTCGCGGCGAAGAATTCGGACACGGTTGGGAGGTAAGAGTTTATGCGAGAGCAGAGCTCTGCAACGGAGGGGCCAGTAGCCAATTCGTACAATCGTCGGCGTAAGAGACGATCGAGACACCCTCTGGTGGGGGGGGGGAGTTTCGATATATAATAGCTAAACAAAAACGGGGATAGGACACCACCCTGTGGCACCCCTTGTTTAACTATTCTGGGTTTTGATCTGGCGGCTCTAAACTCAACCAACGATTGACGACCACTCAGGTAGTTGGCAGTCCAACGTTTAAGACAGGGAGGAAGGGACGAGTCTTCAAGGTCTTTGATTAGTTGCGCATGGTTGACCGTGTCAAAAGCTTTGGCCAGGTCAAGCGCAACTAGCACTGTCCTGTGGTTTGGACGCTTTTGGTTTAATCCGTCCCCTATATGAGTGGTTATGGCGTTCAGCGCGGTGGTGGTGCTGTGATTTTTGCGAAATCCATGCTGATGTTCGGCGAGCCGCAGGTTTACGGTGAAGTACGGCAAAAAGATAGATTCCAACACCTTCACTACTGGCAAGAGGAGAGATATCGGGCGATATGACTCCCCTACGGCAGCTGGTTTGCCAGGCTTTAGTAGTGGAACCACCTTTGCTTGTCTCCATCTTTCAGGAATAACAAAGGTGGACAGGGAAAGGTTGAAAATGTGTGTAAGGTATCTTATGCCTTCGTCGCCGAGGTGTTTCAGCATGGAAATGCCATCGGGGCCAATATATTTGGTGTTCTTAGATCTCCGAATTGCCTCATGAACTTCTGTTGTGGAGATGGCAATGGGCGCATCGCTGTTTTTGTGTTTGTGCGATTCCCTGGTGGCTCGGCGAATCTCTTTGTTCAACGGAGGATGCATTACAAATTGTCGGCAGAAGGCGCTCGCGCATCTTTTTGATTTCCGCATTAAGATCCCTTATTTGAGGATCCGTAGGGTCAAGGCGTCTAATATGGTCACGTTCATTTGCCAGGGCCGCTGCCTCTGCGGGGAAGAATGGACACACTTCCTTTATTCTACCTGACGGAATGTGTTGATGGGAGGCTGAAATTAGGGCCATACGAAACGCCTTTTCCCCTTCTCGCGCGAAGGCGCTCTCTGTGGTGTTGAGAAAACCCTCCCAGTCGGCTTTATTGAAGTTAGTGAATGTGCGATTCTCAGCGGTGACAAAGTCGGTGGGGCGATCGATAGAGAAAACTATGGGTAGGTGGTCTGAAGCAAGCGTCAGCATCGGACGCCATTCAACGCAGTTTATTAGGCCAGCGCTGACTATGGTGATGTCTGGCGAGCTAGAGCAGTTACCGCCACTCTAGTGGGGGCATCCCCATTTACCGTGCAGAACGTCAAATCATCTATTTGGTCAGCCAGCTCCTGTCCCCTACCATCGGCCTGCAAGCTCGAGTGCCACAGGTCGTGGTGTGCGTTGAAGTCACCAAGGACTGGTGCGTATGCCTAGGTGGTAATAGGCTGGGTCGCGCACTACGGCGCAATCTTGAAGTCGAAGGAATCGCGTATCCAGAAGGTAGAGGCGAGCCGGACGACGTTGAAGGTTGTGTAGCTCGACAGCATGGCGCAACGTACGTATCAGTCCATAGGTTCCTGTTCGCGAGTCCAGAGCATATAAGCAGGTGATAAAGGCCAAGGCAGATATTGCACTTGACTGATGGCAACGGCGTATATAATCTTAACCGACAAACAGTGCACGTAGTATAAGGAACCAGGAGCTGATGGTTGTGGCTTATACTCGTGCTGATGCTGGAAGAAGAAGGGCTGACCGAGGGGGTGGGGGAGAGCGGACCCTCAGCATTGCTCAAATCCAGTTGGAAAGTGCTACGTAGGGAGTAGCTGTGAGCTGCTGTGTGAGATGTTGACGCCTGGGGGCGTGAGCGGCCGCTCGGAAGGTCTACTTGCTGATGTGCATTGTTAGTGCTAGTCGTGGAGACTGATGTGACAGAGTCAGACATATGTGGCAGAGCGATACTTGATCGACGACGGCCACTGGACGTCGTAGGACGGGAACAGCAAGGGGCCACAAAAGTTCTATAAAAACTAGCGGGTCTATGAGTAGAGGGATTTAGTCCGGAGCAACTAGTTAGATGCAACCATCTGTTACAATTGGAGCATTGTACTGAATGTGAACGTTTCACATAAATTTTCTTCCAGCATATATAGCAGATCCATTCTCTAGGTCCAATACCAGACCGGAGCAGGAGAGTCTTGAGCAGTCCCGCTGCAAGGAGCTGCTCGGAGAATACATTATTGGGGGGGGATAACTGACGGTTTAGGCAGGGGGTAGTGTTTCAAATAACAATGTAAAACTCCCAGTGCAGTGCTTTCTTGAGTACTTCACCCAAGATTTTTTAGAGGAAGTAGTCCAGGCAACAAACCAGGTTTCTCATCTAAAAGATGGTAGATCACTTAATTTGACTATAGCTGAACTTCTTAAGTTTTTAGGTTTAGAGATTATGGTTGGAACAATTGGCTATCCTAGATTGACCATGTATTGGGCAGCACCTACAGATATTCCAGCGTTTCGCCAAAACATGACAAGAGCTAGGTTTCATTCTCTGAGAAACAATTTGAAATTTACAACTAGTGCTCCTGGTAACGATAAACTGTTCAGAGTTCGCCCTCTAATAAACATGTTAACTAAAAAATTGTTTAGCATCCTCAGAGAAGAGAATCTTTGTGTGGATGAAATGATGGTACCTTTTAAGGGTAAAACCGCACTAAGACAATACATGCCCAAGAAACCAATAAAATGGGGCATAAAATTATTCTGTCGTTGTAGCTCAAATGGCATGTTATATGATTTTGAAATATATCAGGGAAGAAATACTAGTCTTTCCGGGCCAAAACTAGGATTTTGCTCCGATATTGTAATTCATCTTACCCGAACAATTTCCGAAAATAAAAACTATAAGCTATTTTTTGATAATTACTTTTCTACGCTTAATTTGATACTGTATTTACAAAAAAAGGAAGAAGGTAGAGGTAGTTTCGATTACCGAATTGAAAGGGAAGACAACCTTTATGTCATAAGATGGCTTGTAGGAGGTGTTGTCCAGTTAATTTCGTCTATATATAACGAAGAGCCGCTTAGAAAAGTGCAATGATTTTTAGTTGAAAAAAAGGAAAAAGTGGAAATAGTGCAGCCAAATATTGTCGCTGTGTACAATAAAACATGGGAGGAGTTGATAAAATTGACTTTCTTCTTTCATTGTATAGGATATCAATAGGATCGAAAAATGGACTCTTAAAATATTTGACCACTTCATTGACCTGGCCGTATGTAATTCCTGGTAAGAGTACAGGAAGGATCATGAGAGCAATAATAAGGGACATAAGCAGAAACAGATGGATCTCCTTGAGTTCCGCAACGGCATTGCTAATGGACTTTTAGCACAGTCAAATCAGCAAGCAAGCTCTCGCAAACGTGGACGGCCATCATCATCGAACGAAAACATATCCAGTCCTTCGACTTCATTCAAAAGGTATGAAACGGCACCATCAGTTTCCGTCCGTGGCTTGGATAATATAACAAAACGCAACTAGGCACTCTAAAGTTGCAAACAGCCACCGACGTGTCTGACGGACGGTGGCGGTTGACGTACGTGAGCAAATTTGCGATTTTTTTTGAACGTTGGGCTTACGTAGAAACATTCAATACAGTGTAACCATTCCTCTGTTTGCATGTATGATTCGGCGAAGAATGGACACACTTCCTTTATTCTACCTGACGGAATGTGTTGATGGGAGGCTGAAATTAGGGCCATACGAAACGCCTTTTCCGCGCGCTGACTATGGTGATGTCTGGCGAGCTAGAGCAGTTTACCGCCACTCTAGTGGGGGCATCCCCATTTACCGTGCAGAACGTCAAATCATCTATTTGGTCAGCCAGCTCCTGTCCCCTACCATCAGCCTGCAAGCTCGAGTGCCACAGGTAGTGGTGTGCGTTGAAGTCACCAAGGACTGGTGCGTATGCCTAGGTGGTAATAGGCTGGGTCGCGCACTACGGCGCAATCTTGAAGTCGAAGGAATCGCGTATCCAGAAGGTAGAGGCGAGCCGGACGACGTTGAAGGTTGTGTAGCTCGACAGCATGGCGCAACGTTAGTATCAGTCCATAAGTTCCTGTTTGCGAGTCTAGAGCATATAAGCAGATGACACAGGCCAAGGCAGTTATTGCACTTGACCGATGCCAAAGGCGTGTATAATCTTAACCGACACACAGTGCACGTAGTATAAGGGACCAGGAGCTGATGGTTGTGGCTTATACTCGTGCTGATGCTGGAAGAAGAAGGGCTGACCGAGGGGGTGGGGGAGAGCGGACCCTCAGCATTGCTCAAATCCAGTTGGAAAGTGCTACGTAGGGAGTAGCTGTGAGCTGCTGTGTGAGATGTTGACGCCTGGGGGCGTGAGCGGCCGCTCGGAAGGTCTACTTGCTGATGTGCATTGTTAGTGCTAGTCGTGGAGACTGATGTGACAGAGTCAGACATATGTGGCAGAGCGATACTTGATCGACGACGGCCACTGGACGTCGTAGGACGGGAACAGCAAGGGGCCACAAAAGTTCTATAAAAACTAGCGGGTCTATGAGTAGAGGGATTTAGTCCGGAGCAACTAGTTAGATGCAACCATCTGTTACAATTGGAGCATTGTACTGAATGTGAACGTTTCACATAAATTTTCTTCCAGCATATATAGCAGATCCATTCTCTAGGTCCAATACCAGCCCGGAGCAGGAGAGTCTTGAGCAGTCCCGCTGCAAGGAGCTGCTCGGAGAATACATTATTGGGGGGGGATAACTGACGGTTTAGGCAGGGGGTAGTGTAGTGCTTTCTGGAGTACTTCACCCAAGATTTTTTAGAGGAAGTAGTCCAGGCAACAAACCAGGTTTCTCATCTAAAATATGGTAGATCACTTAATTTGACTATAGCTGAACTTCTTAAGTTTTTAGGTTTAGAGATTATGGTTGGAACAATTGGCTATCCTAGATTGACCATGTATTGGGCAGCACCTACAGATATTCCAGCGTTTCGCCAAAACATGACAAGAGCTAGGTTTCATTCTCTGAGAAACAATTTGAAATTTACAACTAGTGCTCCTGGTAACGATAAACTGTTCAGAGTTCGCCCTCTAATAAACATGTTAACTAAAAAATTGTTTAGCATCCTCAGAGAAGAGAATCTTTGTGTGGATGAAATGATGGTACCTTTTAAGGGTAAAACCGCACTAAGACAATACATGCCCAAGAAACCAATAAAATGGGGCATAAAATTATTCTGTCGTTGTAGCTCAAATGGCATGTTATATGATTTTGAAATATATCAGGGAAGAAATACTAGTCTTTCCGGGCCAAAACTAGGATTTTGCTCCGATATTGTAATTCATCTTACCCGAACAATTTCCGAAAATAAAAACTACTGTATTTACAAAAAAAAGGAAGAAGGTAGAGGTAGTTTCGATTACCGAATTGAAAGGGAAGACAACCTTTATGTCATAAGATGGCTTGTAGGAGGTGTTGTCCAGTTAATTTCGTCTATATATAACGAAGAGCCGCTTAGAAAAGTGCAATGATTTTTAGTTGAAAAAAAGGAAAAAGTGGAAATAGTGCAGCCAAATATTGTCGCTGTGTACAATAAAACATGGGAGGAGTTGATAAAATTGACTTTCTTCTTTCATTGTATAGGATATCAATAGGATCGAAAAATGGACTCTTAAAATATTTGACCACTTCATTGACCTGGCCGTATGTAATTCCTGGTAAGAGTACAGGAAGGATCATGAGAGCAATAATAAGGGACATAAGCAGAAACAGATAGATCTCCTTGAGTTCCGCAACGGCATTGCTAATGGACTTTTAGCACAGTCAAATCAGCAAGCAAGCTCTCGCAAACGTGGACGGCCATCATCATCGAACGAAAACATATCCAGTCCTTCGACTTCATTCAAAAGGTATGAAACGGCACCATCAGTTTCCGTCCGGTATGATGGAAATCAGCATTGGGTCGAGTACACGGAGAACAAAAGTAGATGCAAATTAAAAGGATGTTCAGGATTTTCCAGATATAATTGCACAAAATGTCAGGATTTATTATTCACTTACCCTCTAGCTTTAACTAATAATGCATGGCATATTAACAAGCGAAAGTACAATGACAATGACGATGATGACGAAGACGAAGACGACCATCATATCTATTAACGTTTGGTCAACAGGTGCTTATGTATATGTCGTTGTGTATGTATGTATATCCACGGCTTTAAATGACTTGACTAAATGTTAAGTTCACTGTCCCATGGTTTTCACTTTTACACTACAAACAGCGTCCTTACACTTAGCTCACCTGACTTTCTTATGCACTTACTTGGATGCTTGACTGCTTGCCATCTTTATTGTTACTAAATGTTACTTTCTTGACAGACTTGCTTATGGCAACAACAACAACAACAAAAGGCAATTACCACCTTGACTCATACCCACTGGCTACTTGTACTAATTTTCATAAAAGTTAGTTCCCGCTAACGAACAACACAGCATAGCTGAGAATACTTAAACGTGCAACGAAGCGGCCAAGGACAAGCATAAACTACAGCAACAAAGTGGCTTGGATAATATAACAAAACGCAACTAGGCACTCTAAAGTTGCAAACAGCCACCGACGTGTCTGACGGACGGTGGCGGTTGACGTACGTGAGCAAGTTTGCGATTTTTTTTGAACGTTGGGCTTACGTAGAAACATTCAATACAGTGTAACCATTCCTCTGTTTGCATGTATGATTCGGCGAAGAATGGACACACTTCCTTTATTCTACCTGACGGAATGTGTTGATGGGAGGCTGAAATTAGTGCCATACGAAACGCCTTTTCCGCGCGCTGACTATGGTGATGTCTGGCGAGCTAGAGCAGTTTACCGCCACTCTAGTGGGGGCATCCCCATTTACAGTGCAGAACGTCAAATCATCTATTTGGTCAGCCAGCTCCTGTCCCCTACCATCGGCCTGCAAGCTCGAGTGCCACAGGTCGTGGTGTGCGTTGAAGTCACCAAGGACTGGTGCGTATGCCTAGGTGGTAATAGGCTGGGTCGCGCACTACGGCGCAATCTTGAAGTCGAAGGAATCGCGTATCCAGAAGGTAGAGGCGAGCCGGACGACGTTGAAGGTTGTGTAGCTCGACAGCATGGCGCAACGTACGTATCAGTCCATAGGTTCCTGTTCGCGAGTCCAGAGCATATAAGCAGGTGATAAAGGCCAAGGCAGATATTGCACTTGACTGATGCCAACGGCGTATATAATCTTAACCGACAAACAGTGCACGTAGTATAAGGAACCAGGAGCTGATGGTTGTGGCTTATACTCGTGCTGATGCTGGAAGAAGAAGGGCTGACCGAGGGGGTGGGGGAGAGCGGACCCTCAGCATTGCTCAAATCCAGTTGGAAAGTGCTACGTAGGGAGTAGCTGTGAGCTGCTGTGTGAGATGTTGACGCCTGGGGGCGTGAGCGGCCGCTCGGAAGGTCTACTTGCTGATGTGCATTGTTAGTGCTAGTCGTGGAGACTGATGTGACAGAGTCAGACATATGTGGCAGAGCGATACTTGATCGACGACGGCCACTGGACGTCGTAGGACGGGAACAGCAAGGGGCCACAAAAGTTCTATAAAAACTAGCGGGTCTATGAGTAGAGGGATTTAGTCCGGAGCAACTAGTTAGATGCAACCATCTGTTACAATTGGAGCATTGTACTGAATGTGAACGTTTCACATAAATTTTCTTCCAGCATATATAGCAGATCCATTCTCTAGGTCCAATACCAGCCCGGAGCAGGAGAGTCTTGAGCAGTCCCGCTGCAAGGAGCTGCTCGGAGAATACATTATTGGGGGGGGATAACTGACGGTTTAGGCAGGGGGTAGTGTTTCAAATAACAATGTAAAACTCCCAGTGCAGTGCTTTCTGGAGTACTTCACCCAAGATTTTTTAGAGGAAGTAGTCCAGGCAACAAACCAGGTTTCTCATCTAAAAGATGGTAGATCACTTAATTTGACTATAGCTGAACTTCTTAAGTTTTTAGGTTTAGAGATTATGGTTGGAACAATTGGCTATCCTAGATTGACCATGTATTGGGCAGCACCTACAGATATTCCAGCGTTTCGCCAAAACATGACAAGAGCTAGGCTTCATTCTCTGAGAAACAATTTGAAATTTACAACTAGTGCTCCTGGTAACGATAAACTGTTCAGAGTTCGCCCTCTAATAAACATGTTAACTAAAAAATTGTTTAGCATCCTCAGATAAGAGAATCTTTGTGTGGATGAAATGATGGTACCTTTTAAGGGTAAAACCGCACTAAGACAATACATGCCCAAGAAACCAATAAAATGGGGCATAAAATTATTCTGTCGTTGTAGCTCAAATGGCATGTTATATGATTTTGAAATATATCAGGGAAGAAATACTAGTCTTTCCGGGCCAAAACTAGGATTTTGCTCCGATATTGTAATTCATCTTACCCGAACAATTTCCGAAAATAAAAACTATAAGCTATTTTTTGATAATTAGTACAATGACAATGACGATGATGACGATGATGACGACGACGACGATGATGACGAAGACGAAGACGACCATCATATCTATTAACGTTTGGTCAACAGGTGCTTATGTATATGTCGTTGTGTATGTATGTATATCCACGGCTTTAAATGACTTGACTAAATGTTAAGTTCACTGTCCCATGGTTTTCACTTTTACACTACAAACAGCGTCATACCTACGAGTAGCGACATGATGACGGGCTGACTTAAAGTCCTTACACTTAGCTCACCTGACTTTCTTATGCTCTTACTTGGATGCTTGACTGCTTGCCATCTTTATTGTTACTAAATGTTACTTTCTTGACAGACTTGCTTATGGCAACAACAACAACAACAAAAGGCAATTACCACCTTGACTCATACCCACTGGCTACTTGTACTAATTTTCATAAAAGTTAGTTCCCGCTAACGAACAACACAGCATAGCTGAGAATACTTAAACGTGCAACGAAGCGGCCAAGGACAAGCATAAACTACAGCAACAAAGTGGCTTGGATAATATAACAAAACGCAACTAGGCACTCTAAAGTTGCAAACAGCCACCGACGTGTCTGACGGACGGTGGCGGTTGACGTACGTGAGCAAATTTGCGATTTTTTTTGAACGTTGGGCTTACGTAGAAACATTCAATACAGTGTAACCATTCCTCTGTTTGCATGTATGATTACCCAAACCTCTACTTTTGTATTTGTAATTTTTCATTTTGTAAAATGTCGAAAGTAATATTAAATAACTACATATAGTATATTTATTTATAAACTTTAACATAAGTCAAAATTTTTAAGATATTTCGACAATATTTAAAACTTTTTTGGGTATTTTTGTAAAATAATTGCAAACGGCCCAAACTCAACATGCAAATAGTTGAATAGGCAACACTGTGTGGCGAAGAGCGATCAGCTGACACGTTTCCTACGTAAAAATCAGAAATTTTTTGGTTTGGACGTAGCGACGTGCGTAAAACGTACGTCACGAACGTCGGTGAAAAATCGCTTACACGCAATTCTCATAAGATAGATCGTGTCAGCTGACACGTCGTCCGTTTTTCCGTCGGTGGCTGTTTGCAGCTTAAGTGAGAATGGGAAAAAATAGTATATACCCAGTAGTAGAGAGATAATTTCAGAAGAAATAGAAAAATGTCAAAGATGGATTTATGTTTTATTTTCACTTAAACTACCAAAAAGTTTAACTTCGAAAAATATTCGATAAAAAAAATTTCGAAATTGACGTGATTAAATTTTTTTTAAATGTTTAGCAAGAGCAATTGTATTATAACGATTTTACGTATGTATGTTCTCATTGTATTGATACAACAGAAAAGTGTACATTTGTAAAACATGCAAACTTCGAAGATCGAATAAATTTTTAAAATTGTTTCGGTTCAGTTGATCTATATGAATAGCAGCGAGAAAAATTTTCAAGTCATACATACATAGTATGTTTATTAGGTTTCGAAGTTGACATAAAACAAGGAGCGCTCCAATTAGTACAATAATAAATTTCTCGAGGAACATTCCATCATTGTATAAAATTATTATTATTACTAAATGGACAAAAATGTATCTTCAGAAATTTCGCGTGACTAGCTTCGAAAAATTTTCGAAGTTCACTTTCGGAGTTGTGGACAAAAATGTATCTTCAGAAATCTAATAAACTTCGTGTGACTAGCTTCGAAAAAATGTCTAACTTCGAAAAATTTTCGAACTTCACTTTCGAAGTTGTGGTTCTTTGCTGAGACAAAGTTATAAAATCAAGACTTAAAAAAAAACTTATATCCAAATAAATTTTTTTCCCAACTCACAAAATTTCAGAATTCTGCGCCAGCGCTACTGGGTATAAAATGTTGAAAACGTATATTTTCCTACCAAGTGAAAGTAATTTTATATTTTCCTTCTACTTGATCTCATTTGTGGGCATAAATGCAGAATACCACAACCTCTAGAATTCAAAATTGAAGTAGTGGGATCGAAAGTTATAAGTAACGTGAGTATAAATATGTAAATTTTTTTCGGTGCAAACAACAACAACGAAAGTTATTTAGGGTCAAAGTTGATTTGAAGCATTTTTTAAAATCAAAATTTCTCAAAAATCCCTGAACTGATTTTCAAATTTTTTTTTCAGTGGGTAGGTAATTGAATAACCTTTAATATGATGTATTACTGTTTTGGGTGCAAAACCGTGTAAGTGCAAAATTTAAAGTAAGGGTTAGATTTCATTTGAAGCATTCTTTCAAATTGAAAATACTCAATAACCACCGCGTTGATTTTGAAAATTGTTTCAGCGTTTGATAGGTATTTTTATTCCCTTTACGTTATCTTTATTGCCAATTCGGAAAGGTGTTCTGTACAAAAATACCATGGATCCCGCCCATAGAGTGGGAATGGCGTAGCCCAGGGTTATTTATAATAATAGCGGCCGAAGGCCGCCAACGCTGAAGTGTGTACTACGCAGAAGGAATTAGCATGGTGTAGTTCAGTGTTTTTTTTTAAATTAAATTTCAAATTTTGCACATACGCGGTTTTGCACCCAAAGATGTGATATCTCAAATGAAAGGTAATTTAGTTACCTATCCAATGCAAACAAAATTTTAAAAATCGGTTATATAGTATTGAAGATATTTTGATTTGAAAAAATGCTTTAAATGAACTTTGACACTTAATAACTTTTGTTGTTGTTGTTTGCCCCAAAAAAAAAATATAACGTTATGTTCAGTGCAAAAATACCTATCGATCCCAATATTTGTTTTTTTTATTCCAGAGGTTGCGGTATTCTGCATTTGCTCCCATTTGTGTATAACATACGCACACACATACATATGTATGTACATACCTGCAGCCAGTTGGTTGTGATGCTGCGCCATCTGCATTGCCTGCGCTTACTTTGCCTTTTTCTTACTGCCCTACATCAAGCTAGTCATTCTTGTTTCACCGTGATGTTACCGTATGATGTATGTAGTGCATTGCTAACTTGGTTTATTAAAAATGTTAACGGGATTGCTTCAAGGAATATCACTGTAACGAATAAATACTTTGTAAATATCTGTCATCTTTATGTATTTTATGTATTTTAAGTTATGTTGATTTATGTTTCTGTATTATTACTTGTACTAAGAATGTATTTTTAGGTTTTTATTTATACTTAAATTTTATATTTTAATTAAAATGTATGAACTATTTTTTAATTTTAAGCAATGTAGTATTGTTTTGTGTTATTTTAAGACTTTTTAGTTGTATGAACTTTTAAATTTTTATGTTAATCAATTTAAAAATAAACTAATAAAGGTGTATGCTAAAACGAAAATACCACTGTTTTTCTTAACCGTACAAGATAATTGTTGCCATATGGCAACATTAAAAAAAAAACATTAAAAAAATATATAAATTATTTTTTTCTATTTTTTATTGTTACTTAAACAAATAAATAGGAAAGAATTTAGATTTTTCGAATGGACAGTTTGAAAGATGTACTGAAAGGGTTAACTCAGAAATGTTGGTAATTAATGCTCAAATGTTTACACTGTCTATGGCCTTTTAATCGTTTAATTGGAGCATGTTGAGCTGATTCACGCTGCATTTCTTCTAAGCGTTCCAATGCCTGCGATTTTAATGGTATTAAACGTGGCTTGCAGAAAATTAGTCCAGATTTGTGTTCGAAAAATAGTTTTCCGGTTGTTGGCTCAATCAGTTCGATTTTTTCCAAACTTATTTCTTCCGACGACATAATAAGTTGTAGACGATGCTTCTTACATCCACTACGAGGTTAGTTATTCAATACATACACAAATCCATTAAGGTCGACGAAAGTATGTAGCTTTAGCATAAGATTATTTTCTTCTCAGTTCCTTGATCTTACTAATGTTCAACCAAGCTATAGGGTAAACGAAACGGTACGCAATATTCCTTTTATAACTACTATTTTAACACAAACAACTTTCCAATGTGGGAGTTTATCTGCAAAGCCACAGCAACAGTAATTATTCCCTGATTAGTATATCACCACCCGTTGTTGATGGGTTTCATCATTGTCCACGTTGTGGTTTCTGTTCTAGGTAATGTGAACCAGCATCCGAACATGGCGGGGATTATCCTGTGGGTATCTTTGATAAATGTAGCAAAGTGATGCAATAATTAGTTGACAAGCAACCAGTGACCTTACCGGTCAAGAATATCGATTCCTTGTTGCTTTGATATTGCGTAGGCCTCCGCCCTCTTTTCCTCCACGGAAGTGTGATATTCCTTTTCTTGTGCTGGTGAGTTGTCTTCTTGTAACCAAGAAGGTCCCTGCGACCACAAAGAATTGTTGACCAAGTCCGATGCTGGTAGTCCTCTGCTTCCTAAATCTTTTGGATTAGATTCGGAATTCACTTGAAGCCAGTCCTTGCTGCCAACCAGGTCGATGATTTTGGTTATCCTGTGTGCGACGGAAGTTGACCAGGAACATGGTGGTTTTCTTATCCATGCCAAAACGATGGTGGAATCCGTCAATAAATGTTGTTTGGCTGGTCCAAGTTTGATGTTTCGGAATATTGATTCCATCATTTCTGCCAAAAGGACTGATCCGCAAAGTTCCAAACGCGGGTGCTACTCTGGTTTTAGCCAAGAGATACGAACTATCCCCATTCCGTTCGACTCGCATGTAGACGGCTGCAGCGCATGCCTTTTCCGAAGCGTCGCAGAATCCATGAATTTCGACGTCGTCTTCTGGTGAAAAATTTACCAACGTGGTATCCTTATCTTGTCGATTGCGTGGTATTGCTGTCTGCAATTGTTCCATCGGTTCCCTCTAACCAGATATTCCCCATCAAAATTTTGGCCACAATGACGGTGCAGTGAAATAACGCCCAAGGAAATAACGCCCATGGACGTTATTTCCCATTCAAAAAGGAAATAACGCCCATGGGCCTTATTTCCTTTTTAAATGGAAATATCGCCCATCTGCAAAAAGAAATAACGCCCATGGGCCATGGCTCTTATTTCCTTTTTAAAAGAGAAATAACGCCCATAGGATTTTACGCGAGCAACACGAACTGTTGATTAGCATTTTTTTCACAAATTACCCTGTGAGAAAAGAGTAGGAAACGTGGCACGCGGAAGGACATCACCGTGGCGGTAGCCACGGCTATGGCACACACCCGGAGTTGGAATGGCGTAGCCCAGGGTTATGTTTTAAAGCGCGACCGAAGGCCGCCTACGCGGAAAGGTGTCCTGCACATAAAAAACGTGGATGGGGCCCCGAATTGGGGATCTGACCCGGGTCAATTTTCGGTTTTTCACTAATAACTTTTCACAGAAACAAAATATTGCTTTTCCCCCTTCGGATTATAGTTACGGAGGCCCGATCCACGATTTTTAAGTGCAGAACACCTTTCCGCGTAGGCGGCCTTCGGCCGCGCTTCAAAAAATAACCCTGGGCTACGCCATTCCAACTCCGGGTGTGTGCCATAGCCGTGGCTACCGCCACGGTGATGTCCTTCCGCGTGCCACGTTTCCCACTTTGGTTAACATGAAATTTGTGTGTAACTATTCAATAAAATACAAAAAGAATTAGAATATTATTGTTTGATTAAAAAATGAAAGAGCAATAAGGCCTTTAAGACTTTATTTCTCTTTCGAAGTGTAATAAAGCCTGTTTTGAAATAAAGGCCTTATTTCACAAGGCGCTATTGCACCCCGCCTTATAAAAACATAACAAATATGTTAAAATTTATTGAAATAACGAAAACCATATACTTAATTCTTGAATCAGCTTGTTTTAATTCGTTTTTAACGTCTGTGGGCTTTATTTCTCTTCGAAAAAGGAAATAACGCCCATCAGCAAAAGGTGATAACACCCATGGGCTTTATTTCCTTTTTAAAGTGGAAATAACGCCCATGGGCGTTATTTCCTTGGGCGTTATTTCACTGCACCCACAATGACCATTGGTGCGAGCCATCCTAAGGGGTCGAAAAGCTTGGCAATGGCGGACAAAATCGCACTTTTTGTCAACTTTTCCCTTTTTTCCAGTGAACCTGCTTGAAAGTAGAATAAGTCGGAGTTGGCATTCCATCTTATGCCCAATGCAGTAACGGTGCTGGTATCTTCAAATGCAAGAAAGTCCTCGGTCAGCCGATCCGATTTAGGGTTGTCGTTGAGAATTTCTTTAGAATTCGAAGTCCATTTCCGTAGTGGAAAGCCAGCGGAGTGTAAGACTTGGCGAATCTCATTTCTCGCATTAATGGCCGATGCGAGTGTATGTCCCCCCTGCTAGTACGTCGTCAAAGTTATTCTGCACAAAAATACCATGGACCAGACCCCTGGTTTTAGACCGCCTTTTTGATTTTTTTGGGATAATATGCTAGCTGCTGTAGGATATGTACTTTCTACATCATCTGCAAGTTGCAAAAGGGTTCTAATTGCTAAATAAGGCTCGCAATTGACCCTGAAAGTGACCGTTTTCAACTCGTACAGGCTTAGGGGTTCTTGAGGTGATGTTCGATAAACAATTCTTTGGAATTTGACATGATCATCACTCATCCAAGCAGTACTGGGTCAAATGAACAAAATTCCCTTTTGTTATTCACTTAACGCACTTATGTTTGATTACACTCGTGGGCGACACTTTTTAAATATAAGTAATTGTGGCAATTTGTTTAATAAAAAAATTAGCAACACCAAAAACACTAAATGGTAAGAAATACACAACTTACGGGCTTTGATGTGGTGATAGGCAGCGCTTGTTGTATGTTGTATATGTGTGCTTATAAGTTAAGTTGATTTGATTGATATCGAATAAATTCACTTTAATATGGCCGGTATCCCAATGGTGTCTTGGTTTTGAGTAAAATTAAATAACTTTCTCTGGTATCCAAGTGATATGTTCGAAAAAATTTTGTTGTTGTGGACTGTATAATAGTGGTTGCTCTACGGGGAGAAAGGACCATGTACAAATTGGCTGTGGTGGTTCTTTGGAGCGGCCGTGGCTCGGACGCACCGCGGTCGATTTGGTATTTAGCTAGAAAAGAAATATAAAGAGAACGAGAATTCTCATTATAAAAAGTGGCCGTATATTTGTAGTGAAAAATTATTATTGTACAACAAAATGTTACCTTAAAATTATGGCTGACGGTGAAAAATCCCGAAAACTATCCTCCATTTTAAGGGGAGGTGACCCAACACATGCACACCCACATGTATGTCTGTGTTTGCTGACAAAACACGGATAAGCATGCACGCACTTACAGGTGGGTGGTTTGGAATGTGTGGTTGGAAGTGAATAAGAAAGTGGCATTAGGGTGGTCCAATTCTTGAGAATTTAGGCATCGGGACTAAACAGGATGTGAAAACCGATACAAAAATTTCCTCTCTGTAAAACGTTAGCATCTCCATAACTTTTTAATAATTAGAAGAACATTTCATTCAATTATAATTGCGATATAATATTATTATTATTATTATTATTATTATTTATTTAGACTTAAAATAAATTTTAAGACTAACATAGAAGAAAAGAGCACTAGCTACTATGGCTATTATTTTCTGCAATGTAAAGTAAAAAACTTGTCCTGTGACACATTTTGGCTAATATTTCCATACTAAATATGCTTCAAAAATTAACCTGCACAGCAATGCTACAGTGGAATTTGGAATTTGCTGTTCTAGCTTTTTTTCACATTTTTCTCAGAGTCAATTACCTGTGTGTTAGAAAGAGAAAGGAAAAAAGATAACTTACTTGTAGAATTATACAATGACCCAACTTGATACTACTTTTTCTCTCGTCATGGTATTACCTAATGTAAGGCACGTAGCGATATGAAAGCTATCAAGAAGTCAATAATCTTTTGCATTTTGCTTGTGATTTTTTAGTTTCGTCAAAATATGGTATAAGTAGTAGCTGGCACTAAATAAATATAAATAGTATTTTTTTATAGCTGTGAGCCATCCCATCTAGTTTTACAAGATTACAGGGTAATAGATTCCGACCGGGGCCGAGTGCTAATACGCGTCCAAAAATTTTGGGAGGGGTATCAAAAGACGCGTCTCGGTCCCAGCAATACGTATCTGACTCCGCAGAACAATTACTTTGAGCAGTCTGCGACATATTTGCACTCAAAGTTCACACTTTTCTGTCATTTGCATGTGGTTGTTGTAATCATATTGAATGTGGGAAAAGAAATGCAAAAGTGTGTTCGACGCAAAAATGCTGGGGATCGCGTAGCCAATGTTCTGCACAAAAAAACATTAATCACACCCCCCTTTTGGGATTTAACCTAGGCCAATTTTTGGTTTTTTGCAAATATTTTCAAAAATATTCGATCTCCGGAACGCGTCTTTTGAGACCGCTTCCAAAACTTTTGGACGCATATAAGCACTCGGCTCCTTTCGGAAACAATTACCGATAACAGAACCGCAAACAATATTCACCCCTCCAAAACTTTGATTCACTATTATTGATAAGAAATTAAATTATTATTCAATTTCGTAAAAAAAAAAACAAAATAAGCAGGTTAATCTAAAAAAAATTTTGTATTTTTTTTTTGTATTTTTAGAAAAGCCAACATTTCAAAGCAACCATCGTCAATTTTTTGGAAGACACATTGATACCGATATTTCCGACCACCACAATACCACACAAGCCCGGCTGCAAAATAGTCATCGTGGTTATTTGCATTACGAAAAGGAAAAAACTAACTGCTTAGCGCGAAATGAATGTGATTATGTAGATGATCAACTTGCGACGCACAACAACATCTCTTTTCCGCTAGGTATTACGCGTTTAATATCACTAGATGCTACTAGCCATCAGCCACCAACACCAACAGTATTGCGGGACAATTCTATGTTAGATCATGGCGAGTTCAATTCTAGTCGTGGTGTTACTGGTGGAAGAAGGGTATTCAACGCTATATAGGAATCCTGGATATAGTGTACAAAACAGAAGGCAATCGTAGTCTCAGAAGAATATGACTACACATATAAGCAATATGAATGCCATTCCTCACTTACATAAATGTCCATATTTAATTAAACTGTCAGCAAACCGCAGTCCTATGCACGGCCTCCATTCTTGTAGGTCGGTTTTTTAAAGAAATGATTTTGTTACCCATTAAGAATTTTGATTTGCAACCATTTTTCACAAGCACATAGCGAAATTTCACTACAAAAACAATCTGCCCAACTAGTACGTAACATGTCATAAATAAGAAGGTAGTTCCATTGGCATAAATAGGTTGTAAATCTTTCTTGTTTTTTCATTAAAAACGAGCTGGTTGACGTTGCTTTCGTGTCAAAGTTTAGCATAACGTGTTGTCCAGTCGCTTATAAGGACAGTTTTAAACCGAACATTAGCGACATTGTAAAATTGTTAAGAGACCATTTAATGATACAAAGGCACACTTTTTTGAAACATTTGAAAGAAGAATAAATAAAAATATATCTGTATTTCGGGTATAAAAGGTATAAAAAAAAAAAATTCCAATACATAGTGCATACACTAATTTTATCTTTTTGTATGGAAAAATATAAAAATAAATATTGACTTTGTGCATGAGATCTAAAAAACCTTTTTTTTACAAATGTTTTACTTCACCTTTAAAATCTCTTTCTCGGATGGCATTCCCACGACAGCCGGTTCTACGTACCGGAATGACTCAGGGTTTCCCCGACCAAGGGCTGTTATTTCGCTACCCCCCTGCCTAAACCGTCAGTTATTCTCCCCCCAATAATGTCTTCCTCCGAGCAGCTCCTTGCAGCTAGAACTTTTGTGGCCCCTTGCTGTTCACGTCCTACGAAGTCCCGTGGCCGTCGTCGATCAAGTATCGCTCCGCCACATATGTCTGACTCTGTCACCTCAGTCTCCACGACTAGCATTACAAGTGCACATCAGCAAGTAGACTTTCCTAGCGGTCGCTCACGCCCCCAGGCGGCAACATCTCACACAGCAGCTCACAGCTACTCTCTACGTAGCACTTCCCAAGTGGATTTGAGCAATGGTGAGCGTACGCTATCTCCCGCCCCCTCAGTCAGCCCCTCTTCTTCCAGCATTAGCACGAGTATAAGTTACAACCATCAGCTCCTGGTCCCTTATACTACGTGCACTGTGTGTCGGTTAAGATTATACACGCCTTTGGCATCGGTCAAGTGCAATAACTGCCTTGGCCTGTGTCATCTGCTTATATGCTCTAGACTCGCAAACAGGAACTTATGGACTGATACTAACGTTGCGCCATGCTGTCGAGCTACGTAACCTTCAACGTCATCTGATTCGCCTCTACCTTCTGGTAACGCGATTCCTTCGACTTCAAGAATGCGTCGTAGTGCGCGACCCAGCCTACTACCACCTAGGCATGCGCATCTGTCCCTGACCCCCAGCATCAACTCTGCTACCCCTTCGCACTTCGCAATCCTGCAATTTAATTGCAACGGCCTAACCGGTAAAATAGTTGAGATTACAAACCTCATGAAGCGACACAACATCAAGATCGCAGCGATTCAGGAGACAAAGCTCGGTGGAAGGTCAACTCTTCAGACCTGCAACGGGTACAATGTACACCGTTGTGATCGTGCGAGAGGGCTTGGGGTGGTCTTGCATTCATCACGCATCAAACTGTGCAGTATCGGTTATTTGAGCCTGACTAAGTGACGGGCGTTACTTAGTACTGATCAGTATTGACAACGTCCAAAATAATACAACCGTGCGCACCATAATACATGACAGTTGGAATCACACTGGAACTGGCTTCCAGTGTGGCTTAGCTAGGCGCTGAGCGCTGTATCATCTTTCTTTTTCATATTGGACAGCAAGGGAAACGGATCTCCAGATTAAGTATCATTTTCCTCTTTTTACTTTGGACGTCGAGCGGACCAGTCGCAGAACAAAACAAATAAGTATCATCATCATATAATAATATTTTCCCATTGTCTCTACCTCATATAATTAATATAAAGTAATATCCAACATCTATGTAGAATAAGTTTAGCCCATAAGGCCAGTGAATTAGATTTGAATAAATATTGTACTTGAAGTTGAAATCTTACATCTCATTATTTCTTGGAAATAATATTCCCTCCCGTTCACGTAAGTTTGTTCCCTCTCTATACAAACCCTATCTGGATTTAACATTGGTCCTTGCGAGCCAAATTCGGATCAGCAGATTGGCAAGCAAAAAATTCCCTTCATAAAAACTATTCGTGAACAACACTGGCCTTAGCTGCGCGCTAAACAAACAAACCCAGCCTCATTCCATTCCCACTTCTTACTCATATTTCCATAACAAACATACATTTGTATTTGTATTTTATTCAAGAATTTCCTGGCACAACAATTTTAACAAAATTATTTTATAGTGTCAGTCACAATAAATAAATAATAATAATAATTAACTAGAATTAAACTTAATCTAAAAGGCCATAATCTAAGAAGAAAAGATGTTAAAGAGTGAAAGAATAGTTAAAGATGTTAGGGGAAAAAGTAGAAAAAGAGAAAAGGGGAGGAGAGTAAAAGTATACAATATTGAGCTATGTGTCGTTATAAAAACATATTAAATTTTCTTTGAAATGCAGTGCATTGCTTATGAGCCTTAAATGATTTGGCAAGGAGTTCCAAAGACGTATCGCAGTGATGAAAAATTGGCGTTCAGACTTTAGCATTCGATATCTTATGTGCGTTAGACCCACTGATCGCGAAGATTGGAGAAATTGTAACCTTTGATATAAATAACTAGGTTCTTTCGCATATATAATTTTATGTAGGGTAGTTAACGTTCTCAGTTTTAGGAGATTATCGAAAGAAATGTTTAGCAACTTTTCAGCATAGTGAGAGACGTGGTCAGGTCTGTTTAGCCCAAATACATATCTGCCAATATTGTTATAGACAACATTTAATTTATTCTTACTTACATAGTCACAGTTTGAAAAGATCTCACAACCATATAGGAGCGTAGGTATTAAGTACGCTTTCGCCATTAGGAGTCTTATATGCAATGGAGTAAAGTACTGTGTTAACCATAGTGTACGGAGCATACCGTACACTTTTCCTACCGTTGTAAAAATATGGTCCTTCCATGTCAATGTATTATTAAAAAGTATTCCAAGGTTTTTTGCTGTGTCAACATATTCAATAATCGAATTATCAAAGATAATTTTGTCAAAGCCATTTGTGTCAAGTGGCCTTCTATGAATAACAATGCGTTTAGACTTTTTAGGGTTTAGACACAAGCCATTCATAGAAGCCCACAAACCTATTTGATTCAAATCATTATTTATATTATTTATACACAAACTAGTACGATCACAAGGACAACATGTATACAGTTGCACATCATCAGCATATATATGAACGTTACAATACTTAAGAACCATATGTACAATTTTTCTCAGCAAAGCCTAACAATTGGAAGTTAAATAAAAGTGCGAAAACAAAAAAACGTGGAAATTGGAGAAAATTTATTAAAGCAGTGACGAACAACAATAAGGAGCAAATTAAAGTGTAAACCCAAAGAAAAGCAGTCAAATATAAGAAGTAAAGACGATACCAACATCACATCGCAAGGAGACAGAGAAGCCCCATCCCAACACTTTTTCCCGGAGGTATATATATATATCGCAGAATGTCTGGGTGAGTGCTGAAAATTAAAATAATACACGCATAAATACCCTACAGCAAATTTAACTTTGTCTTTTTGTGC
Source organism: Sphenella marginata (assembly GCA_951509765.1). NCBI lineage: Eukaryota > Metazoa > Arthropoda > Insecta > Diptera > Tephritidae > Sphenella > Sphenella marginata. The sequence continues at coordinate 55,251,754 of OX608080.1, read as the reverse complement.
ATTGTATTGCTGTTTTACCGGCAAGAAAGCGGTATATTTCTTACATACATATTTATGTATACATATGTATGTATGAAAAACAGCTAGCTATTTGGTCATACGATTTTACCCAACTGACCATTTAGTTCCCTTGCACTTTTTAATGCTAGTGAAAAGCAATAGTTATAAAGTGAGAAAATATTGCGGAAATTTAGAAAATCGCTAATAAAGGCGTAAATAAATATTACCTAAAGATTGCAGTAGGGTGTGTTTCGAATTATTTGGGAGAGTACATAGTGATTTTGTACACAATAATTTTGCTTCGGCGTACGTTATCAACGCGCTTATTGTTTTGTCTTGATCCAGTGCACCAAATCTCTACTACTTCAATATTTCAGTCCCGTTTCCCTCTCTAGGTCCCTAAAAACATGCACATACACCATAAAACTGCAAGAATCGTTAATTGAGCTGGATATTTTTGTACATTAGCGTGCCACCGCGGATTTATTTTACGAAAATTTTCTCTAGGTAGAAAAATACCAATTTATCAATTTTTATTGCTCTGAATTTCTCTCCCATATCCCTTTTTCGTAAAATTCCCAACATGGCACTTTCAACAGCAATGATGTCCAAATTTATTTTCGACTCGAATAATGTAGTCAAATTGAGCAGTGCTTTCGGAGCTGATAAATCAGAGGAGCAAACGGCCACTCTCTTAAATATAAAATTGCAGGAGCTTGAGAACCGATGGGACATGCTAAAAGAATCTTACGAAATAGTTTGTTTGGCTGAAGAGACAACCGCGAGCAAGGAGTTTAAAGAAGAAGCCAATAATAAATTTCATTTGTGTTCTGAAGCATTTTATATCTGCAAGGCGCACATATTAGATCAGGTACAAGTTCTCCAACCTGCAGCAGATAATCTCACCGGCCGCCAGTCTCTCTCCACCTCTTTTGTCCCCAATCCCATGCCTTGCATAAAGGTACCTCCTTGTGATACCGAGATATTTTACGGTACGTATGAAGATTGGCCCAGCTTTCGTGACATGTTCACAGCTGTTTATCATAATCACCCTAGGCTCACTCCCGCACAAAAGCTATTCCACCTGAGAAACAAAACTCGAGGAAAAGCCGGTGCCATTGTCAAACAATATACTATTTGCGATGCAAACTTCTCTTTGGCTTGGGAGGCGCTTAAAAATCGGTTTGAAAATAGACGTATTCTCATTGATAAGCAGCTGAAAACTCTCTTTAATATCTCACCTGTCACCACTGAAATTAGCGAAGGGATTCAAAAGGTTCAAAACACCATCAACGATTGTTTAGTAGTTCTCACGGCTCAAGGAGTATCAGTTAAGGATTGGGACCCCATTCTCATTTATCTCTGTTCCTCCAAACTTCCCGAGGAAACGCTCTCCCTGTGGGAGCAGTCTTTAGAGTCCCGAAAAGAACTTCCCGACTGGTCCCAAATGAACCAGTTCTTGACCACTCGGTATGAGGTAGTTGAACGCCTACAAGGTTATAAAGTCGCTAAACCTCACACCTCTCTCCCACCAAAATCTACTTTCAAAGTCCAAGCGTATCATTCTCAAGGTGTTAATCCCGCAGTAAAATGCAATTTATGCACTTTAAATCATCCCTTGAAATTATGTCCAGAATTTCGCAAGATGAGTGTTGCTAAACGTACTAAAGGCGTAGAGCGACATCGATATTACAGCAACAGCTTAGGATATAGTCACGCTGCCGCTAATTGTACGAGTACGTATAGGTGTGCGCATTGTAAGAAGAATCACCACACCTTGTTGCATGCTGAATCCCATACCAAACCTGCATTGAAAGCAAACAATAGGACTTCTTCTCTCTCTAAAAGTACAACAAATCTGTTGCATACTCAATCTTCCCAACAGTCTCGACATCCCATTTTTGATTTGTCTCAACGAAACTGGGAAGACTCCCCATCCACCTCAAAAAATGTCCCTGCTAGCGAATCCAACATCCTAGCAAACTTCTCTTCCAATAAAGGAAAAACCCTTCTCCCTACTGCCCAAGTGCATATCGAGCACAGGGGTTCTCTACATCTGCTACGGGCACTGATCGATCAGGGGTCCCAAAAAACTTTTATCTCTCAACGGATTCAAAATCTACTCCAATTGCCTACCTACAAGGAAAGCTTTGCAGTTACAGGAATGGGCGGAAAAATTGTGGAAAATGCAAACCGGGTTTGCCAACTTACACTTGTGTCGAAACGGTATAACACCCGCATCAACACCAATGCGATAGTTCTCAAGCAACTCACCAGTTTTCTCCCCTCGTTCCAAATCCCGAAACCCAATCTCAACGAAGTTAAGGACCTAGATCTCGCCGATCCATTTTTCTACACCCCCGGGCAAATTGACGTCGTTATTGGCAGTGACTTGATACCAGAGATTTTACTTCAAGGAATCAAACACCAAGTGCTTGGGAGCTTGTTAGCACAAAATATAATATTCGGCTGGTATTTAAGCGGGCCCTTATCCACAAACAGATGTTCCAGTTTTCATACTTATGCGACGGAGATCTCGAATGAAGATTTGAATTCCCAACTTAAGCGCTTTTGGGAATTGGAAGAAGTACAGCAATGCCATCCAGCATCTGAGGACGATCAAGTTTGCGAAGAATTGTATCAAAAAACTACTTTCCGGCAAGAAGACGGACGGTATGTTGTACGTTTACCCTTTAAATCTGCATTCCTCTCCCTTCTCTCTCTAGGCCCATCTCGCTCACAAGCAATGAGACAAGCTATTCGTATGGAGCATACGCTCAGTAAAAAACCAGATCTCAAAGACGAATATGAGCGAGTATTAGAAGAATATATCTCCATGGATCATATGAAACTTACATCTCCCGAAGAAATTCAAGAAAACGGCAAATTTTTCTCATATTATCTGCCCCACCATTCAGTTGTCCAGCCGTCTAGTACATCCACCAAGGTTAGAGTGGTGTTTAATGCTTCGAAGTCCACTTTGTCTGGCACATCTCTCAATGACATTCTCCACATAGGCCCCACCTTACAAACCGACCTTATGTTTGTCATATTGAATTGGCGTCTGTATCGATACGTGTTCAACGGTGATATACAGAAAATGTACCGGCAAATACTTCTGCACGAGGAAGACCAGCAGTATCAGCGCATTCTTTTCCGAAGAAATGAAAAACAAGACTTTCAGATTTTGCCTTGAAGACAGTAACATTCGGTGTATCTGGCCATACGAACCCTGCACCAGTTGGCAAATGATTCTCAGCATTCGTACCCACTCGCCCAAAGAATTTTAACATCGGAAACTTACGTCGACGACATATTGTCTGGTGGGCACGACATTCCCTCTTGTATTCAGGCCCAGTCCCAAACCATCAACTGTTTAAATTCCGCCGGTTTTCCCCTCAAAAAGATTACCGCAAACCACCCCGAACTTCTCGGTCACATTCCCGCAGAAGATTTACTTGATTCTGATTTTCTCAAGTTCGATTGCTCTAGTTCGACAAAAACGCTAGGGATTAGATGGAACGCTTTGAACGACGCGTTTTCATATACAATTGAGCCAGCGCAATCACCTACAAGCGCAACAAAAAGAGAAATTTTATCTTCGGTATCGAAACTTTTTGACCCCGCAGGGTGGCTAGCGCCAATTATTATTCAGGCAAAGATACTTTTACAGCAGATATGGTTAGAGGGCACCGAATGGGATGAATGTGTAAAGTCAATATCTCTTCAGAAATGGGTACAATTTTTGTCCGATCTTCCCTTTATCGAAGATATTCGAATACCGCGATGGACGGAGTTTTCTCCAAGTAACAGGATTCAGGTGCATGGCTTTTGTGACGCTTCAGAGAAAGCATATTGTGCAGCCATCTACATTCGTTCGGAGTCTGAAAACAAAGTCTCATCACATCTCCTCTTCTCGAAAACTAAAGTTGCCCCATTACACACCGTTAGTCTCCCTCGCTTAGAACTATGTGGCGCAGTGCTACTAGCCAAATGTATTAAAAACCTTTCCCATCACCTTCCCATAGGAGACAGTGAAACATTTTTATGGTCGGATTCGTCGATTGTCCTGTCATGGCTCGAAAAACCGCCTTGTACATGGAAAGTGTACGTGGCCAACCGTACATCAGAAATTATCCAGAACGTCGAAACATAAAATGGCGACACGTACGAACTAACCACAACCCCGCAGACCTGGGTACTAGAGGATGTAGACCACAGGATTTAATTCAACAACAGCTTTGGTGGACAGGACCAGAGTGGCTTCTCAAATCTCACGATCAATGGCCGATTTCGCAACGTGAAAATGTTTCTCCCCCCGAAGAAAGGAAAGTCGCCGCGCTACATACGTTGGAAGAGGAACCAGACATCCTAGATCGCTTCTCATGTTGGCCGAAACCTCTTCGAGTAATAGCTTACATGTTTCGCTTTATCCATCGAACCAATCCCATACAGTCCACTACATCTCACAATTATACCTCTCTCTCTATTAGTCAAGCGGAAACTCATTTTGTAAAAGAACGTCTGATCAAATTAACGCAGGAAAGACATTACTTGAAGGAGTACGTCAAACTCTCCAACAAGGAACCGATATCCAAAAAGAGCCCACTTCTGCCGTTAAATCCCTTTCTGGATGAACATGATATTCTTAGAGTAAACGGTCGCTTAGCTAATTCTGATCTCCCTTACCGTAAAAAACATCCCATAATTATCCCTGAAGGTTCCCGATTCTGTTTTCTCTTTCTTCAATTCATACATAATCAACTGATGCATGCAGAACACCAACTCATGGTTAGGATGGTTAGGCAGGAGTACTTCATACCTCGGCTAAAGTCGAAAATCAAATTTTGTATTCGCAGTTGTAAAACATGCATTATCTTCAAAAAGTCTACCCAATCTCAAATCATGGCAGCTTTACCTCCAGAACGGTCCAATTTCTCCCTCCCATTCACCTTTACCGGATTAGATTTCGCAGGTCCCTTTGAACTCAAAACATCGATGCTTCGAAAATCATCAATGATGAAAGGATATGTCTGCGTGTTCGTATGTTTTTCAACAAAGGCAATTCATCTTGAGCCTTGTTCTGATCTCTCCAGTAAGGCCTTCCAAGCAGCTTTCGCACGTTTTGTTGGAAGACGAGGACTACCGAAACGAGTATATTCCGATAATGGAAAAAACTTCGTCGGCGCACAAAGATCCCTACAAAAAGACTTCGACCGGTTCATCAAGAGGTTTCTGAGGATCTCCAATCTAAATATTCAACACAGGGTTTTGAGTGGCAATTTTTACCACCAAACGCACCTCACATGGGTGGTCTCTGGGAAGCAGCGGTCAAAAGCTTCAAGCTACACTTCAAACGCACTGTGGGAAGCCATCATTTCACCTTTGAAGAACTTGCTACATTGCTTGCCCGTATCGAAGCTGTGCTCAATTCCCGTCCCTTATCACCCATGTCTGACAGTCCCGACGAGCTACTAGCTTTGACCCCAGGTCATTTTCTCCGTGGCGCCCCATTGTTGGCTCGACCGGAGCCCCAGATAGACAATCTTTCGCTTCAAAACCGCTGGGAGAAGCTGAAGATTCTGCATCAACAATTTGCCCTGCGCTGGAAGGAGGAATATTTGAAGGAGTTACACAAACGATACAAGTGGAAACAGGGGCAGGAAAATCATCAAGAACGATTTACTACCTCCACAGGAGTGGCGATTGGGTCGTATTGAAAGGGTTTACCAAGGATCAGATAGCCGCGTCCGAGTGGCGGACGTTCGGACCCAACATGGACTCTTCACCAGACCAATCGTCAAATTGTGTCCCCTACCAACTTCTCCTGCTCTGCCTAGCCCCACGAATCCCATTTATCTCTAAAACACACATATCTTACCTTCACACATCCTCACTTATGTTTTGCCAATTGTCATATATGTATGTTGTACTAAAGCCATTTTTCTTTACTCCTCAGCTCGAAGCATGTAAAAGCTTTAATCGTATTATAAAGGAAATGAAGAGGCTACGCGATTTGGTTGCACCTGTGCAAAGGGGCCGCGATGACTAAGTGACGGGCGTCACTTAGTACTGATCAGTATTGACAACGTCCAAAATAATACAACCGTGCGCACCAAAATACATGACAGTTGGAATCACACTGGAACTGGCTTCCAGTGTGGCTTAGCTAGGCGCTGAGCGCTGTATCATCTTTCTTTTTCATATTGGACAGCAAGGGAAACGGATCTCCAGATTAAGTATCATTTTCCTCTTTTTACTTTGGACGTCGAGCGGACCAGTCGCAGAACAAAACAAATAAGTATCATCATCATATAATAATATTTTCCCATTTTTCCCATTGTCTCTACCTCATATAATAAATATAAAGTAATATCCAACATCTATGTATAATAAGTTTAGCCCATAAGGCCAGTGAATTAGATTTGAATAAATATTGTACTTGAAGTTGAAATCTTACATCTCATTATTTCTTGGAAATAATATTCCCTCCCGTTCACGTAAGTTTGTTCCCTCTCTATACAAACCCTATCTGGATTTAACAGAGCCTAACAGCGACCTGAGGGACACTACCTTAGAACGACAAGGTATGGTTATCCGGTCAGGCGATGTCGACTTGGAAATCATAAACGTATATATACCTCCTGTCACCTGCTGTCCCAGGGATTATCACCCCGACATTCGTGCGTTACTCAGGGGTGAGAACCGCGTTATCCTTGGTGACTTCAACGCACACCATGACCTGTGGCACTCCAGCTTACAGGCCGATGGTAGGGGGCAGGAGCTGGCTGATCAAATAGACGATTCGATGTTCTGCACGGTTAATGGGGATGCCCCCACTAGAGTGGCGGTAAACTGCTCTAGCTCGCCGGACATCACCATAGTCAGCGCAGGTCTTATAAACTGCGTTGACTGGCGACCGATGCTGACGCTTGCTTCGGACCACCTACCCATTGTGCTCTCTATCGATCGCCCCACCGACTTTGTCACTTCTGACAATCGCACCTTTGTTAACTTTAACAAAGCCGACTGGGAGAATTTCTTAACATCTACAGAGAGCGCCTTCGCTGCTCTCCCCACCCCGTCTGACGTACGAGAAGGGGAAAGCGCGTTTCGTATGGCCCTAGTTTCAGCCTCCCATCAACACATTCCGTCAGGTAGAATAAAGGAAGTACGTCCATTCTTCACCTCAGAGGCAGCGGCCCGGCAAATGAACGTGACCATATTAGACGCCTCGACCCTGCGGATCCTCAAATAAAGGATCTTATTGCGGAAATCAGACGCTTAGTAGATAAACACAAACGCGCTAAGTGGGAAGAGCACCTAAGGTCTTGTAACCTCTCGGCTGGGGTTTGCAAATTATGGTCGACGGTAGGCATACCGGTCGTAAGAGGCGACCAATATGCACAAAGGTCCGGCAGTGCCGCAAGGGAGTACCGGAGAGTACCGGATACATATCCGGCCAAGGACTGTTATTTCGACAACACTCCCCAAAACCTTCGGGGAGTGATTTTGTTGTTAAAACAACAACAACAACAAAATATCCATCGCCTTCGGCGATAAGGTTCAGTCGAAGCCTAAACGATACGCGAGCGCTTTCTGCCGACAGTTTGTAATGCATCCTCCGTTGGACAAAGAGATTCGCCGAGCCACCAGGGAAGCGCATAAACCCAAAAACAGCGATGCGCCCATTGCCATCTCCACAACCGAAGTACATGAGGCAATTCGGAGATCTAAGAACACCAAGTATATAGGCCCCGATGGCATCTCCCTGCTGATGATAAAACATCTCGGCGACGAAGGCATAAGATATCTAACACACATTTTCAACCTTTCCCTGTCCACCTTTGTCATTCCTGAAAGATGGAGACAGGCAAAGGTGGTCCCACTACTAAAGCCTGGCAAGCCAGCTGCCGTAGGGGAGTCATATCGCCCGATATCACTTCTCTCGCCAGTAGTGAAAGTATTGGAATCTATCTTATTACCGTATTTCACCGCTAACTTGCGACTCGCCGAACATCAGCATGGTTTCCGCAAAAACCACAGCACCACCACCGTGCTGAACGCCATTACCACTCAGATAGGGGACGGACTAAACCAAAAGCGTCCAAACCACAGGACAGTGATAGTTGCGCTTGATTTGGCCAAAGCTTTTGACACGGTCAACCATGCGCGACTATTGAAAGACCTGGAAGATTCGTCCCTTCCCCCCTGTCTTAAACGTTGGACTGCCAACTATTTGAGTGGCCGTCAATCGTCGGTTGAATTCAGAGGCGCCCGATCAAAACCCACAATAGTTAAACAAGGGGTGCCACAGGGTGGTGTCCTATCCCCGTTTCTGTTTAACTATTATATATCGAAACTTCCGAAAGTCCTCGGCTACCTTATTTACGACGTGGACAACGCAAGTGAACATGGAATTAGACGTCTACGTTGATAGTGTCAAGCTACCAACTGTCTCACACCCCAAAATCTTAGGGGTGACGTTTGGTAACATGTTCATATACGGCGCTCATGTTACCGCAATTGTCAATAAAGTCCAAAGCCGTAACAAAATCTTCAAGTCGTTAGCTGGCAGCACTTGGGGCAAAGACAAAGAAACATTACTAGCTACATACAAAGCAATTGGTCAGCCGGTACTGAGCTACGCGACGCCTATATGGTCGTCATGGCTAGCTGACACACACTGGGCGAGGCTTCAGGTCTGCCAGAATTCCGCCCTTCGAACCGCCACTCCGTGTCTTCTTATGTCTCCTGAGCACCTTCACAATGAAGCGAAAATGCTCGCCGTTAAAGAGCATAGCGAGATGTTGACCAGGCAATTCCTGTTCAACTGTTGCAAACCGCAGCACCCGAACGGACGCGTGGTCAACGGATTTTCGGAGAATAGGAAGCCACCTACGCAAACACTTCGATGAGATCCGGCACCTGATTTCCACGCCGTTTGATCCTAAGGTGCACCGGCAGGCCCTCACACTTATCCACACCGATTCGGTAAATTCATATGTCAGCTCTATCCCAGCGAACGCCGTTCTTCAGGTAACAACTCCACCCGTTGCCGAAGAGGAGCGCGGGCTGCCTAGGGAGACTAGAGTGATGCTGGCCCAACTCCGGTCTGGATATTGTAATAGGTTAAACTCTTACCTATCCAGACTGAACCCCGACTTGCCTAATGTTTGTCCGGCATGTGGCTTGTCCCCCCATAATACTAACCACCTTTTCGTCTGCTCAGCTGAGCCTACTCTTCTAACACCCATATCCCTCTGGTCCGCCCCTGTCGAAGCCGCTAAGGTTTCTAGGACTTCCGTTAGAAGAGTTTGATGATACTACTGGGTAAGATACTGACTCCCTAGGTAGGGCTAAGTAGCGCTACAACAACAACAACAAATCCTAAACAAAATTTCAAAACAAACAAGAAAAATAAATATTGTTTTGTATACACCTAGACCAGTATGTCTGCATTCAAAGTGTTTTTTTGTTAAGAACTTTGTGGAAAATTCATCAAAATTCAAGAAAACTCGAAAAATTTTCCATTAAAATTTCTAACTTTTTAGTTAAAGGTTTTTTGATTTTTTTCGAGTATGCAGCTTTGTAGCCCGTAGATACCAATCTTAAGCCGCTAGAAGAATTACTCGATTTTTACAATTTTTTTTCTAGCCGACCAAGTGCATATAAATTTATAAGCGTAATATTTTTCAAAGTTCTTAACTTTAATTTGCAGTATTTTTATTGTGCATTTACACATACTTTTATTCAAAAATAATAATGGTATTCTTATAATCGTAGAAGTTTACGAAGTGTGTATTTTTTTAAGTTTACACACCCCGTTATATGAACTCACCTGTAAATAGCCTCGGAAAGTTGTCAGTCAGCGATGGTTAGATGTGTTCAATAAACGCAAAATGAGTAATAACTTTTCAAAAAAAAACATATAAAATTATAGAAATTGTTCAACTTTATTTTATTTTACCTCTTCCATATTTTTATTTTTCTTTTGGCGGCTGACAGCTGATTCAGTGAGTTTGAGAATTGAGTTTACGAGCATTTACGCACGGAAATCAGTTGATAAATTTACGAAGTTTGCGTAAACTTCTTTCCATACAAATTTTGACAGTTCATTTACGCACTTCGTAAATTTACGCGTTTATGAGCTTTACACGCTGTATACACGATTACATGAATACCATTAATGAAATTAGTCTGGAAATTCAAAAAAACCTTTTGAACACAGACATACTGGCCTAGGTGTATGACCAAACCAAATTTGGTTTAGAATAAATTTACTCCGTTTGTCATAGTTAGAAATGCGCGTAATAAAAATTATTTAAATTTTAAACCGAAAATGTTAACAATTTTTTATTTATTTTTAAATGTTAGGACTCGAACCGACGTGCCCCAAATCAGTGCGCAATGCTCTACCTACTGAGTTACGGCGCACTCATGAATTTTGTGCGAAAAGTACACATACATATTCTCTGTCTATACGACTTTTGGTGTATTTTTGTTTATCCTAGTAAAGTTTTAAATCTAAACCGCAAAAATTTAGAATTTTTATAGGTAGTTGAAAGGTTTGGAATTTATTACCAAAAAGTTTTAAAAATTGTGTAAACCAATGAATGGTTTAAAAGTTAAAAGTTAGGCTCAAATTTTTAGCCGTGTAGAAGGAGAAAAATTTCAAATAAATAAGAGTATAAATATGTAATATGTAAAAATGTTAATATGTGTGTATTTACAGGTAATTCTTATTTACTGACACTTGGCCAAACCAAACGCGCCTGGCTATAAGTATTATTACCAAATTTTATTAGCAGGTAAATTTTCGAAGGGTTATTAGATACAGACAACTGTCAATGTGAATATATATATCAACCCCCAAAAGCTATAATGACGTTACCATTAAAAATAAAATTTTACAGAAGTGTTTTTTATAGTTTAAAACTACGAAAAACTGTAAGGCAAAATTTGTAATGTTACATCCCAGCCAGCAAAAAATCCATAAATGTATCCGAAAATAGAAGGAATTGCTGATAAAGAACTTATGTTACATCCGTTTTCATATTGCGTTTACAGTACTTTTCTGGACCTGTTTTCCCACTAAAGTGTGCGAACCAAACGTATGTGTGTAAAAATACAAAAAACGTATAACAAACTGACACATTTTCCTATGCGTTTTATACTTAATTATCGTACATCTTAGCATGTGTTTTCTATACGTTTTTCGATCGGTTTTCGGATTAATGTTAGCACACATTTTCGGAACCATTTCTGCAAGCCTTTCTGAATCCATTTTTGCAAGGGATTTCATATGGGAGATGCAAATCAAGCCAGCTCGACGCGCCACGGTTTAGGGGCTCAGAATATTCTCGAGTTAATCTTGCAGGTCATAATGAAGTGCATGTTGATGGTTGATCTACGGATATAACGGCTTCCAAATCTCATTACCGATTTACATACATTACTAAAGAACTGGTGACATGAACTAGACGGTGGTACTGGTCATACGAAATCGCTCCCGTGACAATCGGCCATGTACCGCAGGGGAGTACCGGACCGATATTGCTGCGAAAATGGAATTGACCTGCAAAATTTTAAATTTCATGTAATACATTTCTTAAGTACTTACAATTAACAAGCGCCAAGGGCCACGTAAGATAATTAAAAGTGAACTGAAGATATAAGATTTTTTTTTTAATTTTATAGATACTTCAAAATAAAACAAAAATTTTTACTTTTCTTCAGACATTGTAAATATGGTTGCAGATTTCACTTATTTATGTCAAATATGATAAAATCCTACAACGCATCTCTGCTTGCTGGGATATAACGGTTGTGACAATTTTTGTGTTGGCTAAATAAGCAGAATTACTGATCTTTGTCAAAGGGAGGATTTTCAAAATTATATGTGTGCATTCCAAACATAAATGCATTTGAAGCATGGACTAACTTTTCAAGGCATATAGCAGGTACTGCTTTATCTGTAATTCGAAGGAAACGCTTTGTGCCTTCAAGCTTTTACAAATCATGTTTTTATACCTTTCATGAACATGAAATGGTATTATAACTTTGGTCCGATGTTTGTAAGTATGAGAAGAAGAAGAGATAGACCCACTATTAAGTATACCGAAATGATCAGGGCGATGAGGCGAGTTGATTTAGCCATGTCCGTCTGTCCGTCCGTCCGTCCGTCTGTTTGAACGCAAACTAGTCCCTGAGTTTTAGAGATATCTCGATAAAATTTTGCAAGCAGGCGCCATTTTGCATAGGATTAATCATTTGTCGGAACCAGCAAGATCGGACCGATACAAGGCATAGCTCCCATACAATCGATTGTTCCGATAAATGGGTTTTGGCCTATAACTCTTGCAATTCAAAAGCTAGGAACGTAAAATTTTGCAAGTTTAGTACATATTGTATTTGTAACGTGTGTAGTGAAAATGACTCAGATCGGACCAACATGACATATAGCTCCCATATAATCCATAGTTTCGATAAATGGGTTTTGGGCTATAAATTTTGCAGTTAAAAAGCTAGGAACGTTAAACTTTGCACGTTTGCTAAATATTATATATGTAACATATGTAGTCAAAATCAGCCAGATCGGACCAACATAACGTATAGCTCCCATACAATCGATTGTTCCGAGAAGTGTGGTTTGGCATTCATGAAAGGTATAAAGCCTTCGGCACAGCCGAAGACAGCCCTTTCCTTACTTCTTTTTTATTATTTTAATTATTGCGACCAAAAAAGCCTAATTTATTGTATAGTACATCGAGAATTTATAAAATTCATTATTGTTTCTTAAAACTATTTCATTAAAAGGAAATAAGTAAATTCATTGTTTAAAAAAAAATTAAATGCTTAAAGTTTTACAATATAAAAATAGTTTTTCTTTAAACTTAGCAACATTTTGACAGTCTGTTATTTCTGCTGGTAGTTCATTATACATTTTATAGCCTACATATTCTAAAGTCTTTTTTGCGAACTCAGTTTTTACTCTCGGCAGTCTTAAATTTCTGCTACTCCTAGTTCCATAGTTATGGATCCCATGATTGTACTGCATCCTATCACTCAGATAATTTGGTAACATTCCCTGTGTTATGTAATGTATAAATTTCAATGTGTAATAATAAATTGATTGTTTAATACTAAGCCAATTTAACATAGGAAGCATAATACTTTTAGATGTTCTATAAGAGCATTTTAATATCAAACGCATTGCTTTGTTTTGCTGTATTTGAAGCTTATTAATTAACGTATAATTTGTTAATAGTAGTATCGTTGGGCAGTAAATAAAATGTGGTTCTATAATTGATCTATATACTAATATTTTGTGGTGTTGGCTAATATGCTTACATGTTCGAGACATATTTTCCAATCCAGTTTTCTGAGCAATTTTGTTCTCTAGACGACTCATATGTTCTGCAAAACTTAGTTTCTCATCAATTATTACACCCAGCTACTTCATTTGATCTACCCTTTGAATTTCATAGTTTTTTATTTTCAGACTAGAGTGGCTTAAATTACTATTGTTTGTAACATTCTTATGAAATATCATATATTAAGTTTTATCAATATTAAGTTTTGGCTTTCTGCTACACAGCCACTTATATAAATTATTTAAATCTTCTTGCATTTTCAAAACAGCGCGATTTACATTTTTGTCGCTAACTAGAGAATCATCCGCAAAAAGGCTTATTTCAAAATTGTTCAAACACGTTTTTAAATCATTGATGTAAATTATAAACAATATCGGAGCAAGTACTGAACCTTGCGGCAGCCCAATGTTAACGTCAACAGCCGATGAAACTGCATCTCCAATTACCGTCCTCTGCTTTCTGTTACTCAGGTAACTACGAAACCATTCCTAACCTTTTTGTTGTGTTAGACTTCTTTCAGAAAGTTGAGAGTCTTTTCTTAAAACATTCGTTCAGTCCCGACTAGACCGGTGTTACAACAGTAATGGATTCTGTTAAAGTCAGTGTTAGAGAAGATAGCTTGATGCACTTCAGCGTAATCAAATTAAAGAATACGATGTAACTTTACTAAATACAAATTCAACACTTTATTTATAATAGTAATTTGTTTAGAGCATGTGCGCTTTACAATTCTGATAATGAAGAAGTGCTGTCCAAAAGCAATCAAAGTAAAAACAAAACATTGACATTGTAGCTAAGAGAAACTAAAGAATGACAGGAGAGTAGAAACATGCAAATATGTTAGCGTTGCCATCATGACTCTTTTTACAGCGATCAGTTTCTAACATTTTCGCCCACCTCGTCCAATCTGGATGAAATGGTACAACCTACGGCCGCCCACCATGCGAGCCAGTATTATCAGGTTCGATTGGGAGTACCACCAGTTTTGAGACGGCTCGTTTAATGAACGATGATTTAGTGCGAATCGTGGCCACGAGAACATTTCCATCATCTCCAGAGTGCACGTCTTCAATTCGGCCTAAGAGCCAATGTGTAGGTGGGGCGCGTTCATCTCGAATGAGGACAACTCCCCCGATTTTTAGATTCGATTTAGGTATTCCGAACTCCAGGCGCGTATTCAGGGGGGATTTTGGGGGTTCAATCCCCCCTGAAATTTCCGAAAACTAAAAAATATACGTCTGTACTAGAATTATTACTCTATTCACTTTTAAAACCCCTGTTAAGAAATTAGCACTAATAGCAATAATGAAAATATAGAATAAAATTAAATAATATTTGACACTGAGAGAAGTTATTGGTAGTCGCTAATCAAATTCTAAATTCCTGCAACGGCTCTCTCATTTGGCGCTTTAAGAAATTCGCGCAAAACTATCAGACTTGCTCTGCATAAGATCAACTTAGCATTTCAACTACATAGCATGTTAACAAAAGCAAGAGTGATTCGAACTCAAGTCTGTTGAAATTCAAATTAACTGCTTTTCGAGTTATGAATACAGCGGGCAAAAATTGTTAAAATGAGTGTCTCTCGTTATTGTAGTCACGGTTGCCACAAGCGTAACCAAAAAAATTACCAAGAAGTTTAAAAAAAACCAAAAATTACCAAGCAGTACACAACGCAGTCGTATTGAATTATGAGAGAAAGAAACAATTATAGGCGAATTCTGTAAGCTGTCTCTAGTCACTAATAGAGACATTTTGTGGTCAATTTCAGTTTTGAGACAATTCGGTATTCAGTAAGCTGTCTCACATCTCAGGTCTCAAAAAAAGGAGTCACTAATTTGTCAGCTGGTTGTAGGCAGGTCACAAACAAGAAAATATAGGGATAAAAATTAAATAAATTAAAAAAAAAAAATTTGAGTATGAAATCATTTATAAATGTTTAGAAAAATAATAATTAACTAACAAAAAAAAAGAGAAAAAATAATAAATAAACTATCCTCGATCCCGGGTTCGAACCTGCGACCCGCACATTGTACTCCGAGACACTTACTTCTTGCGCTATTGCAATATTTATATGGGCGCTGCCAAATGCTGTACTTAAGATTTATGCATATCTGTTTCCACCACATATCAATGGTGAAATTTTTGTGATTTTCTCTTACAGAATACCGAAATCATCGAAAGTCACAAAAATTGTCTCTAATGAAAAATCTCAAATTTAGTGACTTGAGATGAGACAGACTTACAGAATACAGCTATTAGATTGTACTTATACTTGGCAGGTGATAATAAAAAGTGACGCTAATTTGGCGAAAAAGAATTGAAATTTAAAAGTAAAAGCCCTGCATGCTGTTGACCATGAAATGGTCATGAATAGCCAAGAAATTTTGACGTTCCATTTTGCATGTTGAATAATTGCAATTTGCCGCTTTTTATGTCATTTCAATGTTATTTTATTATATTTTTTGTTTTTATTTCTCCGAAACTTCAGTTTTTCTTCAAGAAATAAAGCGACAACTATTTATTTCTTGCCAAAGCCACAGTTGCTCAGGTCGCTTTTTTCTAAAAATTTAACAGAAATTAGCAGTAGAAAAGTAGATAAGATTCTGACACAAGAAATTTTTCTTAAGCGGCATTTTATATAGAGTTTTTGGATTTCTTTTGAACAGCGTAAAGCCCTAAAAAAGAAAAATATTTTCCAATCCCAAAGGAGGAGCGACCAAGCACGTTCACTGACGCATTAAATAATTGTTCCTTGTCTTTTTTCCCTATGGTACATCGATATATAAAAATTGCTTCAACGCTTCCAGTTTCCGTTGCTCCTAGGGAACGGTCTTTCTCTTCCCTTCGAAGGTTAAAAACTTATCTAAGAAGTACAATGGGGTAGGAGAGGCTGGCTTACTCAACATCCACTCTACACCTAGACCAGTATGTCTGCATTCAAAGTGTTGGGTGGAATTTCCAATAAAATTACCTTTCTTTGACTAATTTCATTATTTTTGTATAAAAGTATGTGTAAAAACGCAATAAAAATACTGCAACTCAAAAAATGGTTAACAATATTTTCGGTTTAAAATTAAAATAATATCACTGGATCACAAATTCCAACTTTTTTTCTGCACCAGAGACGCCATAGTGAAATTCCTATGTAAAATCACCTCCTAATTCCGAAAATCAAGGTTATTTTTACTTGAATGGTACCGTTTTTGAGATATTTACGATTTACCGTTATTTCAAAAAACAAAAAAGATGGCTCCACTTAATCGTGTATATCTCAAGAACAAATTAAGCTATTCGAAAACGGTTTGAAAAATTTGAAAGCTTATAAAATTTACTATAATCAGTACATACAACACTTTTTGCTAGGTCCTGCAGATTCAAACATAGTGAACAATCATTACGGATTTTTAAAATTTTTTTTGTAAAAATAAAAAAAAAATTGTACTTTGCGAGGAAGCATCTCGAAAACTTTTTGTTTTTTTGCAGATATTTCCCCCCCCCTCCCCCTCTAAGCTCTGTTTTATTACAAAAAAAACAATCTATCAGTGAACAAAATCGATGAACTAATACAAAAGTTATAAGCATTCAAGTAAATATATCCATTTAATGCTTAAGTACCCTACTGGTACATATGTGTTAGTATTCGTATATCAGTTAGTTAGCAGGTAGGTTTTCGAAAAGTTATTAGATACAAAAAGCTGTTAGTGTCGTTTTCTCAAACCTAGGTACATTTTAAACAAGAGCATATTTTTGAGCCAGGTAGTGTTTTCTTTGTAGAACTATGGAACCTTTTTGTTTAGATAGGCTTGAATTTTTACTGGATCTAAGTATAAATAAGAGTACATGCGCCTTGTTCCTTCATAATATCTGCAAGGCTCGCCGGATACCGTTCAGTTTATAATTGCAGTTTATAACCCGTCATTTACTTAAAAATAAACAATTAATAAAAGGGCGCGAGAGTTTGAGTGTACAAATGATCCAGATATGTTCTGTTTCATCTGCGGTCAATTTATTGTTAAAAGTATGAGACGTGTGTTTTCAAATCCTTTGAAAGTTACATACTATAAGTGTTTTGGAATTGAGCCTAAAAACCATGGACACCGAACACTGTGTGCACCACATGCCGAGTCGAATTGATTTCTTCGGAAACCGGAACAAAAAAGTACGTTGTAAAAATTAGGAATTTGTTCCCTTTTAATGCATAGCTGACTAATTTCTGAAACTATCTATTTAGGCGACGTGTGAAATTTATTACACCAATGAAGTGGAGGGAACGATTGTTCATAGACGGCAATAAATTAAGTTTAAAGGCCGTATTATTGCATATTGGCAACCAAAAGATATCTATCCCAATCGCGCATGCAGTAAATACGAAGGAAACATATGAGATAATGCAAAAATTGCTCAAGTTAATCAAATACGAAGAACATGATTGGAAAATATGTGCCGATCTTAAAGTCGTTGGAATGCTATGTGTAGTAGCGCTTGTACCCAAGTTACCATTTCATTGCCCCATTCAAACTGTTAGTAGACTTAATAACTAATAATTCCACAATCAGCTTTTCTTGGATTTTTGAGAAAAAAAATTTGCATACCTTAATGGACACCCTAATATAGGATAGTTAATATTTTACATCATAGGCATAACAATAAGATATATACATAGTTATATATTTGCATTTTTACTCAATTTATTACATGTTAGAAGTGGACTTGCATTTGTATACTTTTCGAATTTAGATTATATCGTAAGATCATTAGATTATAGCGTAACTTCCGGTTTTGCCCTCTGCTAAGATAGAACATTTGTAAACAATAAGATTGTTTACACTGACATTTATCCTATTACTCTTATTTTTTTTTTTATCTTTGAGAAAGTCACGCCATCAGCAATGAGTATGCAGAAAAAAGAAAGAAAAAAGAAAATGGAAAAAAAGTTCCGTAATTTGGACGGCTAAGCTGAGCTGAAAAATGTGGGTGGTTGGGCTCTTTTTTGATTTGGACTTCGGACAGTCAAGATCGTCCGGCTTTAATTTGTCAAGTCTAATCCGTGTGATGCTTCGATAGTTGTGCGAGAATTGAATATTTAAATATCGCAAACATCCTTACAGTAATCGCGTTCTATTAAGGAAATTCGTAAACTTTCAAAACCTTAAAAAAACGCGCATTTTAAATTTCGATGAAAACCAATTCGGAAATAATAAAAATCGGGAATTTTCCCAAAGTTCAGCGAGCGGCTTCATCATCATCTTCTGGAGACGATTTGCTAACAAATCTACCAGTACTTCCCTCATCTTTATCTTCCTGCAGCATATAGACAGGCAAACCAGCATTTAGTGGTAGTATTCAGTGAGAGGATTTAAAAAAAAAAAAAAAAAAAAAAAAAAAATTGTTATACTTAAAAACAAAAATATTATGTTAACAAGGTCATTCATGACTAAATAGGGTAGAACGATTTAAAGAAAAGTTCAAGATTTAAAAGAATGGTGAATTGAAAAACCAAATATTTAAATATATAAAATAAACATACTCTTCTACTTTTTTTTCTGAGCTACGGTGTGCATATTGGAATAATAATCGTGTATATATACTATTGTCTATTAATGTACACACAAATCTTAATATTTAGTTATCTTGTTAAAAAGAGAGAAAAATACATACATACTTACGCATAGGCTTAAAAATAAAATGAATCTAATTAAAGTTTGCATTTCATAAAAGTTACAATTTAATTAAATTGTTAAAAATAAAATTGTTAATGGATCAGTGAGGTTTTGCATTATTAGTATCGCGTGAAGTTGCACAGGAAAAAAATATCGCAGGCGACTTTCGAACTCATAAATGGTGTAACTTAGTAATTCATAATTAAAGTGAAAATTAACATGATTGAAAGGAAAGGGAAATTAATAATATTTAAATTTTAGTAGAATCGAAAAACAACAACAACTTTGAGGTGTTAAATACATTTTTCGATTTCTAGCATACATTTTCATAGATCCAGGTTTCATGCTGAAAGATCTTTCATCGTGGGAGCCGAAGTGGTAAGTCGATTTTGTTTTTGTCTATTCTCTCACATTTTATTGTGTTAGTGTGATGAGCGAATGAATGTACATATTATTCACTTCTCTTTCGTTAAATTTTTCTAACTAAATTAGTGTTGCCAGACTAAAAAAAAAAAAAAAAAAAAAGGTACCAATATTAATTTTCAACCATTGGCGAAATAATGCAAAGCTAAACCGATGCAAAAAAAAAACCACATAACTTTAAAATTTGTGAAAAGGAAAACTTAAATTTGTCTAATAAATAAACCGTAAATAGATTCCTGGTTCTAAACTAAAATATTTACTTAAGTAAACATCTAAAATTCTTAGTATTACAAATTTTCTTTCAATAACAGTTTCCTGAGATTGTATTATGATAAATCTGACTAAAGTGAATTTAAGATGAAGAAAGTAGTCAGAATGCATTGTATACCCTTTGTAATAAAAACTGTCAAATTTTAAAATGACTCAGTAGTTTTTTTATTTCATGGTTCCCATGCCTGGTAGTAGGTAAGTGTGGTAAGTTTTAGGGATTTTCAGGGTTTTTGTTTTGTTGGATTATTTCTGGAAATCATGGTAGGGAGGTCGATCGTTGTAACAACACCATGCAACATACCCCATTCGGCAACCCAAGCGATATCAAGATTGTTGAGCCAACGTAGGTATCCCATTTTCATTTTTTTTTGTTTCTCCAGCACGTTAAATAAAGTAATTGTTCTGTAGTAGTAAGCGAAAACCGAAAGGTAGGAGCAAGAACACCACCCCGTTAGCCGACGAGCACGAGCCGGATTAAAGACGTGCGCCCGCTCCCTACTTTTCGCATACACCGTGCTTTCTACAAAACGTTGCATGCTACAGATAATAATTATTTTTGGCGCCCAACGTGGGGCCCACGCATTAACAAGTCAACATACATTTCAACTATTTTTCTTTGATTGTTTGTGTAGATCCCATTAATTCTCTTTATCTTCGATGTCGATAAAGGTAAAACCAAAAGTGCTAGTTTTCCTGTTTCGGCTATAACTTTCCTCACTCATATATAAACCAGTCGTATGGCATAGTGATGTTCGTTGGAATTGTTACAGATTCGACTTCGACTGTTAACCAGTACATTTAGTAGCCCATACGCACTGCAGTACTTGTTTGCTTGTTAGTTGGAATTGCGATTTTTTTTTTTAAATATTAAATATCAGACCATGACAGGCAAGTGAGATTTTGTGTAGCTTAATCACATTTCAATTTTCTTATTGAAGTGAAAAGAATTATCTTTTATATTTTTTTTTACCAGAGACAAGAATCCAAATATTTTTTTTCAGTGATTTACATGACTAGTTTTAGCAATCATTTGGAAATGTAGATTATTATACTGATGTAATAACTAACCAATGCAAGCTAAACTTGACCGTATAATCACACCACTTTCTAAACGTTCGGACTCGTAGATTTTACTTTTACAATCTAACCGACGGCAATACCATTGGGGTTGGGTGGTTTTTCGCTTTTTATCTTGCATTATCGCAGAGGTATACGAATGGGTTTTGACCACAACTTATTTCTATCAGGCAAATTATTTGGGAACCAGAATTTTATCTTTTTATATACATCGTATTTTATCTTAAACAAATAAGATCATATATAATATCTTTTTCAGGATAATTTTTTTTATCGCGCTTTGTTGTTTACATTCTGCCTTTAAGAAATCTCTTGAATTTTTTTTTTTTTACTATCAAAGCAGCCTTTGCTGTAACTTAAATAAGGAATAGTACCTTTTGATTTTAGATTGTATTTTTTTTTCGTAATTTGAAACGTTGCAACATGTCTCTTAGGCGCTGTGGAATATGTAACAATTTTAGTAGAAATCTCGCAATATTGCTTAAGACTAGGTGTGATCATGCTTTTCATAAAACTTGTCTATCTAAATACTTGACAAGCCATTCCACCTGTCCAATTTGTCATACTAGGATTGCGTCAGAAAAACCTTTTGCTTCTACAACAACTACACCACATCGTTACGAGACTCGTTCTCAAACTGGTGCGGAAAAATCGAAGTCTGAGGACAACAGTACTAAGACTGTACCGAATATGCAACAACCTATTATTTTACCGGAGCATAGTGAGCAAGAACAGGTTCTCACACCTGTGAAAGCGGATGACTTAAGTAATATGGTTACCGCTGCAGTTGGTGCTCAGCAGGCGGAAATAATGCAAAGTCTCAATAATTCAATCAATGGCAGGATAGAAGCACAAATAGAAGCAGGTTTTAGGCGTTTAAGCTTACAGTTTCCACCACAGCAACAACCATCTAACTTACATACCTTGCCAAATGTGGAACAACAAACTCTCGAGCAGTTACTTGGGCTTCCGCCCACAGGCGTACCAACTACCGCTGCTTCAGCTTTTGACCATATGCCTAGTAGAAATATAGCAAGACAAGCTGTGAATGAATTATCATGTAGGCCCGATAAGGTCGGACATATCATTACCAACTGGAAGTTGCGCTTCACGGGTGCAAGCGATGGCATGCCAGTTGAAAATTTTATTTATCGTGTTGAAGCTTTAACTAATCAGATATTAGGCGGTTGTTTTGATATTGTTTGCAGACATGCCAGTTTGCTGTTTGACGCTAAAGCTAGTGATTGGTTTTGGAGGTACCATAAATCTGTATCGGAAATTCGTTGGTCTGGTTTGTGTGAGGCCCTTAGACGTCAGTATAAGGATACCAGGACTGATGTAGACTACAGGGAGAAGATACGTGACAGAAAGCAAAAAGCCAATGAAAATTTTGATTGTTTTTATGACTCCATAGTTCAAATGACAGATCGCTTAACCCAACCACTCCCAGAAGGTACTCTAGTAGAAATCATTAAGAGAAACCTCTTACCGGAAATACAATATGAAATTTTAAATATTCAAGTTTATTCCATTGCCCATTTGCGTGATATCTGCCGAAAGCGTGAATTTTTCTTGCAAGACATGCAAAGACGACCAGAGTATAGTAAATCGTCGCCAATTCGTAAGCGCGTTTCTGAGGTGCAAGCCAATTTTGACGTCGTTACCGACGACGATGTAAACGAAGTTGAGGATATTGAAGAAATAGCTTTAGTTTGCTGGAATTGCAAGAGAAATGGACACCGATATCAGGAGTGTGTTAGCGAGCGTAGGATTTTTTGCTACGGTTGCGGAGCCGCTGATGTGTACAAACCGAATTGTCCGCGATGTAACTTTTCAAAAAACGGCCAATCGAGTGCGCTGAAAAGTGCACGCAGACAGACCCCATCGAGAGCTTTGAAACATCAAGGCACAAATACGGATTAATTCCTATTGTTTCAAACCCTTCACTTATCTCAAATACATTTTGTTCGCCTAACCCGATCAAACCTTTTCATGTTCGTGCGCAGGAATATGACCTTGCACGTAAACGCATTTTTCATGACTTCTCTGAAAACAGTCTAGTAACAAAACCAAAAAGTCGTTCCAGCAATCGGATAAACACTTTTTGGAAAAGTGTTCGCACTAACAGAAAACTACTTATGAGTTCAATCTTTGATAAGACGAATGACGTACGACCATATGCGGAGGTGCAGTTATTTGGCAAAACTGTTTCCGGTTTGCTAGATACAGGTGCTTCTGTCAGTTGTGTTGGAGCCAAACTTGCAACAAAGATTTTGGAAGATAAAGTCCCGATTCAAACTTTTACCACCTTTGTCAAAACTGCTGACGGGAAGTCGCAAAAAGTCCTAGGGTGTGTAAAAGCCCAGATCACTTTCCGAGGCATATCAAAGTTAATTTTAATTTATATTATTCCCAGCTTGTCACAAGACTTATACTTGGGTATAGATTTTTGGAAGTTATTTGACCTTTTACCTCTTCATGTAAGCGAAATTAATCCGGTTTCCAACGAAGACCTATTAGCAAAACATATTTTAACAGAAAATCAAAAGCATGATTTAGAAAAGCTTATACACTCATTTCCTTCGTTCGCTAAAATTGGACTTGGTAAAACGCACATATTATCGCACGTTATAGACGTTGGGGATGCGAAACCCATTAAACAGCGGCATTTCCCAATATCGCCTGCTATAGAAAAACTAGTTTATGCAGAGTTGGATAGGATGATTGAATTGGATATAATAGAAGAGTCTGATAGCGCTTGGTCGTCACCTGTCGTGCTGGTACGGAAGCCAGGCAAAGTTCGGTTGTGCTTGGACAGTAGGAAGGTAAATAGCGTCACAACGAAAGACGCATACCCGTTGCCTAACATTGAGGGTATCTTAAGCAGGCTTCCTAAAGCTGAGTTTATAACGAGTTTAGATTTAAAGGATGCCTTTTGGCAGATCCCGTTGGATCCAAAGTCTAGGGATAAAACAGCCTTTACCGTGCCAGGTAGACCGTTATACCATTACAAAGTAATGCCATTCGGCCTCTGCAATGCTCCTCAAACAATGTCACGTTTGATGGATAGAGTCATACCATGCCATCTTCGAAGTGAGGTATTCGTGTACCTGGATGACCTTCTCATCATTTCTGAAAGTTTCGAAAAACACTTGAAAGTACTTCGCACAGTTGCTCGGCATATCAAAGAAGCAGGGTTAACAATCAACATAGAAAAAAGTCACTTTTGCCTTAGGGAAGTGCGTTATTTAGGCCACATTGTAGGCAAAGGGATCATAAGAACCGATCCTGAGAAAGTCGCTGCCATTACGGATTTTCCAATCCCGAGGTCTGTTAAACAAGTTAGGCGATTTTTGGGTATGTCTGGGTGGTATCGAAAATTCGTTAAGAATTACGCAGCGGTCACGACTCCGCTTACCGATTTATTGAAGACCAACCGAAAATTTACGTGGTCCGATAAGGCTCAAAACGCATTTGATGAATTAAAGTCTATATTGAGCACTGCTCCCGTTCTTCATAGTCCCGACTTTAGTAAACCATTCTATATTCATTGTGATGCTAGCTCGACAGGCATAGGAAGTGTGCTAGTTCAAAAAAATGAGGATGGCGAAGAATATCCTGTCGCTTTCATGTCCAAGAAATTGAACAATGCGCAAAGGAAATACTCGGTAACGGAGCAAGAATGTCTGGCAGCAATGCTAAGTGTAAAAAAATTTCGCCCTTACATTGAAGGACATGAATTTACTATTATTATGGATCATGCTTCCTTAAAATGGCTAATGTCTCAAACGGATTTGAGTACGCGACTAGCGCGGTTGGCTCTCAAGCTTCAAGGCTATTCCTTTACAATTGAGCACAGACGGGGTAGTCAAAATGTGGTACCAGATGCGTTATCCAGAGTAAATACTGAGGATCTATCGTCTCTGGAAGCTGGGGTTTTTGTTGACTTAGGTTCCTCATATTTTAAAGCCGACGACTACATTGAGCTTAAGGAAAAAGTACTTAAGAATAGCGAAAAATTACCGGATGTAAAAGTGATTGACAAATATGTTTACAGACGGACGGAACATTCAACCGGAGAGCAATTGCACGATGATATGGTATGGAAATTGTGGATACCTAAAGGTCTAATCCCTGATATTTTATATAAAGCGCATGATGCTTATTTATCTTCTCACTGCGGCATTAATAAAACCGTGGAAAAAATACGGCGATATTATTACTGGCCAGGACTGGTTAATGATGTCAAATCGTACATAAATGCGTGTGAAAAATGCAAATGCACGAAACAGCCAAATTATGTGTTAAGACCGCCTATGGGTAAAACTACGGATTCACAACGAATTTTTCAAAAATTATATGTCGATTTTTTAGGTCCATATCCGCGCTCTAGATCGAGAAATATCGGAATTTTTGTGGTATTAGGTCACTTTTCTAAATACGTTTTCCTAAAGCCTGTTAAAAAGTTTTCTGCCGATGTTGTTTGTAAATATTTAGAAGAAGAAATATTCCATGCCTTCGGTGTGCCAGAGTCAATTGTTTCAGACAATGGAACACAGTTCAAATCCCATGTCCTTAACAGGTTGCTACGAAAATACGGCGTAAACCACATTTATACAGCTGTACACTCACCACAAGCAAATGCTTCGGAGCGAGTGAACAGATCGGTCATTTCAGCTATCAAGTCATACATCGACAGTGACCAGAAAAACTGGGATCAGTATCTTAGTAGTATTGGTTGTGCCTTACGTTCTTCCATACATTCAGCCATAGGTACTTCTCCGTACTTCATGGCATTTGGTCAGCATATGGTAACAAACGGTTCTACCTATAGCTTGTTACGAAACTTGCGCATGCTGGAGGATCGTACTGTTAGTTTTAACCAGCAAGACACAATCGACATAATTAGGAAAAGGGCAGCTGAATGCATGAAAAAACAATTTAACCGAAACGAACGGTCTTACAACTTACGTTCCCGCGTTGTATCGTATGAGGTGGGTCAGGAAATCTTCAGGAGAAATTTCAAACAAAGCAATTTTGAACAGGGCTATAATGCGAAATTAGCACCGTCATTTGTTAAAGCTCGAATGCGTAAGAAACTTGGCAACACCTGTTACCAGCTAGAAGATTTACAGGGTCGGTTGATTGGCACTTACCACGCCAAAGATTTGCGGCAATAATCAATAAACAGTAAGGATAATCTACAAGCGGGTATCAGCTTTTGTGCGTTACGCCCAAGCCTGATTTTGGCAGGGGGGGAAATGTAGTAGCGCTTGTAGCCAAGTTACCATTTCATTGCCCCATTCAAACTGTTAGTAGACTTAATAACTAATAATTCCACAATCAGCTTTTCTTGGATTTTTGAGAAAAAAAATTTGCATACCTTAATGGACACCCTAATATAGGATAGTTAATATTTTACATCATAGGCATAACAATAAGATATATACATAGTTATATATTTGCATTTTTACTCAATTTATTACATGTTAGAAGTGGACTTGCATTTGTATACTTTTCGAATTTAGATTATATCGTAAGATCATTAGATTATAGCGTAACTTCCGGTTTTGCCCTCTGCTAAGATAGAACATTTGTAAACAATAAGATTGTTTACACTGACATTTATCCTATTACTCTTATTTTTTTTTTATCTTTGAGAAAGTCACGCCATCAGCAATGAGTATGCAGAAAAAAGAAAGAAAAAAGCAAATGGAAAAAAAGTTCCGTAATTTGGACGGCTAAGCTGAGCTGAAAAATGTGGGTGGTTGGGCTCTTTTTTGATTTGGACTTCGGACAGTCAATATCGTCCGGCTTTAATTTGTCAAGTCTAATCCGTGTGATGCTTCGATAGTTGTGCGAGAATTGAATATTTAAATATCGCAAACATCCTTACAGTAATCGCGTTCTATTAAGGAAATTCGTAAACTTTCAAAACCTTAAAAAAACGCGCATTTTAAATTTCGATGAAAACCAATTCGGAAATAATAAAAATCTGGAATTTTCCCAAAGTTCAGCGAGCGGCTTCATCATCATCTTCTGGAGACGATTTGCTAACAAATCTACCAGTACTTCCCTCATCTTTATCTTCCTGCAGCATATAGACAGGCAAACCAGCATTTAGTGGTAGTATTCAGTGAGAGGATTTAAAAAAAAAAAAAAAAAAAAAAAAAAAAAAATTGTTATACTTAAAAACAAAAATATTATGTTAACAAGGTCATTCATGACTAAATAGGGTAGAACGATTTAAAGAAAAGTTCAAGATTTAAAAGAATGGTGAATTGAAAAACCAAATATTTAAATATATAAAATAAACATACTCTTCTACTTTTTTTTCTGAGCTACGGTGTGCATATTGGAATAATAATCGTGTATATATACTATTGTCTATTAATGTACACACAAATCTTAATATTTAGTTATCTTGTTAAAAAGAGAGAAAAATACATACATACTTACGCATAGGCTTAAAAATAAAATGAATCTAATTAAAGTTTGCATTTCATAAAAGTTACAATTTAATTAAATTGTTAAAAATAAAATTGTTAATGGATCAGTGAGGTTTTGCATTATTAGTATCGCGTGAAGTTGCACAGGAAAAAAATATCGCAGGCGACTTTCGAACTCATAAATGGTGTAACTTAGTAATTCATAATTAAAGTGAAAATTAACATGATTGAAAGGAAAGGGAAATTAATAATATTTAAATTTTAGTAGAATCGAAAAACAACAACAACTTTGAGGTGTTAAATACATTTTTCGATTTCTAGCATACATTTTCATAGATCCAGGTTTCATGCTGAAAGATCTTTCATCGTGGGAGCCGAAGTGGTAAGTCGATTTTGTTTTTGTCTATTCTCTCACATTTTATTGTGTTAGTGTGATGAGCGAATGAATGTACATATTATTCACTTCTCTTTCGTTAAATTTTTCTAACTAAATTAGTGTTGCCAGACTAAAAAAAAAAAAAAAAAAAAGGTACCAATATTAATTTTCAACCATTGGCGAAATAATGCAAAGCTAAACCGATGCAAAAAAAAAAACCACATAACTTTAAAATTTGTGAAAAGGAAAACTTAAATTTGTCTAATAAATAAACCGTAAATAGATTCCTGGTTCTAAACTAAAATATTTACTTAAGTAAACATCTAAAATTCTTAGTATTACAAATTTTCTTTCAATAACAGTTTCCTGAGATTGTATTATGATAAATCTGACTAAAGTGAATTTAAGATGAAGAAAGTAGTCAGAATGCATTGTATACCCTTTGTAATAAAAACTGTCAAATTTTAAAATGACTCAGTAGTTTTTTTATTTCATGGTTCCCATGCCTGGTAGCAGGTAAGTGTGGTAAGTTTTAGGGATTTTCAGGGTTTTTGTTTTGTTGGATTATTTCTGGAAATCATGGTAGGGAGGGCGATCGTTGTAACAACACCATGCAACATACCCCATTCGGCAACCCAAGCGATATCAAGATTGTTGAGCCAACGTAGGTATCCCATTTTCATTTTTTTTTGTTTCTCCAGCACGTTAAATAAAGTAATTGTTCTGTAGTAGTAAGCGAAAACCGAAAGGTAGGAGCAAGAACACCACCCCGTTAGCCGACGAGCACGAGCCGGATTAAAGACGTGCGCCCGCTCCCTACTTTTCGCATACACCGTGCTTTCTACAAAACGTTGCATGCTACATATGTGGTCTACAAAGTGGATACACAAAATACTGTTGCTTTCTATGCAAATGGGATAGCCGAGCTCGTCAAGACCACTACATCATAAAGGATTGGCCAGAACGAATCGAGTTTCAAGTTGGGGTAGATAATATAAAATACTCTCCACTTATAAAGAAGGAAAAAATAATTCTACCTCCGCTCCACATCAAGCTCGGCCTTATCAAAAACTTTGTGAAGGCTTTGGACAAAGAAGGCGAAGCTTTTCATCATTTGAAGACAATCTTCCCAGAGATTTCAGAAGCAAAAATAAAGGAAGTCATTTTTGTGGGACCGCAAATAAGGAAAATGATGAACAATAACCATTTCAAAGAACTATTGTCACCAGTGGAGGCAGCAGCGTGGGATTCTTTTGAAAAGGTCGTTACTTCTTTTTTAGCAAACACAAAAGTCCTAACTACGAGATGATAGTTAACGACTTAATCAAAAACTATGCGGAAATGGGTAAATAAAAAAACATATTATAATAAATTATATATTACATAAATTTACATGAGAATATATAGCCATAAATCTGAATTCATCGTCCAGTTCCGAACAAACAAGAAAGGGAAAAATATAAACAAAAAATTTGTTCTGAGTTGAAAGATAAATCCAGCCTAAGAAAATTATATACTAATGTGTCACTTATGTATTTATCTAATTTACTTTTTTATTTTCTTTCGGGAGTAAATATGTCTTTAAAAATTCATTTCTTACACTCCCACTTAAATTTTTTTCCGCAAAATCTTGGCGACGAAAGTGACGAGCATGGCGAAAGGTTTCACCAGCAAATGAAAGTGATTGAAAGTCGGTATCAAGGATTCTGGGAAACCGATCCTAATCTAAATAAGCGTCAAAACAAGACACATAACTTTTTCAATTATAAAATAAGATCATAGAGTTAAGACAGAACCATATGTACATATGCTATTATTTGTAGGGTACTTAAGTATTAAATGGATATATTTACTGCTTATAACTTTTGTATTAGTTCATCGATTTTGTTCACGATGAGCCTTTTTTTTTGTAATAAAACAGAGCTTAGAGGGGGGAAAAAATATCTGCAAAAAAACAAAAAGTTTTCGAGATGCTTCCTCGCAAAGTACAATTTTTTTTATATTTTTACAAAAAATTTTTAAAAATCCGTAATGATTGTTCACTATGTTTGAATCTGCAGGACCTAGCAAAAAGTGTTGTATGTACTGATTATAGTAAATTTTATAAACTTTCAAATTTTTCAAACCGTTTTGGAAGAGCTCAGTTTATTCTTGAGATATACACGATTAAGTGGAGCCATCTTTTTTGTTTTTTGAAATAACGGTAAATCGTAAATATCTCAAAAACGGTACCATTCAAGTAAAAATAACTTTGATTTTCGGAATTAGGAAATGATTTTACATAGGAATTTCACTATGGCGCCTCTGGTGCATTTTGGCTGTAAACCAGTGTATTTATTACTCGCATTTCTATGACAACCGGCGTAAATTTAATTCTAAACCAAATTTGGTTTGGTCATACGCCTAGACCAGTGTGTCTGCGTTCAAAGGGTTTTTTGGAATTTCTAGTCAAATTAACTTCTTTAGACTAATTTCATTATTTTTGAATGAAAGTATGTGTAAATAGACACTAAAAATACTGCAAAATGTTAGGACTCGAACCGACAGGCCCCAAATCAGTGCGCAATGCTTTTCCTACTGAGCTTCGGCGCACTCATGAATTTTGTGCGAAAAGTACACATATTCGCTGTGTATACGATTTTTGTTGTATTGTTGTTTATCCCAGTTGAGAATTTTTGTAGGTAATTGAAAGTTTTGGAATTTATTGCCAAAAAGTTTTAAAAATTGTGTAAACCAATGAATGGTTTGTAAGTTAAAAGTTAGGCTCAAATTTTTAGCCGTG
Organism: Sphenella marginata; assembly: GCA_951509765.1. NCBI lineage: Eukaryota > Metazoa > Arthropoda > Insecta > Diptera > Tephritidae > Sphenella > Sphenella marginata. The sequence goes on along the minus strand of OX608080.1, from coordinate 55,221,338 downwards.
TAGAAAGAGAAAAATTTCAAATATATAAGAGTATAAATATGTAATATGTAATATTATGAATATGTGTGTATTTACAGGTATTTCTTATTTACTGACACTTTGGACAAACCCCCCCCCCCCCGAAATTGTTGTCTGGCTACGCGCCTGCCGAACTCCATCTTTTCCAAAAGTCTTGCTGCATCTGTTGGAGTTGTTTCCATTAAGTCAGTCGGCTTGATTTTATATCCAAATGGTTTGGCTCAGGAGTGGCTGCTAACCACCAACCAAAAAATGTGCAGGTGTCAATGCTAAAAGGTCTGTAGGGTCATCAGACATTGCAGGTATCGGCCTAGAGTTTAGAACAGCCTCGATTTGCTGTAAGACAGTGTAAAACTCTTCAAAAGTTAGCATTGAGTCACCTATGACCCGACGGAGATGGTGTTTCATGCTCTTTATGCCCGCTTCCCAATTGCCCCCAAAAATTGGGGAGCCTGGGGGTATAAAGTGCCATGATACATTGTGTAGAACGGCTGAATGAGCCCCGGCCTCCTTTAGAATCGTGTTAGCACCCACAAATGTTGTTGCGCAGTCACTATAAATATCGGAGCTATATCCGCGTTGAGAGAAAAAACGTCGAAGTGCCGCTAAGAAAACGTCTGTGGACATATCACTAACCAATTCAAGGTGTATGGCACGAGTACTTAGGCCCTTACTAACTCGTATTTTAAACGGTCCTCCATAGTCGAGTCCGCAGTGATGGAACGGAGGTGCAGGATTGCACCGGCTTGAGGGCAAATACCCCATTATCTGGTTGACGGTCTGCGTTTAACATGCATAGTGGCTTGTGTACCGCCATGAAGTGTGGCTTCGTGCGATTCTGCAATAAGTAGCTTGTTAAGCTCACTATCTTTCGGCAAAATGATGGGAAACCGTTCAAAATTGGGCAAATGAACATTAGTTAGTCGACCATTTAAGCGAAGTAGGCCATCATCATCTAGCATCTGATTGAGCTTTAAAAGTTTACTTTTTAATTGAGTCCCTGGCCCTTCTGAAGGCTGGATATTTCATTAGTAAAATATGCGTTCTGAACATACCTTATCCAAAATTTCAATGCCATAGTTCGCTCTGTTGCAGTACAAAAATTAGTGATCTCATGCGACCTTTTAAGTGCAGCACTTACAAACTGTTGACACCAAGCAGTGACAGCTACCAGCTTTCGGATACTTGAGTATTTTTCCAGGATCCAGTCGTTTGGCCAATATTTTTCGTCCGTTGTAACCATATAGGTCCCGCCCACCCTATGCCAAGACCTTCAAGTTGCGATGGGAAAACCCCGCGGGAGGCAACGTCAGCTGGGTTGCATTTCGTGGGCACATACCCCCACGTATCTACATCAGTTAGCTCTTGTATCTTTGTTATCCTGTTCGCAATGTAATGCTTATGCTGTCCGGGGTTAGAACGAATCCAGCTAAGTACTGTCTTCGAATCGCACCAACACCATGTATCTTTGGATTTAAGTGGAAATATTGACAGTATTTTTGAGGTTAGAGCACTTCCAAGTACTGCTCCATTTAACTCCAAACAGTTTATAGTTCGCTTCTTTAATAGGGCCACCTTCGTCTTTGATGTCACCATTCGTTTGCTTAACCCGTAGATATGCGACCGCTGCAAAAGCCGTTGTCAAAGCGTAGCAGAATACGTGGATCTGAGCTTCTTGCGTTTTTTCTTGTGTGAAGAGCCATCTAGGAATCTTGAGGCTCTCAATCAGCGGCATTTCGTGGTGGAATTTTTTCCACTCGCTCTGGTGAGGTACGGGTATTGGATTATCCCAGATACTACACCCAGTACGCCAAAGATCTTGACATATACGCTTTCCCGTTATGATGACAGGAGCCAGCAAACATGCAGGATCATAGATCACTGCAACATCGGAAAGCTGCTGTTTTTTAGTGATTTCTGAAGAAACTGGACTCACCTTTACCTTGTAGCCAATAAAGTCATCTTGGCAAGACCACAAGATTCCCAATGCTTTGGTGTCTTTATCCAAGTTTAGTTCACAAGTTTGGTTCGAATTAGTTTTTTGTATTTTATGAAGAAATTCAGCGGAATGTTAAGCCCCCGCGTTGCAGCAGGGCCTGTAGCGGTTGTTGTAATTCAACAGCCATTTCGATAGAGTCAGCGCCGCACAAGCAGTCGTCTACGTAAAAGCATTCCTTTAAAACAGCTGCGGCTTCCGGGAATGCTGTTCCCTAATCTTTTGCCAAGGTATGAAGCACCTTTATGGTTAGGCACGGTGAACAGTTGAGGCCGTAGGTGACCGTAAGTAAACGATATATGCATGGCTGACCTTGCTCATCTTTCCAAAAAATTCGTTTTATGTCTGCATCTTCGAGATCAACCAAGATTTGTCTAAAGCTAGCTATAGACGGGCACACTTGGTCTGCACACCCGGTCGCATATTGAGATCTATACACTATTACAACAATCATGTCATCCGAAATCGAAGAAATAATAGCGGTAATGGCAATTTCTGTTTGCGCTGAAAATGAAAAAATAAAAATAGGGCGAAGAAACGAAAACAACGCTTTTGGAGTGAAGATTTTTATATAAAGCGTGAAAAATATTCACACGTTCCACTCCTTAAAGAACTTGAAACAAAATCCGAAAAAAAATTTTAAAATTTTGTACGGATGAATAATGAAAATTATCAAGAACTTCTATCGATGGTGGAGCCTTTAATCAGAAAAAAGGACACCTTCATGAGAGACGCGATTACGCCCCATGAACGGCTTTCAGCTACTCTAAAATTTCTGTCATCAGGTGAAAGCTTCGAGGATTTAAAATTTTTGACAGCAATATCTCCACATAGCCTAAGTCGGATTGTAATTGAAATTTTAGACAACTCTCTTCTAAAACAATTCCGCATGCCATTAATTCGTTTTTTAACGGTGTCAGTTGTGGCTTCCGGGTCAATTTCTTTATATTTTTCTACAAGAATCTGCCAGCTTTGAGCACGTTTAATTTTGTTTTTGTAATTTTCATTTTTAATCTCCCACAACACTTTTTCCCCCCTAAAGACTTCAATAAAATCCCGCCAAAACTCGTTGTCCACTATCGCCATGCTGCGCACTCAACCTTCCGCGATGGAATTTACTTAAGTATGAGATTTGGTATGCGTTGCGCTCTATACACATGCACACATCTAGGTACTAGAGGCGAGTGGTAAAATCACCCTAAATAAATCTCCAGGACCGGATGCTGTTCCAAACATTGCTGTGGTGAAAGCTCTTAAGACACAACCAGATGCTTTTGCGCGCGTTTTTGACTTCTGTTTAAAAACCGGCACTTTCCCAAGACGTTGGAAGCTTCAAAAGTTGGTGCTGTTACCTAAACCCAACAAGCCACCTAACGACCCATCGGCATATCGCCCAATATGCATGATAGATACCGCGGGTAAAGCCCTTGAGCGTATTATATTAAACCGAATTAGCGATGCAATCGAAGAGACAGGAGGACTTGCGGAGAATCAATTCGGCTTTCGGAAAGGCCTTTCCACGGTTGACGCGGTGAAGCTGGTAAAAGACCAGTGTTGCCAGGATACAATTTATTTTGGAGCTAGATTTGAGAAAAAAAAGAGCTAGAAAAGAGCTAGATTTATTCAAGAAAAAGAAACTTGTAAAAAATTAGCTAAAAGGCACTTAAGTATTGTATGTAAGTTTTTACATTTATTTCATACTAGTTAATAAATTCCTGCTACCTTCAATTGCGAAAACAATTTACAGGCTGAGAAAGTTCAGAACAATATTTATATTCCCACATTATATCTCCTTTATGTATGAGCATCAAGTTAGCGAAGCACCCAAAACGAATCGAGACGGGACCAGGTGGATAATTTGCCTCTAATTTGCCGTGATTTTGCCGTGATTTTGCCGGGAAAGAATTAATTTTTCCGTGTAATTTTTTCTCCGAGGTTTGGGGTGCTTCGCTAACTTGACGTCAACTTAGCGAAGCACCCTAATGAAAACCATGTTAGAGACGAGATATCGAATCCGGACTTGTGCCATAATTTGCCTCTTTCCCGGCTAATTTACGGCAAATTATGGCACAAGTCCGGATTCGATATCTCGTCTCAAACATGGTTTTCATTAGGGTGCTTCGCTAAGTTGACGTCAAGTTAGCGAAGCACCCCAAAATTCGGAGAAAAAATTACACGGCAAAATTAATTCTTTCCCGGCAAATTATCCACCTGGTCCCGTCTCGATTCGTTTTGGGTGCTTCGCTAACTTGATGCTCATCCTTTATGTCTACGGCAACCAACTAAAGTAAAGGCGTTTTTTAACAGTCTAACTTCGACATTTTGCCATCTCCCCTTTATTTGACTCTTTAGCTTTGCCTAAACATTCCCCAAGTCATCCCCAGTCAATTTTCAGAAATTTCAAATATACAGAAACAACTTATCTAGAGTTTTATTAAAGACTAGCAGGGTACCCAGCGTTGCTCGGGATGTACATAAGTAGTTCAGAAATTCCTGCTAACCTCAATTGGGAAGATAATTTACCGGCTGAGAAAGTTCAGAACAATATTTATTTTCCCACATTATATCCCTTTTATGTCTATGGTAACCAACTAAAGTAAAGGCGTTTTTTAGTAGTAATAGTAATAGAAATAACTTCGACATTTTGTCATCTCCCTTCCATTTGACTCTTTAGCTGTGCCTTAACATTCTCCAAGTCATCCCCAGTTATTTGTCCAACGAACTTTCCAATATACAGACACAACTCTTCTAGAGGCGGCAGTGTACCTATGCAAATGATTTTTAAATAAGCTGAAATTGAAAAAAAAGTAAACAAAAATTTTAGAGAGGCACGCTTTTTTTTTTTGACAAACTAAGTGAATTTTTCTTTATAAAAATTTATTTACAATTTTATAGGTTCCTCCCTAAATATTTGTATAGCTTTTTTGTTTGTAGTCCGATTTTGATAAAAGTGCAGATCCCTTTCTAAGCTTCAAGCATTATATTTGTGAAAGTCTCCTCAAAATCCATTTCTTAGTTTCCGAGATCCTTAAGTTCAAACAGACAAACAAACAAACAGATAAACAAACAAACAGACAGACAATAATTTTAAAAATGGATCAGATGAACTCTATAGCATGCCCCAGGTCATCCCCAGTCATCTTTTCAAAGAAATTTTTAATGTACAGACACGACTTTTCTAGAGATTTATTATAGTATAGATATGCTGATACCGACATAGGACGGCAGTGTTCCTATGCAATTGATTTTTGATTTAGCCATATATGTAATACTCCTATATTGCTGGAAAGCACATAGTACATTCCCCCATATCAGAGTGGAGAAATATAAAAAATAGAAAGAGAGATCCGGTAATTGAATGTACCTAAAATGACAACTTCACTTTAAAAAATACATGGGCGGATCAAGCCTTCATAGAAAAATCGTTTATATTTACACGTTGAAGAAATTATTTAAAAATTTTTAAAAGCAAAAAATATTTATAAACCAAAATATATGATGGTGAGGCTATGCTTTGTGTGCAAAAAAAATACAGATAAAGAAACATCTTCATGCGTAAGTATATATGTATGTAAATTCCAATTTTTTAAAAAGCTAATAAACACATTTTCCAAACCAGATTACCCAAACATGCAGAGCTTCTCAAATGTTCTCATAGGCCACTTTCATTTAGTTTGCTGTTTTCTTGGCCCCTTTTGTACTTGAACCGCCCCTGTAATTATTTGAATTTTCAGTCGATTTGACAATTTACAAGTTTACAAGCTCAAAAATTGATGTAGTCTGTCTCGTTTTGATTTCGTTTTCAAAACACATTACGAGCCTATCCCACCCGCAATATATGTAGAAGTATTACATATATGGATTTAGCTTAAATTGAAAAAAAGTGAACAAAAATTTTAGAGAGGCGCGCTTAGTTTATTTTTTGACAAAGTAAGTGAATTTTTCTTCATATAAATTTATGTTAGAAAAAAAATTTCATAGGTGCATACCTACCTAAAAATCAGCATATCTTTTTTGTTTGTCGTTCGGTATTGATAAAACAAAAAGCAGGTCCCTTTCTAAGCTTCAAGCAGTCCACTAGTGAAACTCTCATCAAAATTCATTTCTTAGTTTCCAAGATCCTTAAGTTCAAACAGACAAACAGACACACAATAATTTTAAAAATTTATCAGATGAACTCTATAGCATTCCCCAAGTCATGACCAGTCATTTTTTCAAAGAAATTTTTAATGTACGACTTTTCTAGAGATTTATTATGGTATAGATTTAACTTAAGCAATGTTTAAAACGTATAACTAAGTCAACAAAAAAAAAAAATAAGTGTGTTTTTGAAAAATTATTAAGCTTGATAAATAGTTAAGAAAAAAATATTTCATTTTTAGTAAAACTCAAAAATTATTTTTATTTTTGCGTCAAAGCCAAACGAAGTCATTTTAATTCTGACTCAGAGTCCAAAACGCTTGAAATATTTTTTCTGATTTTTTATCATGAGGACAGAATCGGAGGGTAAGTTGTTCAGAATCTTTAGCAACTTAGAAAAGTGTTTTTTACAAACAATTTACTTAACTTTCCATTTTGATTCTTGTTCGCAAAATAAACATATGGCATTTAGGAATGTTACTCGACAAAGTTAACCGATTTAGGTATTTGTTATCGGTGAGGGAAACTAAGTTGGCACATGGTACACAATGAAACTAATATAATAATTTCGACGTCGATTATAAAAGAAATAAAAGCTTTCTTCATTTTCCAATACAATTTGTACAAATAAATTTGGAGCCAAAAAAGAGCTAAAAATGAAAAAAAGGACTAGAAAAAGAGCTAGGAGCTAAAACAGAATTTTGGAGCTAAACGACAAAAAAAAGAGCTAGATCGAGCTCCAAAAGCACCAAAATGGCAACACTGTAAAAGACATAGCATCTAAGGCCATTTCAGGAAAGCGATGGAAAGGGGGAACCAATGAATATTGTCTAGTAGTGACCCTTGATGTGAAAAACGCATTTAACTCTATCCGCTGGGGGACAGTCATTGCGGCGTTGCAGGAGTTCGCTGTACCAGAGTATTTACTCCAAATTATAAGAGATTACTTCAGTGAGAGGATAATAATTTGCGAGACCGACTCGGGCTTGCTTTACCATAGAGTGTCAGGTGGTGTGCCCCAGGGATCGGTACTGGGCCCGCTTCTGTGAAATGTGGCATATAACGGGGTCTTTAAGCTAAATGTGCCCAGGGGAGCAAAGATCATCGGCTTCGCTGATGACATTGCAGTAGTGGTAGTGGCTAAGCACATCAATGATTTGGAGCGTATAGCAAACGAGACGGTAGGAGCCATTTCTGAGTGGATGACGCATACGGGTCTGGAACTAGCGGAGCAAAAAACCGAAGCCTTACTCATTACTGGGCGAAAAAAGATGGAATTTGCGGAAGTTCGTGTCAATGGCACGACTATAAAATCAAAACCAGCCATTAAATACTTCGGTATAACATTAGACTCCAGATTAAAATTCAATGAGCACATGCAGTACATATGTGAAAAGGCGGCAAAAACAAACGGAGCTCTCTCCAGGATGATGTTGAATGCTAGAGGGCCCAAGCAAAAAAGTAGGCAACTTATAGCCAGCGTTCTCAAGTCCGTAATTGGTTATGGTGCAGAAATTTGGTCAGACGATTTTCGAATAGCCTCATACAGTCGCGGGGTTCGTTCGGTATACAGGCTATGCGCTCTTCGAGTATGTTCGGGGTTTCGCACGGTATCGGAGGATGCAGCATTGGTGGTGGCGGGCCTCTATCCAATTGACCTGCTCGCAGCGGAGACAACTTTCGAAGCACCAGATGGAGCCGACAGTTTCAGTCGTAAGAAGCTGGCAAACCTAAATACCATATCCGTATGGCAGCGCAGGTGGGATGCTTCCACCAATGGTCGTTGGACTTAAAAACTCATTCCTTCTACCGAAAGCTGGTTAAAAAGACCGCATGGTGAAGTGGACTTCTACCTAACACAGTTGCTGACGGGCCATGGATGCCTCAGGCACTATTTCCATCGTTTTAACCTAGATGAAGCCGGGTACTGCGAGACGTGTGGCCCTGAATTCAATGAGGACGCCGAGCATGCGGTGTTTCACTGCCCTCGTTTCGACGCTGAAAGGCAACACCTGCACGAAGCGTTTGGTGAACGCCCTACGCCTGAAAACATAATACATAACATGTTAGCAAGGCCGAGTAATTGGGACGCCGTGTGCTCGCTTGCTGCAGCACTAATATCGAAACTTAGATGGGAGGAGCGGCAAAGAATGTTGAGACGGAGAGAGGGAGCCACAGGCCTCCTCTGAGTTGGTCTGTAACTAATAGGTAAGTGTCTGTTTGCTAACATTGCGGACTTAATTTATGCGGTATTGGAACCTCGGCCGTTCCAACTGCCCTGGCTACCATGACAGCTGTTGTACGAGTAAGTGTCTAAAAGGAAACTTTGGCGACTTGACCAGATGCGGTATTGGACCCACGGCCGTTCCAACCGCCTGGTCTGCGTGACCAATACCTGAGCCAAATGCGTATTAAAATTGTAAGTATTGGGAGTAGATTGGAAACACGGCCACTCCAACTGCCCCGGCTGCGATGGCAGCCTTGTACGAGTGCGCGTCTGACTGAAAGCATTGTCGATTTAACCAGCTGCGGTATTGGACCCACAGCCGTTCCAACCGCCTAGTCTGCGTGGCCAATACCTGAGCCAAATCCGGTATAAACCAGATTCGGTATTGAAATAAAAAATGCAGTAAGTTTTATGTATGTACGTACGTTTTCTAGTTATAATTATACAGTTTAAGAATCTTTAACAAGTCTGACGTTTTTTCAATAACACCCCCAGCTAGTAGAAAGAAAATTCCTATAAAAAGATCCCCAGTCAAGAACTGAAATGGACGGTTTACGCTGACCAACAGACGTTGAGCCTAGTGCTCAAACCACCTCCCGACGGAATACTTCACGGTAGTACCGGGGGGATCGGTACATGACGGTAGGAGTTTTGGTGCCGGTTCAAGTCCCACACTGACTTTAAGGCTTTCGATGCTTTCTCCTCTGAAAAACAAAAAAAAAAAAACATGCACACATGTAGCAACAACGTCCAGAAAAATTGAATCGATTCAATTTTCTGCATACTTGAGTGCAGACCAAAATTTTGGTGTGCACACTCGCCTATCCACGATGCGACGGTATGCAATACTTTGACAGGTAGTATAGACCGTCTCCCCGTGTATAGCTAGCTTGAAACATTTCTCAATATCTGCCATGAAGGCAACTTTGTGACACCTCCATTTTAAAATAATTGCAGGCAGATCATTTTGGAGTCTCGGTCCTATAAGCAAACAATCATTGAGTGAAACGCCGTATTTCATTTTACGTGATGCGTTGAAGACAGTTCTTAATTTTGTGGTTGAGCTTGACTCTTTGTATACACCATGGTGTGGAATGTTGCATACAGGCTGTGGTTTACGGTCTCCGTTAATAGTTTCCATATGGCCAAGTTGAATATACTCAGACATGAACTCGTCATAAAGCGTTTCGAGGTAACCATCATTGCGAAGGCGTATGTTTTGATAGTTGTAAAGCTTTAAAGCGCCATATTTAGTGTCTGCAAGCACAGACAGATCAGATGATGGCGGCCGGATCCGGCCCGGCGTACTGTATCTACGTTCGAAATATTCTTCACAATAAATTTCATCAAGGGTTAGCTTGGGTGACGATTAACTAACTCGTTGAGCTCAATTGCCGCTTTTGCACAGAAGCTTGTGCGTAGCGGAGCCCTAGATTCAGAACATCGTCCATATATGACCCAACCTAGGTGCGTATTCTGCGCCACAGGGGAGCTAGTAGACGACTGCTTCAGTTCTTTACGCAGTAACTCCCATAAAGATCAGCACCTAAGCTTACATCTACTGGGCCAGGTTCATATAACTTAGGATCGGCAAGATTCAAATCGAAAAGATCAGTAAACAGTGTAGGATCCAAGGAAGTGACTGGGAGTTGTTGTTTTAAACGTGGTAAGATAAAGAAATCTGGTTCTTTGATGGAACATACGTCGAACTCCACAAACCCTGAGGAGATGGCAGCATTTTTGCATCCTATTCCGGGTACTAGAACCTGCAATCGTTGTCGCTTAAGGTGCAGTTGCTGTGCTGCGTACTCCGTAATAAATGACGCTTGGGACCCGCTATCCAGAATAGCTCGAAGTTGAAGGCTATATAACTTTTCTGAGCGCGCGTTAATCTGAGCAGAAGCGAGCACTACCTGGCTCAGTGCAGTAGTTGCTGTAGGGCTTTCATCATAGGTACGGGCATGGTGAGTTGCAATGCGGCTAGGACTTAGGCTAGGATCCAGTTTCTCAGTCACTAAAAATACAAGTCAGTCATTCCATTTCGGACATTTCAAGTGTTCAAGTGCCCTAACCGCTTCGAAAACGCTGTTTAATATTTTACGGATCTATGCAACAAACTCGATTTCCTTTAAATACATCTTCACTAATCGTCTTTTACTATCGTACCGCTTTCAATTAAAGTGATACTTTTCATTAGAGCTTCTGATGCGTCACATTTACTGCTTTTGAGGTAATGCAGACGCTGTAAATCTGACAAGGATTTATCCCCAATTACAATAGCTGTAAACATGTCTTTATATTGCAGCCAACCCTGAAGCGTGCCGTCGAATGTGTGCAGTTGAATTTTTGGCTAAATTGATATTGCGCATGCCGAAGAGTGCGGTTGTCGAACATTTGTCGGATCAGGTCCAAACGTAGAAAGCTGTTCTATTGAGTCATTCAATTCACCAACCGCTTCGCAATAAGCAGCTTCGATTGCGTTGAAGTGACTGTTGGCTAGTACATCTGCCAGCTGTGGTCCACTCTCTTCAGTAGGTTCGATATTTATTACTTCATCATATGTCGCATTATATTTTGTCCAGCAGTCTTCTAATAACTGCTTCCTCGCAACGAAATAACCTTTTGTCTGCTTAGATTTGGGCACCTTATTGATGTTGATAGAGAAATTCTGGATATATTTCGCCAGGGCATTCTCCCTTTGTTCTGCCCCACCAATGACTTCTCTAGAACTAAATATTTTTCTATTAAATTTGTTATAAGAAAGCACATTTTTTCGTAGGCAGCCGCCCTTGTGTCGTGGTAGTGTTACCGGCGTGGTTTGAAAAAGTTTTTTCAAAACGGGGTTGTTGTTGTTGTTGTTGTTAGCAGTGCTTCGCCCTGCCCAAAGGGCCAGAACACTCCTAGTTGTCATCGGGCTCTTCTAACGGAAGTCCAAGGAAACGCGCTGTTTCAACAGGGTTGGACCAAAGTGATAAAGGAGTTAGAAGAGTATGTTCCGAAGAACACGAAAAGAGATGTTGCGTGTCATGGGGGGCCATACCGCATGCAGGGCATGTGTTCGGTATGGTAGGGTTCAGTCTGGACCAATAGGAGTTCAGCCTATTGCAATATCCAGACCGAAGTTGAGCCAGCATGACTCTAGTCTCCCTCGGAAGGACACGTTCTTCCTCAGCAAGAATGGATGGTTGGGCACCAATAACGGGGTTCACAGGCCGGGATCTGAGGGATCTGTCCACCGAATCAGTGTGGAGGTCCTTTAGGGCCCGCCTATGGTCCCGCAGATCAAACGGCAACGAGATGTGATGCCGGATCTCATCATAATGCTTTCGGAGATGTTTCCTTATGTCTCTAGGGGGCGGAGTTTCATCCAATAGCTGTCGATTTGGATGACTGGGTCGGTGACAGTTCAGAAGGAACTGCCTACTTAAATGCTCGCAAACGTTGAGCATTTGAGCCTCCTGGTGAAGATGAGACTCAGGAGACATAAGCAAACAACCCGTCGCAGTTCTGATGGCGGTGTTTTGGCAGACCTGCAATTTCCTCCAGTTGGTGTCGTGAAGGTTAGGCGACCATATGGGCGCAGCATAATCAATAACCGGTCGGCCAATAGCCTTATAGGTGACCAGCAACGTTTCTTTGTCTTTGCCCCAAGTACTGCGGGCCAGTGACTTGAGGATCTTGTTGCGGCTTTGTACCTTTGAAGCTATTGCGGGGGCATGATTAGCGAAGGTGAGGCTATTGTCGAATGTAACCCCTAGGATTTTGGGGTGGTTGACAGTAGGTAGTGGAACACCATCTACGTGGACATTCAACTCCTGCCCCATCTGCGCATTCCACGTGGTGAATAACGTCGCCGTAGATTTAGTCGGGGACAGAGACAGGTTCCGCTCTGTGAAGAAGCGGGAAAGATCGCGCAGGTAGTCGTTTAGTCTGGTACAGAGTTCGTCCGTGGAAGGTCCTTTGCCCGTGGCCATCACAGTGCAGTCGTCAGCGTACGAAACGATGGAGACCCCCTCTGGGGGAGGGAGGCTCGAGATGTAGGAGTTAAACAGAAGGGGTGAAAGGACACCACCCTGCGGAACCCCTTGTCTAATTCTTCTAGGTCTACATCTCTCGTTTCGAAACTGCACTGACGCCAGCCGACCGTTTAAGTAGTTGGCGGTCCATCGTTTTAGGCCGGCAGGAAGCGGTGTCTCCTCCAGGTCTTTAAGGAGTGTGGCGTGGTTGACTGTGTCGAAGGCTTTCGACAGGTCAAGTGCCACGAGAACCGTTCTGTGGTTTGGTTGGTGTTAATCTGCGTAGTGATGGCATTCAGTGCTGATGTTGTGCTATGGGTTTTACGGAAGCCATGTTGATGATTGGCCAGCTGCAGGTTTGCAGTATAGTATGGGAGCAGAATAGCCTCTAACAACTTCACTACCGGCGAAAGGAGAGATATCGGACGATGAGAATCTCCTTGATTCGCCGGCTTCCTAGGTTTTAGGAGGGGGACCACAGTCGGATGTTTCCAGATGTCTGGTATAACGAAGGTGAGAAGTTGAATAGAGCCGCCATGTATTTGTGCCCCTCGTGGCCGAGGTGTTTCAGCATCTTCATGGCAATTCCGTCGGGTCCGAGTGATCTTGAAGGTTTAGCCTTCCTTATAGCTTCCTTAACCTCTGCAGCGGAGACGACAATGGGCGCGGCTATGTGTTTGTGTTTGTGCGCACGTCGGATGGCTTTTCTCTTAGCCCTATCCGCAGGAGAATGCAGTATAAATTGCCGGCAGAATGCGCTCGCGCACTTCCTGGGGTCCGACTTGACGTTATCGGCGAAAGCAATGGCGACCTTGTCATTGTATTTGGTCGGGCTGGATAGGGCCTTGACTGTCGACCATAGTTTGCCGACACCGCCGGAGAGGTTGCATGACTCTAGGTGTTCTTTCCACTTTTCCAATTTATGATCATTGACAGTCCGACGGATTTCTGCGTTGAGATCCTTTATTCTTGGATCTGCGGAGTTCAAGAGTCTCACTTGGTCACGTTCTCTTGAAATTGCCGCTGCTTCCGCAGGGAAATTCGGCCGAATTTCCGGGATTCTGCCAGCAGGGATGAAGCGGCCAGAGGCTGAATCGATGACTTTGCGAAACTCTTTCTCACCTTTGCATACGTCCGTCGGTGTGGGTAGGACAGCGAAGGAGTGCTATGTAAAGTCCGTGAAGCGGTCCCAGTACGCTTTACTGAAGTTGATGTACGTTCGTTTTTCTGTCGTTATGAAGTCGGACGTTCGTTCGGTGTCTAGTAGGATGGGTAGGTGGTCTGATGCCAGTTAACGTGGTTGATAAGGCCCGCACTTGAAATGGAGATGTCTGGCGAACTGTGGCAGTTACCTGCCACCCTAGTGGGGGCATCTCCATTCAATGTACAGAATGCCGAATTATCTATTTGCTCTGCGAGTGCGTGCCCTCTGCTATCTGCTGGCAAATTGGAGTGCCAGAGATCGTGATGTGCGCTGAAATCACCTAGGATGAGGCAGTTATCGCCCCTTAGCAACGCACTAATATCAGGGCGATAATCACGGGGACAGCACGTAACAGGGGGAATGTATATATTTAACACTCGCAGGTCGACGTCGCCTGTCCGGACTGCTATGCCCTGCCATTCAAGGGTAGAGTCCCTGGGGTCAACGTCAGGGGCAAATAGGTTATACTGTACAGTATGGTGTGTAATGAATGCGAGGCCGCCCCCATGACCGCTGGGACGGTCTTTCCTATGTACATTGTACCCATCTCGAGTACGTAAGTCCGAGTTAGCATTCAGTTTGGTCTCCTGAATGGCGGCCAGTTTAATGTTGTTCGACTTCATAAAGTCTGTTATCTCCGCGATCTTTCCAGCTAGCCCGTTGCAGTTCAGCTGTATTATTTTGAAGTGTGTCGGGAGGGAGGGTGGAGGCATGCTGGCGGTAAGGGACGGATGCGGTTGCCTAGGTGGAGGTGGGCATAGTCCCAAGCTGTGACGCAGTCTAGGGTTCAGCGCGCTTTGGCCGATGTTGTGTGGCGTGGAGGGCGGCTGAGTACTGCAGCAAGGGGCAATAAATGCATCCGTCCAAAGGTTCCTGTTTGCGAGCCCAGAGCACATATGGATGTGGCACAGGCCAAGGCAGTTATTGCATTTAACCGATGCCGCGTATATAGTCTTTGCCGACAAACAGTGCACGTGGTGAAAGGTACGAGGAGGTTATGTTTCTGACCCACGTGCATGCTGGAAGTAGGGGGGACGAGAGTGGGGACTGAGGTGAGGCGGGAGCAGCAAGGCTGCAGGTCGTGAAGACCGGGCCACTGCTGTGGCCATTTGATGATGGTAGGTGCGGTGTGTGTGCGCCGGAGCGACGAGAACCACGGGACGCGCTTGTGCGCGAACAACATGGTGCCTCAAAAGTACTACAAAAAGTACGGGTTCTGGGGATAGCAGGGTTAAGCCCTGAGCATCCCCATCTATGCAACCATCTCTTGCATTGAACGGAATGTGAACGTTTTACATATATTTTCTTCCAGCAGACGCAGCAGATCCAGTCTCTTGGTCCGGGGCTGGATTCGATACCAGCCCGTAGCAAGAGACATTGGAGCAACCCTGCTGCAAGGGATTGCTCCGAGGATGACAATTTAGGAGTGGGACTGGACAAATTGGACAGGGTTACACTGAAATAACAGCCCTTGGCCGGGTAAAACCCGGGTCATTCCGGTACGTAGAACCGGCTGTTGTGGGATGATCAACTTCATCCTATCTACTATATGAGCAGGAAACCAACGGATGCTCAACGAAAATTTACTAGTTATGAACTAGAAATACTGGCCGTTATTGAAGCATTAGCAAAGTTTAGAGTATACCTCCTTGGTGTGAAATTCAAGCTCGTAACAGATTGTAACGCATTCACAAAAACTTTAGAGAAGAAAAATTTGTGTACACGCGTAGCTCGTTGGAACATAGGGCGGGTACTCGTATGAAACATGTCGATGCCCTAAGCCGATATGCAGTTATGACGATACGTAACGATGATTTAAACATGCGAATAAGTCAAGCTTAACTAGAAGACGAAACTTTAAAGACGATTCGAGAGGTCCTTAAAAAATACCAACTCATACGACGACTATTTTTTTAAAAGCAAACGTATTGTATAAAATGATCAAAGACACGGAACTTATTGTAGTACCAGAAAATATGCAAAAACAAGTTATTAGTCAGGCTCATGAAAGAGGTCATTTTGCCTTTAAGAAAACGAAAGAACTCATTTTAAAAGATTATTTTATACCTAACATTGATAAAAAAATAAGAAGACACATTGCATGTTGTATACCTTGCATTTTGAGTAGTCGAAAGCTAGGCAAGCAAGAAGGCCTTCTACATCCAATACAGAAAGAGGAGTTACCACTCCAAACGTTCCATATCGATTTTCTTGGTCCCTTGCAATCAACTAATAAACAGTATCAACATATTTTGGCTATTATCGATTCCTTCACGAAATTTTGTTGGTTATACCCTACGAAATCAACAACCACCCATGAAGTAATAGCGAAACTCCGTAATCAAAGCGTAATTTTTGGAAATCCTGCAAACATCATTTCTGATAGAGGCGCAGCGTTTTCATCAAACGACTTCAAAGAATATTGCGATAGTGAAAACATAAAACACACAATGATCACAACTGGTTTGCCAAGAGTAAATGGCCAAATCGAAAGACTAAATGCTGTTATAATTGGAGTTCTAACGAAGCTGAGTATAGACGATGCAACAAAATAGTTCAAAAACATCGATAAAGTTCAACAAGCAATTAATTCGACGTTTACAAGAAGTATCAACACAACTCAGTTCGAACTTCTAGTAGGTACAAAAATGCGAACAAAAGACTACGTATATATTCGCGAAATCTTGGAACAAGAAGTAGCAAAAACATTCAACAACGATCGAGATGAACTTCGAAATAAAGCAAAACAACAAATCATCGAAATACAAAGAGAAAATAAGAAAACATACAACAAAAAACGTAAACCTGCACATCAATGCAAACTCGATGACATGGTAGTAATCAAAAGAACGCAATTTGGTAGTGGACTTAAGTTGAAGTCTAAATTCTTAGGTCCATACCGAATAACTAAAGTCAAAGGTAATAATTCATACAACGTCGAAAAAGTTTCCAATACTGAAGGTCCAATCAAATCTACAACCTGTGCCGAATATATCAAGCGACGACAGCGGTACATTCGGGTCGAATGTATGACAGAATGGCCGAATGTGGGGTAATTTTTAAATAAAAACACCGATAAGCTCTCATTTAACACCAGATGGCAACCCTTTCTTGTCACCTTTGGCATGCGACAGAGAAAGATTTTCAGTTTAAGCGAAGACGTTAACTCGGAACGACGTGAATCGAAGACGTGCGCGCAAATCCAAGACGTTGTGCAAATCTATTTTTCTATTAAATAACTTTCCAATTTAATCACTCATTTTTTATTCATTAACTTTGTAATAAAACTTTTTTCTTAAAAAAATCATTAAAACTTAGAACTTAAACAAACAAAAAGCGGCTTTGGTTCCTTTCAAATTACAACTTAGGATCCAAATCCCACATGTATATCTTTGATGCAGTGACCAAAATAAATAAGTGTGATAAAAACTGTTCCTCATGTCGCGTCGGGAGAAGAGTCACACTGAGAGGTTTTTGTAAATATCTTTTGCCATAAATAAAATGTTTGATTTCAATTTTCGGATTAATGATCAGGATGTCAAACTGCGTCACTTGATTGTCTTTAAATTTATGGATGCGTTTTACCAGTTGGCCAGTAAAAGTAAGAATTGCCATATCTTGCACAACAGTGCTTTACCAAGCATTAAAACAAAACAATATTGAATTCTTATACATACATATATACTACATATATGTAATTTAATTTACTTTATTAAAACATAAAAAATCAAATTGAAGAAGAACAAAAAAATGTTTTTAATTGGATATTTAGGTAGATTTCTCTAGGAAGATTCTTAAAGATTTCGTAAACGCAAAGCTTTACGAACTCGTTGAGATATGTCTTTAAGACTTCGTAAGGGTCGCACTTTACGAAATCGTTAAGAAAATTCTTAAAGATGTCGTGAAAATTATACTGTGCGAATTCGTTAAGACTTTTCTGAAAGATTTCGTAAAGCAAGTTCTTAACAAAATCGTTACAACGTTTCTTTACGAAGTCGCGTCAACCCTCTCATACAAATTTCTTAACAACTTCGAAAGGAAATTTCGAAAAAAAGTCGGAACAAATTGTTTAGTGGGTAATTACTGCTCACCACTACCATTTTATTAATGACCAACTATTACCAACAGCTCCAACGCCGCTACCATCATCACCATCGAATTCGGCATAAATTTGTAAAAGAGGTGCTGCCGATTGGTTTCTATACTAAACGAAGATATATTTATTAAGGAACATTACTTTCCCCACTGTACGACTTACCTGATCCATATTTACTTATCTAGTTGAATTAAACGTAATTGCAGTTGCTGACTCATCAAGCACTTCCATATCAAATACTAAACCTTTCTCGGTGATTTCAGTTTCAATTTCAATGGTTACAGTTGAAATAATTAATTCAAGTATTTCCTCACCCAGCATTTTATGAAATTATTAATAATATTTGAGTCTTTTTCGAGTCTTTTAGGCGATTAAAACTCTCATAAATGCTATAAATGCTCTCACTTTCTGATCATAAAAGACTCTTTTGTCGGAAGAAAAACAAAAACTTCGCTGGCCCGTCACCACCTGTTTTTGCTATGAATTCTTTCTATATAATAAAATAAAATCAATTTCACATACATATTTCATACACAACTATAATTCATACAAATTGTTTAAGCGTATCCTTATTTTTTTGTATATCGTCATCTAATTTCTGTAAATCAGAAATATTGGTGTACGGAAGGTTTTGCAAGTCTTTAAAGTCCTCTACTGATTCAATATCTTTGTGGTCACTTCTGTTCTCTAGATTAACAGCTATGACCTCCTCTGTCAGTTTCATAAACGATCGCTTATTGCCATAATTTAAATCTTTTATTTCTTGTTTCAAACACGACATTTCCGTTTTAAGTGATTTTACTTCATCCCGCAATACTATTATAATACTGTGAAGGCTGTTTGTCTAAGGCACGTATTCATTTTGCACTGAAAACACAATATAAGTTTATAAAAAACAAAAGTAAAAAGAAAAACCAAAAACTTAAGCAATAAGAACAACAAAAACGAAACTTATACCAACAATAATAACAGTAATAAGAACAATAATTTTTTTTACTTACAAGTTGCTAAGTTATTAGATGGGGTGTATTGAAACTCTCCAGAAGAAAGGGAATTATTCTGCGACATTACTAAGTAGAGGTGTGGAAAAATAGCTTTTGTCAAACGAATCACGTAAACATATTACTTTGTTATTTATTTGGTTTATAGAAAACTCAAACTTATTACTAAAGCGATGTCAGCCACCCAATATATGTTAAATTGACTTGATTCCATTGGTTGCAAAAACAAAGCCGTCAGATTTTTTAATTCCTTTCCGATTAAAACAGGCACATTGTCGGATTTTTTAATTTCTGTAATCTTAATAATTTTATATTGAATCAGACAGAAGTTATCAGGGTCTCGTAGAGAAAAGAAAAAATCATTCGTATTTAGACTGCAAATTTTTCCAAAAGATGTATGTGGCTTATGTTCTTCATCCTTATTTACAAAGTAGCAGATTTCAACATGTCTCTTATAAATTTGTGCTGCTACACATCCTCCCTTCCTAACTTTACGTTTAATTTTTTGTAGAAGGCTCTCAAATTTGAAGGCACTTATTCCGTCTAAGCATCCATAAAGTTTTGCATCTTCGTGGATATGCAACAACGCATAAAATTTATATGTCAAAAAGTACAAACCATATAACACTGGAACCTCGTTCAAAAATGATTTTAATAATTTTTCAGCACAAGAGTTGTTGGTCTTGCAGTCATTTTTGTCCAAAAGAATCCTCATGGCGAAAGACAATTTTAAAAAGTGAGCATTGCGTTCTGTACTTAATATTTCATCCTTCAGTGGTCCATTTATGGTTTATATGAAGTTTCAAGACCCTATGCGACCCCTTTTCCGAGATATCGCTCCTCTTCGGCAACGGGTGGAGTTGTTGCCTGAAGAACGGCGTTCGCTGGAATAGAGCTGACATAGGAATTTACCGAATCGGTGTGGTTAAGGGTGAGGGCCTGCCGGTGCACCTTAGGATCAAACGGCGTGGAAATCAGGTGCCGGATCTCATCGAAGTGTTTGCGTAGGTAGCCTCTTATCCTCCTGGGGGGCGGATTTTCGTTGACCAGGCGTCCGTTCGGATGCTGCGGTTTGCAACAGTTGAATAGGAATTGCCTGGTCAGCATTTCGCTATGCTCTTTAACGGCGAGCATTTTCGCTTCATTGTGAAGGTGGTGCTCAGGAGACATAAGAAGACACCCAGTGGCGGTTCGAAGGGCGGTATTCCGGCAGACCTGAAGCCTCGTCCAGTGTGTGTCAGCTACCCCCGACGACCATATAGGCGTCGCGTAGCTCAGTACCGGCTAACCAATTGCTTTGTATGTAGCTAGTAACGTTTCTTTGTCTTTGCCCCAAGTGCTGCCAGCTAGCGACTTGAGGATTTTGTTACGGCTTTGGACTTTATTGACAATTGCGGTAACATGAGCGCTGTATTTGAACATGTTATCAAACGTTACCCCTAAGATTTTGGGGTGTGAGACAGTTGGTAGCTTAACACTATCAACGTAGACGTCTAATTCCATGTTCACTTGCGTTGTCCACGTCGTAAATAAGGTAGCCGAGGACTTATTCGGTGACATTGCCAGGTTTCTACCAGCGAAAAATTCCGACACGGCTGGGAGGTACGAGTTTATGCGAGAGCAGAGTTCTTCAACGGAGGGGCCCGTTGCCAGTATCGTACAATCATCGGCGTAAGAGACGATCGAGACACCCTCTGGTGAGGGGGGAAGTTTCAATATATAATAGTTAAATAGAAACGGGGATAGGACACCACCCTGTGGCACCCCTTGTTTAACTATTCTGGGTTTTGATCGGGCGCCTCTGAATTCTACCGACGATTGACGACCACTCAGATAGTTGGCAGTCCAACGTTTAAGACAGGGAGGAAGGGACGAATCCTCAAGGTCTTTCATTAGTTGTGCATGATTGACCGTGTCAAAGGCTTTGGCCAAATCAAGCGCAACTAGCACTGTCCTGTGGTTTGGACGCTTTTGGTTTAGTCCGTCCCCTATCTGAGTGGTAATGGCGTTCAGCGCGGTGGTAGTGCTGTGGTTTTTGCGGAAACCATGCTGATGTTCGGCGAGTCGCAAATTAGCGGTGAAATATGGTAATAAGATAGATTCCAACACTTTCACTACTGGCGAGAGTAGTGATATCGGGCGATATGACTCCCCTACGGCAGCTGGCTTGCCAGGCTTTAATAGTGGGACCACCTTTGCCTGTCTCCATCTTTCAGGAATGACAAAGGTGGACAAGGAAAGGTTGAAAATGTGTGTTAAATATCTTATGCCTTCGTCGCCGAGGTGTTTTAGCATCAGCATGGAGATGCCATCGGGGCCTATGTACTTGGTGTTCTTAGATCTCCGTATTGCCCCTTGTACTTCAGTTGTGGAGATGGCAATGGGCGCATCGCTGTTTTTGGGTTTATGCGCTTCCCTGGTGGCTCGGCGAATTTCTTTGTCCAACGGAGGATGCATTGCAAACTGTCGGCAGAAAGCGCTCGCGCATCGTTTAGGTTTCGACTGAACCTTATCGCCGAAGGCGATGGATATTTTGTCGTTGGGTTTAGTCGGGTTGGCCAAGTTTTCACCGTCGACCATAATTTGCCAACCCCAGCCGAGAGGTTACAAGACCTTAGGTGCTCTTCCCACTTAGCGCGTTTGTGTTTATCTACTAAGCGTCTGATTTCCGCATTAAGATCCCTAATTTGGGGATCCGTAGGGTCAAGGCGTCTAATATGGTCACGTTCATTTGCCAGGGCCGCTGCCTCTGCGGGGAAGAATGGACGTACTTCCTTTATTCTACCTGACGGAATGTGTTGACGGGAGGCTGAAACTAGGGCCATACGAAACGCCTTTTCCCCTTCTCGTACGTCAGACGGAGTAGGGAGAACAGCGAAGGCGCTCTCTGTAGATGTTAAGAAACTTTCCCAGTCGGCTTTGTTAAAGTTGCGAGCTAGAGCAGTTTACCGCCACTCTAGTGGGGGCATCCCCGTTAACTGTGCAGAACGTCGAATCGTCTATTTGGTCAGCCAGCTCCTGCCCCCTACCATCGGCCTGTAAGCTGGAGTGCCACAGGTCGTGGTGTGCGTTGAAGTCACCAAGGATAACACGGTTCTCACCCCTGAGTAACGCACGAATGTCAGGGTGATAATCCCTGGGACAGCAGGTGACAGGAGGTATATATACGTTTATGATTTCCAAGTCGACATCGCCTGACCGGACAACCATACCTTGACGTTCTAAGGTGGTGTCCCTCGGGTCGATGTCAGGCTCAAATAGACGGTACTGCACAGTTTGATGCGTGATGAATGCAAGACCACCCCCAAGCCCTCTCGCACGATCACAACGGTGTACATTGTACCCGTTGTAGGTCTGGAGAGTTGACCTTCCACCGAGCTTTGTCTCCTGAATAGCAGCGATTTTGATATTGTGCAGGTGTGACTCTAAAAAGTGTTTGCTCAATATGGGTACCACATGAAAGGTGTTAATGGGGGTTTTAACAGGAAGTGGTTCAAAGTCCCATATGGGACCCCGTTTCCGAGATATCGACCAAAATGTGGACCAGGCGTGACTCTAAAAAGTGTTTGAACAATATGGTACCAAATGAAAGGTGTTGATGAGGGTTTTAACAGGAAGTGGTTCAAAGTCCAATATGGGGCCCCGTTTCTTAGATATCGACCAAAATGTGTGACCCTAGAAAGGGTTTGGACAATATGGATACCAAAAGAAAGGTGTTGACTAAGGCCCGTTTTCATAAAAGCCGGTAACCGCTAACCAGAGTTTAATTGACGTATTTTGGATGGTTAGCTGTCAAATTAATCGCCGATTAGGCTTAACCGGCTTTTATGAAAGTGGCCCTAAGGTTTTAACAGGGAGTGGTTTGGTACGCTGACGGATGTCGTAGCGTATAAAAGTATAATATATCCTTTAGATAATATATCATTTTGACAAGAAAATTAAGAACTTTTTATTTATTGTAGGTTTTGTATCATAAACCTTGGTTAGTATTACCGCGAGGTAAGAAAGCTTTCACTACCCCTCTTCCTCTCAATCAAAATATTTTAACATTTGACAAATTTTTATTTCAAATTTGATTGGGGAAAAAACAACTAAATCAAATGAGCATATTTTCGATTTTGAATAATTTTTATTTAAAAAAAAAAGTTTATCTGCTGGTGTTATATTACCATATTGGCTATTGAATAATTTGTTATAGAAAAAATAGTTTATGTGCTGTGGATGTATTATAGGCTAATTAAATCATTTTATATAACCGTTATTTTTTAAAGAAATACAATGAATTGAGAAAATTAGTGGTGTTTATTTTCATAGTTTTCTTTTTAACCGAGGCTCACAATGATCTTAGGTTCATAATGATCCTAGGTATACAATAACAAAAAAACAAAGGCAAAACAACGTTTGCCGGGCTCAGCTAGTTTTGGTATAAAAAAGATGATTTTACGAAGTGTTTTACCATTGCTAATTTGGCTGCGGTAGAAACTCCTGGGGTGGTCGTGACGAGTGTTGTCTTCGATGATCACTGGAAAAGTAGACTGTTGTCCAGTCGAGGACAACCGTTGAACACGAAATTTCAGGCTCCGGTTTTAAGGGGAGGTGAACCTACACATGCATGTACATGTCGCTGACAAATTATGAATATGCAGGCATAATAATGCCCAACGGATTACCCACCATATCCCGCCCGACCGGCGCGAGGGGCTCATCCGCATGACGGACGGATTGTTCTTTCGTGCCGAGTCTTTGAAAGGCTTTGGTTTGTTAATCGTCGAGATCTAAAACTGCTCAGCTACAGAGAAAATCTCATCAGCTAACTAAGGTAGATAAAAAATAGATGACACAATTAATAAATAGTTGACAGCGAATAGTTATTGTAAAGAATAAAGATAAGAATCAAAGGAGCAAAATGTTGCTATGTATTTAGGATAGAAAGAATTGACTTTTTTATGCTGCATAGTGAGTCTGAAATATCAAACGTACCAGAATGAGAGTTATAATCTTGACACAAACAACGAAAAGGCTCATTTAATTCAAAATTAGTTCGGCACTGTTTCAAGATAAGGGGTTTAAAATGTCTTGATGGACGAGAAGGTACATTGAAGTTCACTTCGCTCAAAAGAAACGGGCTTGTGATTGAACCATTTAGTAATTTAATCATGAAAACAATTCCAAGCATTTCCCTCCGACTAGAAAGGCTGTGAAGATTAATAAGTTTTAAGCGACTCGTATAGGATGGCAAATTATACAACGGATCCCAGTGAAGATCTCTTAAGGCAAATAGTAAAAATTGTTTTTGAACTGATTCTAAGCGGTCCACGTGGACCTGGTAACGCGGGCTCCAAATTATAGAACCGTATTCAAGTATCGGTCTGACTAATGTAGTAAAGAGAGTTTTAGTTACATAAGGGTCGCTAAATTCTTTAGACCATCGTTTAACAAATGCTAGAACGCCTCTAGCTTTATTGACTGTTACGTTAATGTGGCAGTTAAAACTGAGTTTGTAGTCCATAGTAACCCCAAGGTCAACAAAATCATACATTTGCTCAAGACTATAATTGTTAATTGTATAGGAAGCTGGCTGTGAAATTCCTCTCGAAAAACGCATGTATTTACATTTCTTTAGATTAAGCGGCATATAATTTAAATCGCACCAAGTAACTAGTGTATTTAGATCTGATTGAAGCTTATTGCTATCTTCGGATGATGCGAAAGACATGAAAAGCTTTACATCGTCGGCATACATTAACATTTTCGAAAATTCTATTACTGTAGAAATGTCATTTATAAACAACAAGAACAGAATCGGGCCCAGGTGGCTTCCTTGAGGAACTGCAGAGGAGACATAAATCACATCGGATTCACAGTTTTTAAACACTACTTTTTGTGTTTTGTCGCTAAGGTAAGAGGAGATCCAGCGATTGAGACCCGGCTGGAAACCCAGCTGATCTAGTTTATGAATAAGTAACGAGTGATACACTTTATCGAAAGCTTTGCTGAAATCAGTATAAATAACGTCGGTGTGCAGATTTTTTCTAAAGCCATTTGAGACATGATTTGTAAATTCAAGTAAGTTTGTAACGGTGGACTTTCCCTTACAGAACCCGTGTTGACAGTCAGAAATCGAGGTAGAGATAGGATTCGTAAGCTGATTGGTAACAATAGCTTCAAACACTTTTGGGATGGCAGAAAGCTTTGCTATGCCACGATAGTTCTCTATAGAAGCCTTGCTTCCGCTTTTATGAAGCGGTATAAGAAACGACACTTTCCATGCTTTTGGGAAAACACCACACTTTAGTGACAGATTAAACAAATTGGTAAGGGGTTTGTAAATATTGTTAGCACACTTCTTCAAGAAGCATGTAGGAATCCTATCAGGACCGCATTTAAAAGATTCCTTCAAGGTTTTCAGATAAATAAGAACATCATTGGCGCATATAGTTGGACAATTAATTAAATTGTTCCCATGTAGCTCATAGGGATAATTTAGAAAGTCAGAATTAGTGACTGCAGAATAGTTAGAATTGAAAAATTGCGCAAAGAAATTTGCGATATCTTGATTATCGCTAGATGAAATGTCTTTATATTTCATGGCTGAGGGAAATCCCACAACTTTTCGTTTAGAATTTACGAAATCATAAAATGACTTCGGATTGCGAATAATGTCTCTTTTTGTTTTAGAGATATAGGATTTATAGCACTTTTTGAAGTTAACTTCTTAGGCGGCGATATGAAGTTTTTATTGAGAGTAAAATTCAGAAAATTGTATTGTAATAGATGATATAACGGGAACTATGCAACGGAAATAGAATATTGGTTGTTGTCTTTGAAATCCTCACTACTGCTGCGTAGATGGCACTGAAAACGCCAGACGACGCTAGATGGTGCACACCAACACACACACACGCTGTACATAATTCCCTGCCAACCATGATCGGATAAAAATCTGGATAATCATTGAGTCGCGCTTACCAAAAAAGAGGATAAAAAAGTGGGTAATTTTGTTTAGAGAGGTTCACTTTTTACCCATATTGAAAAGATTTTTGCGTGTAAGTGTGAAAGCATACTTTTAGGCACTTGTCGTTTTCCATACAAATTCTAAAAATATGCGTTGGTGTTAGTAAAAATTTGTGAATTTTTGGAATCAGAGTTTCACCATGGTTAGCCATGGTTGGTAGGGTTGCCTTTGGTGCTGGTTAGATTAGTACAGTAATTATGTACATAGTTGATTTTTGTTGCTGCAATTGTCAACTCATTTGTTATTGTCATGCTTGTTGAGTATAATATGTTGAGTAGCTATATTAAATGGACCTAAGGTGGCTTTATGTATGCGTCCAAACCACAACTGCATATAACATCTAAAAATCAATTAGTTTGGCCTAGGGTGTTCATCACCATTTTTTATAGTTTTAAATAATTCTTCGGATTTTGTAAGAATTTAATTCAAGTACATTAGAACTAGAATGTCCCCCCAAATCAATAAAATTCAATCCTCAGACTCGGACGGCTTGATTTTATACCGGCGCAAAAATTCGTTCTACCAGGCACGCAGAAAAAATGCGTGCGCGGATGCTATTTGACAAAAATTTCTATTCGCCCCCTTGAGATTGAGACATGCCTTAGGTCGAATTACATATTCCGTGAATGGATGAAATTGGTTCCATTCCATGGAATAAATCGAAATTAGGTAGGTATGTAAGTTTGATAAAGTCGATAGAACTGATACCAATTATGTCCGTTCTTCAAATCCTTATACGAGTGGTTTCATTCATGTAACTCTGTTGAATTTTAGCGGCCTAGCATGAATACTTCCAGAGATATGCAACATGAAAAATCCCATTTGTATGTCAGGTGCCCGCACCGCACAATGCATAAGATATTTTTGAATGGATCGGTTCCCTGGTCCACTTCCCGGAAGTAGGAAATTGTGAATCTAAACAATTCTCGAATACACCTTATTCATATTTCGTTATTTCTGAATTTAAGAAGTTAACTTCTTTCACGTGTACTGGCTACACGCGGTTTTTTTTTTGTTCAAGTCGATGTACCTCTTACGTAGAACAGAATACAACAAGTAATGTTTGTTTAACCCCGATTTCTTAAATAATTTGAAAGAACGCGTTTTTCTATTTTTCAGCATCATAAGCTCTTTAGTAAACCAAGCTTGCGTTGGATGATCATATGTTAATTTACGTTTAGGAACAAACTTCTCAAATAAGTAGTGAATAGTGTGATTGAAATGTAAAACGTTTGAATCGATATCGCCACAAAGCTCAGGCCAAGTTAATTTAGACAGTTCTCTATTTAATTTCTTATAGTTGGCTTTTGAGAAGTTAAAATCAAAGCTACTACTTGAGCAGCATTGTGTATATTGGCCATTACTGATGGTTTCGTGAAATATTTCCATAGAAGGGTGGTAGACGTCTTCTGGTAAAGCCAACGGATCACAACGATTTACAGAAAATTTGTTTTTATCATCAACATAGATTAAATCTAAGATTTTGCCAAACTTGTTAGCGGTAACATTTATTTGACTAAGTCAGAGATCAGAAATTCCATCCAAAAAGTCATTGAAGCCCAGTTTGGATGGATTTGGAATAATGTTTCCGTCAGATATGTTCCACGATATATGCGGTAGGTTGAAATCACCTAAAACAATCATCGAGTCAGAATCTTTAGTCAATAAGTTAACAGTTCTGAGCAGAGAGACATGCTGCATGTAGATTGAAAGATCAGATGCTGGAGGGATGTAGCAAACAGATAAGTACATGTACACGTTCTCTAGCTGGATGCGGATGCATTTAAACTCAATGGAATCCGTGTTAGGTACATTAACCTCCTCTGAAGGAATAGAGGAATGAACGGCAAGTAGAACACCACCTCCGACTTTGTTCAAGCGATCATGTCTATAAACTTGATATTCGTTACATAAAAACTCGGAATTGAAAACATGCGGTTTTAGCCAAGTTTCGGTAAAATCAATTACGTTATAGTTACAATGGAAAGATTTCAAATACAGGTCATTTAATTTGGTATTTAAACCTCTGACATTTTGGTAGAAGATATTCACGGACTTAGTACTTAGTTTTTTGACTCAACAATATTACGAGTGATTTTAGCTACGTTTTGAACATTTCTATTCGGTCTGAACTCAAATTCCCGCACAAGAGCGCCGGGAGGCCAAAAAGAGATGTCCAAAAGAGAGTTAAAATCTTTTCCGGATACATCAATTTTGAACGAGGACATATTTCGTTGGTAAGCTTGGTATGTGGTTGGAAGGGTGCGGAAAAGTGACATTAGGGTGGCTCATTTTTCCGGAATTTAGGCATCGGGCCTAAACACCATAGCAATGATAATACTTTTTCTTTAAACGATTAAATCAAAAAGTACTTTTAATACTCGAATTGTTTTATAGTAGGTAGAGTTGTTGAATCGAAAGGAAGAGTGGTTGGGTTCGAAACATGCTCTAGGCATGTAATTATAAACATGTATTTCCGACACTTATGGGTAAGTATGCAGGTATTTTCAAAATTATAAGACACTAAAAATTGTTAAAGCCTACATCTAAAGCAGGTAGTATTTTCTTCTCCCTTATAAAAAGGAACCTGTCCAGGTAAGATTTGATTTTTTCAATTCTATTCTTGCACCGAGTGTAAATAAGAGTTAATGCGCCTTGAAATTTCATAACATATGCAATGCTCGCCAGAGAAAGTTCAGTTCATAAGTTAAATTTCAAAACCGTGGTTTATTAAAAAAAATAAAATGAGTAAAATGACGCGAGAATTTGAGTGTAAAAACCAGCCAGATATGTTCTGTTTCATGTGTGGTCAATATACCATCATAAGGCCACGACGAGTGCTCTATAAACTTGATATTCGTTACATAAAAACTCGGAATTGAAAACATGCGGTTTTAGCCAAGTTTCGGTAAAATCAATTACGTTATAGTTACAATGGAAAGATTTCAAATACAGGTCATTTAATTTGGTATTTAAACCTCTGACATTTTGGTAGAAGATATTCACGGACTTAGTACTTAGTTTTTTGACTCAACAATATTACGAGTGATTTTAGCTACGTTTTGAACATTTCTATTCGGTCTGAACTCAAATTCCCGCACAAGAGCGCCGGGAGGCCAAAAAGAGATGTCCAAAAGAGAGTTAAAATCTTTTCCGGATACATCAATTTTGAACGAGGACATATTTCGTTGGTAAGCTTGGTATGTGGTTGGAAGGGTGCGGAAAAGTAACATTAGGGTGGCCCATTTTTCCGGAATTTAGGCATCGGGCCTAAACACCATAGCAATGATAATACTTTTTCTTTAAACGATTAAATCAAAAAGTACTTTTAATACTCGAATTGTTTTATAGTAGGTAGAGTTGTTGAATCGAAAGGAAGAGTGGTTGGGTTGGAAACATGCTCTAGGCATGTAATTATAAACATGTATTTCCGACACTTATGGGTAAGTATGCAGGTATTTTCAAAATTATAAGACACTAAAAATTGTTAAAGCCTACATCTAAAGCAGGTAGTATTTTCTTCTCCCTTATAAAAAGGAACCTGTCCAGGTAAGATTTGATTTTTTCAATTCTATTCTTGCACCGAGTGTAAATAAGAGTTAATGCGCCTTGAAATTTCATAACATATGCAATGCTCGCCAGAGAAAGTTCAGTTCATAAGTTAAATTTCAAAACCGTGGTTTATTAAAAAAAATAAAATGAGTAAAATGACGCGAGAATTTGAGTGTAAAAACCAGCCAGATATGTTCTGTTTCATGTGTGGTCAATATACCATCATAAGGCCACGACGAGTGCTCTCAGATCATTTCAAAACTTTATACTCCAAGTATTTTGGCATTGAGCCTAAAAATGCTGAAAACCCATGGACACCGAACACTTTGTGTACATCGTGTCGAGTAGAATTGATTGAGGCGGAAACAGGACAACAAATACAATTGGATTCACCAATGATATGAAGAGAACCCACTTACCGTTCAATAGAGTGTACAAAAGTACTTGGCGTTTAAAGATCAAGAAGAGTAACCTATGCGAACGTATCTACAGTGACATTACCAGCACTACATTCAACGGCAGCTGCGGATCAAAATCGTTGCAATGCTATGCGGTCTACAAAGTGGCTACACCAAGCACTGCTACTTCCTATGCAAGTGGAATAGCCAAGCTCGTAAGGATCACTACGTCAGAAAGGATTGGCCGGAAAGAGTCGAGTTTACCGTTGGTGTGGATAACATCAAATACACCCCTCTTGTCAAGAAAAAGAAAATCATACTTCCACCCTTACACATCAAGCTCGGTCTCATTAAAAACTTTGTTAAGGCTTTGGACAAAGCTTCGAAGCATTCGAATATTTGAAAACAATTTTTCCAGATATTTCTCAAGCCAAGATAAAGGAAGGTATTTTTGTTGGACCAGAAATAAAAAAGTTGATCAAAAATAATCAATTCAAAGGACTACTCTCATCAGTTGAGGCAGCAGCGTGGGAATGCTTTTAAAAGGTCGTTGCTTCTTTTCTCGGTATACACTAGGCATGGTACTATTCGAATAAATAAAACTTTTATTCGGCGGGTACAATAAGAATAGTATTTATTCGAATTTTTTATTCGTTTATTCGAATATTTTTGTTAATAGATTTTTAATACGCATATTGTCACATGCGAATTTTGTCGAAATTCGCCGCCTGGAATTGCGGCATGCGACTCTGTGGCGAATGGGTGACGAAAATGAACTTCTCGAATTGCCAGTAGCGAAAAACTTAGATTCGCTTCGCCAAATGTGTCAAAATTTGACGAATGCTTATTTCATTCGCAATTGGGGAAAAGAAGCGGCAAGTTTTGTGTTTATTCATATATTTTGATAGAAAAAAGTATTTTAACCGAAAATAAAACAACATAGAAGTGAGTAAACAACTTTTGTGTGTTTTTTAATTAAATTAAATGATAGTTCCTCTAGGTCAATGTGGGTAAACGATGGCACGGTAAAAAAGATGATTACTACTGACAAGCTCCTCATAAGTAAGTGAAGTCCATTGTACAATACTGTTTGAGGGGAGAGTAGTTCTTTCAAATATATGTAAATCAATTTGTTTTGGAACCAAAGCCCGTATTTGTTTCATTAAATTCAAGCGAGAGCTCCACATTTTTTAAATGGATTTAATAAGATCTGGTATGATTTTTTGTAATGTTGCTGCAGTGGCAAAACCAAAACGTTCGAAGTAACGCAGGCGCACCACTATGTATTCATCAGCACCTTTTGCGATATTGCCAATTGTTATACGCGGTGCAGTGAAATAACGCCCAAGGAAATAACGCCCATGGGCCTTATTTCCTTTTTAAAAAGGAAATAAAGCCCATGGGTGTTATCACCTTTTGCTGATGGGTGTTATTTCGTTTTTCGAAGAGAAATAAAGCCCACGGACGTTAAAAACGAATTAAATCAAGCTGATTCAAGAATTAAGTATATGGTTTTCTTTATTTCAATAAATTTTAACATATTTGTTATGTTTTTATAATGCGGGGTGCAATAGCGCCTTGTGAAATAAGCCCTTTAAGGCCTTATTACACTATTGAAAGTGAAATATGGCCTTTATTTCAAAAAAGGCTTTATTATACTTCGAAAGATAAATAAAGTCTTAAAGGCCTTATTGCTCTTTCATTTTTTTTAATGAAACAATAATATTCTAATTCTTTTTGTATTTTATTGAATAGTTACACACAAATTTCACGTTAACCAAAGTGGGAAACGTGGCACGCGTTAGGACATCACCGTGGCGGTAGCCACGGCTATGGCACACACCCGGAGTTGGAATGGCGTAGCCCAGAGTTATTTTTTAAAGCGCGGCCGATGGCCGCCTACGCGGAAAGGTGTTCTGCACTTAAAAAACGTGGATCGGGCCTCCGTAACTATAATCCGAAGGGGGAAAAGCAATATTTTGTTTCTGTGAAAAGTTATTAGTGAAAAACCGAAAATTGACCCGGGTCAGATCCCCAATTCGGGGCCCCATCCACGTTTTTTATGTGAAGGACACCTTTCCGCGTAGGCGGCCTTTGGCCGCGCTTTAAAAAATAACCCTGGGCTACGCCATTCCAACTCCGGGTGTGTGCCATAGCCGTGGCTACCGCCACGGTGATGTCCTAACGCGTTCCACGTTTCCCACTCTTTTCTCACAGGGTAATTTGTGAAATAAATGCTAATCAACAGTTCGTGTTGCTCGCGTAAAATCCTATGGGCGTTATTTCCTTGGGCGTTATTTCACTGCACCGTTATACGCACTTCAAGTGGATGTGATTGCAAAGCGTCTTCTGATATCATTAAATCACCATTGATGCCACTGTGGGTTTTACGTTTCTTTGCACCACTACTCCCCACATCCAGCTCATCTGTATACGAACTAGCACTTTTTATGATCTCGGTATGAGATGCCATTTTCAATTGACGCACATCATCCTCGCTACCTACTACAATTACACAAACATTGCCCCCTTTTGAACAAATAAATAAATAAAAACATAAGCAAATGATACAAAAATGACAGAAACGTCAAATTCGGATGAACTTTTTGAATTTGTTTGAATGGCAACATAACATGACAGGCGAAAAAGTTCATTCGACACTCACAATGCAAATTTTAGGTGATTTCGCCAATCCGTTCGACTCGCCAAATGTATTCGCTTCGCAAGTGACAATATGCGTATAAAACGATATTCGCTGTTTTCTTTGCTTGTACCTATGAGCGTGCATTTATGTTTTGTATGTTTTGTATGCATGTATGAATGTTTGCGTGTACAAATGTGTGCCCAAGCAGTAACAATATTTCTTATATCATTCGAATAGTGGTAACGAATAGTTGTATTTATTCGGTTAATGGTGGTGGAATAACTTTTGGCTTATTATCTTAATAATTAAATCAATATTTGTACAGTGTTGTGGGAATAATAAAATACAATTACACTGGATCACAAATTCCAACTTTTTTTCTGCACCAGAGACGCCATAGTGAAATTCCTATGTAAAATCACCTCCTAATTCCGAAAATCAAAGTTATTTTTACTTGAATGGTACTGTTTTTGAGATATTTACGATTTACCGTTATTTCAAAAACAAAAAAGATGGCTCCACTTAATCGTGTATATCTCAAGAACAAATTGAGCTATTCGAAAACGGTTTGAAAAATTTGAAAGCTTATAAAATTTACTATAATCAGCACATACAACACTTTTTGCTAGGTCCTGCAGATTCAAACATATTGAATAATCATTACGGATTTTTTAAATTTTTTTTGTAAAAATATAAAAAAATTTGTATTTTGCGAGGAAGCATCTCGAAAACTTTTTGTTTTTTTGCAAATATTTTTTCCCCCCTATAAGCTCTGTTTTATTACAAAAAAAATAAGCTATCAGTGAACAAAATCGATGAACTAATACAAAAGTTATAAGCATTCAAGTAAATATATCCATTTAATGCTTAAGTACCCTACTGGTACATATTTATGTGTTAGTATTCGTATATCAGTTAGTTAGCAGGTAGATTTTCGAAAAGTTATTAGATACAAAAAGTGTCGTTTTCTCAAACCTAGGTACATTTTAAACAAGAGCATATTTTTGAGGCAGGTAGTGTTTTCTTTGTAGAACTAGGAAACCTTTTTGTTTAGGTAGGCTTGAATTTTTACTGGATCTAAGTATAAATAAGAGTACATGCGCCTTGTTCCTTCATAATATCTGCAAGGCTCGCCGGATACTGTTCAGTTTATAATTGCAGTTTATAACCCGTCACTTACTTAAAAATAAAAAATTAATAAAAGGGCGCGAGAGTTTGAGTGTACAAATGATCCAGATATGTTCTGTTTCATCTGCGGTCAATTTATTGTTAAAAATATGAGACGTGTGTTTTCAAATCCTTTGAAAGTAACGTACTATAAGTGTTTTGGAATTGAGCCTAAAAACCATGGACACCGAACACTGTGTGCACCACATGCCGAGTCGAATTGATTTCTTCGGAAACCGGAACAAAAAGGTACGTTGTAAAAATTAGGAATTTGTTCCCTTTTAATGCATAGCTGACTAATTTCTGAAACTATCTATTTAGGCGACGTGTGAAATTTATTACACCAATGAAGTGGAGGGAACCAACTTGCCATTCAACGGACTGCTATATTTGTACTACAAAAGTACTTGGGGTTGGAAAGTCCAGAAAAGTAACCTATGCGAGCGTATCTACAGTGTCATTACCAGAACTAATTTCAACAGAAGCGACATTGCCAGAATCAAATTTAACTTTAGTTCCGGCTCCAGTTTCATTGTCAACAGTAGTATCTGATTACGCGGCATCATGTTGTACTGAATTTCAAACGGAAAACGAAAGAAATTCCTTGTCACAAGCACAACTCAATGATTGGATAAGGGATTTGGAATTGTCAAAGGAAAAGGCCGAGCTACACGCCTCTCGAATGCAACAATTTAAATTTGTTTCATCCGATGTTAAGGTAACATATTATAGAACTCGTCACGAAGAATTTTCCAAGTACTATACGAAGGAGGACAGTGTTCGTTACTGCAAAGACATTGCTGGTCTATTCAAACAATTTGGTGAACCATATGATTGAAAAGAGTGGCGATTGTTCATAGACGGCAATAAATTATGATTGGAATGCTATGTGGTCTACAAAGTGGATACACAAAATACTGTTGCTTTCTATGCAAATGGGATAGCCGAGCTCGTCAAGACCACTACATCATAAAGGATTGGCCAGAACGAATAGAGTTTCAAGTTGGGGTAGATAACATAAAATACTCTCCACTTATAAAGAAGGAAAAAATAATTCTACCTCCGCTCCACATCAAGCTCAGCCTTATCAAAAACTTTGTGAAGGCTTTGGACAAAGAAGGCGAAGCTTTTCATCATTTGAAGACAATCTTCCCAGAGATTTCAGAAGCAAAAATAAAGGAAGGGATTTTTGTGGGACCGCAAATAAGGAAAATGATGACCAATAACCATTTCAAAGAACTATTGTCACCAGTGGAGGCAGCAGCGTGGGATTCTTTTGAAAAGGTCGTTACTTCTTTTTTAGGCAAACACAAAAGTCCTAACTACGAGATGATAGTGAACGACTTAATCAAAAACTATGCGGAAATGGGTAAATAAAAAAACATATTATAATAAATTATATATTACTTAAATTTACATGAGAATATATAGCCATAAATCTGAATTCATCGTCCAGTTCCGAACAAACAAGAACGGGAAAAATATAAACAAAAAATTTGTTCTGAATTGAAAGATAAATCCAGCCTAAGAAAATTATATACTAATGTGTCACTTATGTGTTTATCTAATTTACTTTTTTATTTTCTTTCAGGAGTAAATATGTCTTTAAAAATACATTTCTTACACTCCCACTTAAATTTTTTCCCGCAAAATCTTGGCTACGAAAGTGACGAGCATGGCGAAAGATTTCACCAGCAAATGAAAGTAATTGAAAGTCGGTATCAAGGGTTCTGGGATGTCGCTATGATGGGCGACTACTATTGGTTTCTCATAAGAGAAACCGATCCTAATCTAAATAAGCGTCAAAGTAAGACACATAACTTTTTCAATTATAAAATAAGATCATAGAGTTAAGACAGAAATATGTACATATGTATGCTATTATTTGTAGGATACTTAAGTATTAAATGGATATATGTATTTACTTGAATGCTTATAACTTTTGTATTAGTTCATCGATTTTGTTCACTGATAGCTTGTTTTTTTTGTAATAATACAGAGCTTAGAGAGGGGAAAAATATCTGCAAAAAAACAAAAAGTTTTCGAGATGCTTCCTCGCAAAGTACAAATTTTTTTATATTTTTACAAAAAAATTTAAAAAATCCGTAATGATTGTTCACTATGTTTGAATCTGCAGGACCTAGCAAGTTACATTTGCTTGGTAAGTTTTGTGCTAGGGCTTCAAGCAAGAGATGCCAGGGCCGAAATTCATAATGTATACTGTTTATTATGGTAACAAAAGGACGGGTTCGTGCCGATCTTTCATGTTCACATGTGTAAATAGTTTAATTTGCGTAAAGCAACTAATACTATCTACCTGCTTCCTATATTTTGTTAAATACTCATATATCTATATCTACTTGCATATGCACGTAAGCAGGTATGGTCATAGAAATTTGCGAACCTTTGTATTGAATGGGCTGGTTAAGGAGGATCATTAGTAGGCAGATTTTTTATTGAACAACTGAAGAATTGCAGAAAGCGCGACTATTTGTTTTAAATTTGGATCTCTAAGCTCGTTAACTAAATGAACACAAAGGACCTACTTGCATGAGCGATTGCGAATTAATATATTTAAACAATGACTAGGTATTCTAAATACGTTTGATAAAATTATATTTTGCGCATACTACTACTACACCCTCAAGAAGCAAATTAAAACCCTATCTTGTATCAGGTATGATGTGCTTGCACCAAAATGGACCAAATAATTAAAAATTGTGTGATTTGTTCTAAAGTAAGAGTAATAAATATCCTAAATTTAATTAGCAAAAAAAAAAAACAAGTCTTTGTTCTTATTAAAGGGACTTCCGTTAAACACTTTTTTGTACAAGTGCATAAATTTTCCATCTAAACACATAGTATGCGCAAACTTGAAAATATATGTATGAATTCGCAATCCCTCATAAAAAGTAGGTCCTTTGTGTTCAATTAGTTAACGAGTTTAGACACCCAAATTTAAAACAAATAGTCGCGCTTTATGCAATTCTTCAGTTGATGAAACACAATAAAAAATCTACCTACTAATGATCATCCTTAACCAGCCAATTCAATACGAAGAGTTCGCAAATTTCCATGACCATACATACATACTTTTTTTATTATTATTATTTATTTATTACGGCCAAAGCCTAATTCGTAAATTGAAATATATTACAGAGTTTTATCTTATAGCTAAGGTTTTACAATATACATATAATTTTGTTTTAAAGCCTGTATTTGGTTGCAGCTTTTTATATCCATAGGCAGATCATTGTAACTTTTCAGACCCTTGTAGAATATATTCTGTTGATCAATTTCAGTTCTGAAAAACGGCAATTTGAAATTGTGCTTGTTCCTCGTATTTACTTATGTTGTGAGTTTGCTCAATTAATACTATATTTTTATTTAAATACTCAGGTACATTTCCATGTTTGATATTAAATATGAATTTCATGGAGTGGAAAAAAATTTTTTGCTTCACACTTAACCAGTCTAAAGTCTTCAACATATCAGCCGTTCGTGTATCTCTAGGTTTCTGAAGAATAAATCTCATGCATCTCTTTTGAAGCTTGTCTACTTCTATATCCGAAATTATGAATAGAATTGACGGGCAGTACACGAAGTGTGGTTCTATAATTGATTTATATAAACTTATTTTATATTTTTTTTGAATGAATTTAGTTGTTCTCTGCATAACTCCTATTTTATTAGCGACTTTCTCAATTGTATAATTTATATGATCTTCAAATTTAAGTTTATTATCAATTATTATTCCTAAGTATTTTATACTGTTAACTCTTTGTAAGATTTCATCATTTATTTTTAGCTCGGCTATATCATCCTCATTGATATTTCTCCTTGTTATTATCATATATTTAGTTTTATTAATATTTAGTTTTAGTCTATTACCACACAACCATTTATACAAATTATTTAGTTCATGTTGCACTTTGGCAATTGCAGTATTAATATTATTTTCACTGATCATCATTAATGCGTCATCCGCAAAGAGTCTAATTTCACAACCTTCGATAGCATTGACTATATCATTTATGTATATAAGAAATAGTATAGGTGCCAACACTGTGCCTTGAGGCAACCCTATGGGTACCTCTAATTCATCCGCCGTCACACCATTAATAACTGTTTTCTGCTTTCTCTGCTTCAAATAGTTGCGGAACCATGTAAGTTCCGTATCAGTTATGCCAATCCGCTGCATTTTTTTAGTAACATCTCCCTATCCACCGTTTCAAATGCCCTTTTAAGGTCAAGGAAAACTGAAACCACTACTTTCTTGTTGTTTAGCTCTTGTTTCCACTCAGATATCACCAAGTTCAGCGCTGTCTCACAGGAATGGTTTTTCCTAAACCCTGACTGTTGGTAGACTAGTATATTGTTTGCTTCAAGATGATTCACCAACTGATTCTTAACAACGACTTCGAGAATTTTAGCATCACTTGGCAGGGTATTTATGGGTCTAAGTTCTTCCGGTTGCATTGTCTTTTTAACTTTTTCCACCGGTATTATTATTGATGTTTTCCATATTTCAGGTATCACACCATCTTCAAGGCTGTTATTGATTATTTGAGCATAGAAATAACCGGTATACGATATACAATATTTTAGTACACCATCGGATAAAAGTTTTCTACCTCCTATCTTATATTTAAAGTCTTTCAGGATGTGAATGACTTCATCAGCGGTAATTTTAACAAACTTTAATTTTGAATGAACTTGCGAATCTTCTATTTCTACTTGACAGGTTTCTATGTTATTATTAATTTCAATCACGCTGTTTACACAAAATCTATTAAGACCGTTCGCTATATCGGTTTCATTTTCAACCAGTATGTCGTCCAATATCACCTTTTTTATCCCTTCATTATCTTTATTTAGGTTAACCGTTTGTTTTACGTACTTCCACATTTCTTTAGGATTATATTCATTCATAATGATTTTATTCTCCATGAACTGTATTTTTTTTAATTTGACTAGTTTTTTGTATGAATTATTTATATTTTTATATACATACATTCCACTCTCCAGTTTGTACCGCATGCATGTACATATTATATTTGTATTTATTCATTTGTGCCAATTCTCTGTCGTACCATTTATTCATTAATTTAATATGCACTTCTTTCTCGTAGGTTAAACTTTCCATAGCCTGAATCAAAATGTTATTAATTAATTGAACTTTTACATCAATAGACAAGTTTAAAGTAAAATTGAAGTTAAATGATCTGAGGATGCTTATTAATGTATCA
Organism: Sphenella marginata; assembly: GCA_951509765.1. NCBI lineage: Eukaryota > Metazoa > Arthropoda > Insecta > Diptera > Tephritidae > Sphenella > Sphenella marginata. Next base: position 55,182,615 of record OX608080.1, on the reverse strand, counting down.
CTATTATAGTTGTCCCAAGCTATGATTTTCTTGGTCAGTCTCACCTTGTATGCTTTGAACGGTTTAATATTAAATTTTATAGTTTCATGATCGGATATTTTGTATTCCTGCAAATTAGTACAGTGAACTTCATCTGAATTAGAGAATAATAAATCAATTTTTGATTCACTTGTACCTATGATTCGCGTATTAAATTCAATTTTTTGGCTCATACCCATCATAGCAAATATGTCTCTTAATTTACTACTATATGTTGATATGCAGTTCATGTTAATATTAAAATCACCGACCACTATATTATGATTACTTATTTCGTATTTATCAATTAGAATTTCATTTAGGTATTCTACAAATGCTGCATCACTAGTGCTTGGCGAGTGGTACAGAACACCAATCTGCCACTTTTTATCAACCTTTTTCAGTTTTATTATAATGCACCATACGTTATCATTTATGTTATCATTATAAATTACTTTAACAGCAATTGAACTATGTACGTAAACTAGCACGCCTCCTGTGTGCCTGCAATGGGAATCACATCTTATCATTTTATAGGTTGCTATTTCTAATTCATTGTCTAGAATATCTTTGGTTGTACATGTTTCAGAGCACAGGATGATGCCTGGCCTTTGAACTTCCGCCAACACTTCCAACTCTGGTTTGTTAGCTACTATGCTATTTATGTTTAAGTATATACATTTGAAGTCATTGTTGGTGTCTTTTGTGGATATTGGTGCTCTACGTTGCATATCATTAGCATGGTCAAGGTGAGCCAAGTGAGCCAGTGGTCTTATTGTTAGTTGCTAATACCCCACCCTTTGTTTTTTTACATTTAAATGCTTTAAGTAGACTGGGCAATGTCTGCTATTGTACGGGTGATTGGTGTCAAGCCCTAGATTCAATTTCTCATTAGCTTTTATACAATTTATGCACATGTTTTTATGTTGTTCATTGCACTCCATGGTTTTATGTTTACCCAAGCATTTATTACAAACATCTTCATTTTTGCATTCACTAGCTTTGTGGTTGTATCCTTTACATTTAAAACACATTGTTATATCAACACCATCGTATACTTTGCACCTTTCCCATCCTATATTGAGTTTACCTAATTTTAACGCTCCAGTAAATATTTCCACATCAACCTCAATTATTGCATTACAGTAATTTTTGTGACTAACTTTAACATTGTATTGCTTAATAATTTTTACTTCACCCTGTTCAAAGCATTTATTTTGTTTTCGTAGACATTCAGTTAATTCAACACCATTCTTTTGCAATTGCATACCTGTTATAAATAATCTAGGTTTATATTCACGAGGTATCTTTATCTCATATTCATTACTAATTTCGTTTGTTTGATTTTAGGTTTAACAATAATAGGAGAACGTTTCTTTAGTTCAGGCACTGTAGTATCTTTGCTTTTGTTTACACCTTTTTTGTTATTATTTTGCATTACTTCTGCATATGACAGTCCTTTTTCATTATTATTACTATTGATTTTCTTTATTTCGTTACATACCTTTTCATTATCTTTACCAATTGTTTCAGTTTTATTTTTCACTTCTTCTATCATTTCATATAAACTTTTCATCTCACCAATTTTAGTTTCAAAGAGCTTTTGCGATCTTTCCATTGTTGCTACTCTTTGAGTATATCGATCCTCTACAACTTCCAATAAAGCTTTTATTTCGTTTTGGCTTTTTATCATCACCTCTTCAAACTCCGATATATATTCATTTAACATTGTGTTGTTTTTCTTCACACTCATTTGCATTTCTTGCAGTACCAAGTCTACATTCTGAATATATGTAACACATCCATCACACATTCATCAAAAATTTTATTATTATCAACACCGGCACATGGAAGGCTTAAATGGTACACCTTATTACACACACCTTCACATCGTATACCTGACTCTCCCCTTATAGAGCGATTACATTTCGCACACTTACTCATTTTTTGCTTTTATGCTTGAGTATAGCATTCCGTAGCTAATATAGCAAAAAAAAAAAAAAAACGTGTTTTCTGCCTCTTTTTATAAATTGAGATTAAAGCGTTCGAATGTATTTAGACACTTACATATATTGTGTATAAAGTCTTTATTTCAGTTGTATTTCAACAACCACTTTATGTTTCTGTACTTTTTCTTTCCCTTACACGTTTTAAACACTTTAAATTGTTAATAATATATCAAAAACTTGCAGAACAAACACAGCAAAGAACCTCGCTCGTTGAACCTCGCTCGTATGTATGTACATAAGTACATTTATATGAGTATTTAACAAAAAAATAGGAAGCAGGTAGTATTAATTTGTGTATGTTACTTTACGCAAATTAAACTATTTACACATGTGAACATGAAAAATCAGCACAAACCCGTCCTTTTGTTACCATAATAAACAGTATACATAATGAATTCCAGCCCTGGCATCTCTTGCTTGAAGCCCTAGCACAAAACTTACCAAGCAAATGTAACTGCAATAAACATATAAATTTTCCATCTAAACACATAGTATGCGCAAACTTGAAAATATATGTATGAATTCGCAATCCCTCATAAAAAGTAGGTCCTTTGTGTTCAATTAGTTAACGAGTTTAGACACCCAAATTTAAAACAAATAGTCGCGCTTTATGCAATTCTTCAGTTGATGAAACACAATAAAAAATCTACCTACTAATGATCATCCTTAACCAGCCAATTGAATACGAAGAGTTCGCAAATTTCCATAACCATACATACATACTTTTTTTATTATTATTATTTATTTATTACGGCCAAAGCCTAATTCGTAAATTGAAATATATTACAGAGTTTTATCTTATAGCTAAGGTTTTACAATAGACATATAATTTTGTTTTAAAGCCTGTTATTTGGTTGCAGCTTTTTATATCCATAGGCAGATCATTGTAACTTTTCAGACCCTTGTAGAATATATTCTGTTGATCAATTTCAGTTCTGAAAAACGGCAATTTGAAATTGTGCTTGTCCTCGTATTTACTTATGTTGTGAGTTTGCTCAATTAATACTATATTTTTATTTAAATACTCAGGTACATTTCCATGTTTGATATTAAATATGAATTTCATGGAGTGGAAAAAAATTTTTTGCTTCACACTTAACCAGTCTAAAGTCTTCAACATATCAGCCGTTCGTGTATCTCTAGGTTTCTGAAGAATAAATCTCATGCATCTCTTTTGAAGCTTGTTTGTTTGTTTGTTTTGTTTTATTAGCATATTTTCCTGGCACAACAATTTGACAAAATTATTCTTACAGTGCCAGTCAGAAACAGTATACAAAACAAAATTAAATTAAACTTAAGATTAATTGAATAAATAATAAAAAAGTGAGTGGTAATAATAATAATAATAATAACAATAATAATATAAAACTTTTACTTAATTTAAGAAGTATAGAATGAAAGAGTAAAGGCGGGAAAGATAGTAGAAATAGATTTCAGATCGCTATGGAAATAGAAAAAAGAAATAATGTTACAATAGAATTTTAATATAGAAAATTACAAGTCATTATAAAGACATATTAAACTTTCTCTGAAATGCGGTGCATTGCTTATCAACCTTAGTCTAGCTGGGAGAGAGTTCCAAAGACGGATCGAAATGATAAAGAATTGTCGTTCTGACACTAGCATACGATATTTGATGTACGTGAGAAGTACTGACCTTGAGGATTGAAGAAAAATGAGCCGCCGATAAAGGTAATGAGGTTCCTTCGTATATATAATTTTGTGTAGGGTAGTTAGCATTCTCACTTTTAATAGGTTATCAAGAGATATATTAAGCAACCTTTCAGCGTAGTAAGAGACGTGGTCAAGTCTTTTTAACCCAAATACATATCTGGCAATGTTATTATATACAACATTTAACTTATTCTTGCTGACATAGTCACAATTTGAAAAAATCTCACAACCATACAGGAGCGTAGGTATTAGGTACGCTTTCGCTAAGAGTAGTCGTATATGCAATGGTGTAAAGTCCTGTGTTAACCATAGTGTACGGAGCATACCATACACTTTGCCTACTGTACTAAAGATGTGATCTTTCCATGTCAAAGTTTTGTTAAAAGTTATACCTAGATTTTTTGCTCTGTCAACGTATTCAATAACCGAATTTTCAAACATAACATTTTCCAAGCCATTTGTGTCAAACGACTTTCTATGAATAAAAATACATTTCAACTTTTTAGGGTTTAAACATAAGCCATTCCTAGAAGCCCATAAGCCAATTTCATTCAAATCATGATTTATATTACGAATACACCAACTAGTACGATCACAAGGACAACAAGTATACAGTTGTACATCATCAGCATATATGTGGACATTACAATAATTTAGGACACCAGGCAAGTCATTTATATATAATACAAAAAGCAGAGGACCAAGGATCGAGCCTTGTGGGACACCTCTTGAAACACTTAAAAAATCTGACATTTTGTCACCAATGCTTACAGCCTGAGTTCTTTCGCTAAGATAAGATTCGATGAGAGCCGTTGCGTGAGTGGAGAAATTGAATAAATTTTCCAGCTTCTTACAAAGTATAATATGGTCCACCGAGTCAAAGGCCTTTGAATGATCCAGGAGGGTTAAGAAAGCTACGCAATTCTCGTCAACTCGCTCTCGGATGTCTTCTATTACAGAGAGGAGTGCCGTTGTACAACTTCTTTTTGATGTGAACCCAGACTGACGATCGGTTAAAAGTTTGTTATCGCGCACATATGTAGTGATCTGACTATGTATAATTCGTTCCACTACCTTAGAGAGGAACGGCAATATCGCTATAGGTCTATATTCATTCTTCGACTTACGGATAGGGATGACTTTTGCAACTTTCCAGCATTTAGGGAAAACACAGGTCGTCAAGATTGAGTTGACCAAATAGGTGATGTGAGGAAGAATTTTAGGAAGGATGATTTTTAAAAATTTAGCACATAAACCATCAGACCCCATAGCATTGGACTTCACAGAAAGTATGGCTTGGACAACATCACATTCATCAACACGAACAAAACCAAGAGGACTATAATTAACATTAGCACGATTAACATAATTTTCAACACCTATGTTATTCGTTGGAATAGGCAAATTTACAAAATTTTTATTGAGATCGTTTACGTCGACATCAGGGGTGACTAATGACTCTCCCTTCGATTTACCTATCCCGATTTCCTTGATTCTGTTCCAAGTTTCCTTCGAATTCGCGGCTGAACTAAACTTGTCTTTGTAGTATTTTGCTTTAGCTAACCTTATGGCTTTGTTTACAGCGTACCGAGCCGCTTTGAAACGGTTTTGCGTGAGCTCAGTTCTGTAACGCTTCCATTGGGAGTACGCAACATTACGCTGGCGAATTAAATCATTGAGGTTAGCATTGAACCAAGGGCCGGTCTTTTGTCTAGCTAATTTGCGTTTTACGGGAACATAGATATCAAAGAGCCTACATATATTATTTTGAAGGAACGATGTCTGGTCATCCACCGATATCAACGTACGAATCATACTCCAATCGACTGCCTCCACGGCTGCAGCAAGAGAGCTGTAGTCTATGCTTCTGAAATCGCGATATGTAAAAGAGTTAGGGCTGCGTGACGTTTGGAAATCAAAAATTAAAAAGATTAGATCGTGTTTTGAGAAGCAGGACGCGGATAATTGGTTATAATGTAGTAATTTTTGGAGATCATTTACAAAGAATAAGTCAAGCAAAGAAGAGTTTGAGTTTGTGAAATGGGTAGGTAGAGTGGAGTTCGTTGGATAAAGCCCTAAAGATTCCATGCTTAGCTTTAAGCTGGAATCCACGAGTAGGTTGCAGTTAAAGTCACCAGCGATGGTAATATACTCATATTTTAGAAGTAGAGGTTGTAGAAACTCCATGAAACCACTGATGTTTATTAGACGATTAGGACGATAAACACAGCCAATGAGGAACTTATTACTATCTTCGGAAAATACCTCTACGAACACATATTCAACAGAATTACCAGGACTAGAACTACAGGACAGCTTACAGGACAAACTATTTTTAACATATATAGCAACACCACCACCATGACCACCTCTATCAGCCCTGAAAAGTTGATATCCATTTAATTTAACCAGGTTATCAGTATGTGATGAAGTGAACCATGTTTCAGATATGCAAATTACGTCAATATCAGAACCTTCGGATAGAAGTCTTAGCTCATCAAGTTTTTTAAATAGACTTTGTGCATTAATGTGAATGATTTTAATACCTCTGGCTCGTCTACAAATTATACGTAGCATTGCACACAAGTTGTCTGTGGAACTGGACGGCGTATTATTCAAGACCATCATTAAACAAAATGTAGGGTGATTGCGCCGCACTGCATTTGACATGTGAAGACTTATTAGACATTTTACTGATAGTTAGTGTAGACAAGAAAAATAAGAAAAAGAAATAGATATAACAGAAGTAATAGGATACATACAAAATATGACAATCATAGACATTATACGCTTTCTTGGTGGCCATCCGCGGGAGTATTAGCAGCTTGCACGCCGCCATCACGAAAATTATTTCCGATATCCACATCAATAGTATTTAAAGCATCAACAGATTCGAGGCTCGAGATTTTTTCGGGGCTATCGCTGGCTTTGCGTTTAATGTGAACCTCGCCCCTTATAGTGAAGACTGATGAGATCTTTTTCTTCTTTTTGAGGCGAATTGCTGCTTTGAAAATTGCGTAGTTGGATTTCGTGAGCGATACATTTACAAAGATCGGTGCTTCAGAATTAATTCCCACGTGAACTAATTTACTACTTCTATATCCGAAATTATGAATAGAATTGACGGGCAGTACACGAAGTGTGGTTCTATAATTGATTTATATAAACTTATTTTATATTTTTTTTGAATGAATTTAGTTGTTCTCTGCATAACTCCTATTTTATTAGCGACTTTCTCAATTGTATAATTTATATGATCTTCAAATTTAAGTTTATTATCAATTATTATTCCTAAGTATTTTATACTGTTAACTCTTTGTAAGATTTCATCATTTATTTTTAGCTCGGCTATATCATCCTCATTGATATTTCTCCTTGTTATTATCATATATTTAGTTTTATTAATATTTAGTTTTAGTCTATTACCACACAACCATTTATACAAATTATTTAGTTCATGTTGCACTTTGGCAATTGCAGTATTAATATTATTTTCACTGATCATCATTAATGCGTCATCCGCAAAGAGTCTAATTTCACAACCTTCGATAGCATTGACTATATCATTTATGTATATAAGAAATAGTATAGGTGCCAACACTGTGCCTTGAGGCAACCCTATGGGTACCTCTAATTCATCCGCCGTCACACCATTAATAACTGTTTTCTGCTTTCTCTGCTTCAAATAGTTGCGGAACCATGTAAGTTCCGTATCAGTTATGCCAATCCGCTGCATTTTTTTAGTAACATCTCCCTATCCACCGTTTCAAATGCCCTTTTAAGGTCAAGGAAAACTGAAACCACTACTTTCTTGTTGTTTAGCTCTTGTTTCCACTCAGATATCACCAAGTTCAGCGCTGTCTCACAGGAATGGTTTTTCCTAAACCCTGACTGTTGGTAGACTAGTATATTGTTTGCTTCAAGATGATTCACCAACTGATTCTTAACAACGACTTCGAGAATTTTAGCATCACTTGGCAGGGTATTTATGGGTCTAAGTTCTTCCGGTTGCATTGTCTTTTTAACTTTTTCCACCGGTATTATTATTGATGTTTTCCATATTTCAGGTATCACACCATCTTCAAGGCTGTTATTGATTATTTGAGCATAGAAATAACCGGTATACGATATACAATATTTTAGTACACCATCGGATAAAAGTTTTCTACCTCCTATCTTATATTTAAAGTCTTTCAGGATGTGAATGACTTCATCGGCGGTAATTTTAACAAACTTTTGAATGAACTTGCGAATCTTCTATTTCTACTTGACAGGTTTCTATGTTATTATTAATTTCAATCACGCTGCTTACACAAAATCTATTAAGACCGTTCGCTATATCGGTTTCATTTTCAACCAGTATGTCGTCCAATATCACCTTTTTTATCCCTTCATTATCTTTATTTAGGTTAACCGTTTGTTTTACGTACTTCCACATTTCTTTAGGATTATATTTATTCATAATGATTTTATTCTCCATGAACTGTATTTTTTTTAATTTGACTAGTTTTTTGTATGAATTATTTATATTTTTATATACATTCCACTCTCCAGTTTGTACCGCATGCATGTACATATTATATTTGTATTTATTCATTTGTGCCAATTCTCTGTCGTACCATTTATTCATCAATTTAATATGCACTTCTTTCTCGTAGGTTAAACTTTCCATAGCCTGAATCAAAATGTTATTAATTAATTGAACTTTTACATCAATAGACAAGTTTAAAGTAAAATTGAAGTTAAATGATCTGAGGATGCCTATTAATGTATCACTATTATAGTTGTCCCAAGCTATGATTTTCTTGGTCAGTCTCATCTTGTATGCTTTGAACGGTTTAATATTAAATTTTATAGTTTCATGATCGGATATTTTGTATTCCTGCAAATTAGTACAGTGAACTTCATCTGAATTAGAGAATAATAAATCAATTTTTGATTCACTTGTACCTGTGATTCGCGTATTAAATTCAATTTTTTGGCTCATACCCATCATAGCAAATATGTCTCTTAATTTACTACTATATGTTGATATGCAGTTCATGTTAATATTAAAATCACCGACCACTATATTATGATTACTTATTTCGTATTTATCAATTAGAATTTCATTTAGGTATTCTACAAATGCTGCATCACTAGTGCTTGGCGAGTGGTACAGAACACCAATCTGCCACTTTTTATCAACCTTTTTCAGTTTTATTATAATGCACCATACGTTATCATTTATGTTATCATTATAAATTACTTTAACAGCAATTGAACTATGTACGTAAACTAGCACGCCTCCTGTGTGCCTGCAATGGGAATCACATCTTATCATTTTATAGGTTGCTATTTCTAATTCATTGTCTAGAATATCTTTGGTTGTACATGTTTCAGAGCACAGGATGATGCCTGGCCTTTGAACTTCCGCCAACACTTCCAACTCTGGTTTGTTAGCTACTATGCTATTTATGTTTAAGTATATACATTTGAAGTCATTGTTGGTGTCTTTTGTGGATCTTGGTGCTCTACGTTGCATATCATTAGCATGGTCAAGGTGAGCCAAGTGAGCCAGTGGTCTTATTGTTAGTTGCTAATACCCCACCCTTTGTTTTTTTACATTTAAATGCTTTAAGTAGACTGGGCAATGTCTGCTATTGTACGGGTGATTGGTGTCAAGCCCTAGATTCAATTTCTCATTAGCTTTTATACAATTTATGCACATGTTTTTATGTTGTTCATTGCACTCCATGGTTTTATGTTTACCCAAGCATTTATTACAAACATCTTCATTTTTGCATTCACTAGCTTTGTGGTTGTATCCTTTACATTTAAAACACATTGTTATATCAACACCATCGTATACTTTGCACCTTTCCCATCCTATATTGAGTTTACCTAATTTTAACGCTCCAGTAAATATTTCCACATCAACCTCAATTATTGCATTACAGTAATTTTTGTGACTAACTTTAACATTGTATTGCTTAATAATTTTTACTTCACCCTGTTCAAAGCATTTATTTTGTTTTCGTAGACATTCAGTTAATTCAACACCATTCTTTTGCAATTGCATACCTGTTATAAATAATCTAGGTTTATATTCACGAGGTATCTTTATCTCATATTCATTACTAATTTCGTTTGTTTGATTTTAGGTTTAAAAAATGATTCTATGATGATGATGATGAACGACTTTTAAAATCGGGAGGTGGTTTTACATACGAATTTCATAACGGCGTTTCTGGTAAAGAGATAAAGTTGGAATTCGTGGTCCAGTGTAATCAATCGAAAATCCCGAAAAAAGGGATTAATCTCTCGAACTGGCAGCAAGCCTGTAGCTAGCATTTTGAAATAGAAAAGCACAAGAATACGTAAGCTCAAATTCATGGTTACCACATAATGGTTATTTTCGAGATCAAAAGTGTTCCCAAAAAACGGACAAAACTCCAAAACAAAACAATGTGGGTAGGAACTTAAGTTGATAATATCTACTAGATATCTACATACGTAATCTATATTATTATTCTAAAACAAGGTGCTTAGCTAGACTAAACTACAATACGTGCATAAATGAAATGTGTATCAAATGAAAGCTTATCATGAGCATGTTTGCACAAAATTACAAAAATTTCAATTGGTTAATTTGTTCATAAGATATAAACCTTTAAAGTTTGCTTTAATTTTTTTCTAAAAAAAAACCCACCCGATTTTCGGGAGTTACATACTAGTATGTGACTATATTATACAGAAAAAAAGTAATTTAATGCAAGCTAAACAAAGTAAAATACCCTGGTTCGGTACTAGCTATAGACCTATTAATAATTTTTTCTGCAGCGAAAAAGAAGAAGGGTATTGTTAGCTCAATAGTTAGCAATGCGTGCCAAAATTTTTCTGATGAGTGATGTTAGCAACTTCCGAAATGGATCTATAAGAAAAGCTATGGCGATTGTCTCTAAATTCTTCCTGTTCAATTCAACAAAAACGTTTAATAATTAATAAAAAATTATTAAGAAACCCAAAAGCAACAATAATTTAATTTAACCTCTTGTTGACCAAACCAAGAAAAAATAGATTTATCTTTTTAATTTTCATATATTTCCATTCATATTGGTGTATTGTTAAATACTAAAAACAAAAAAAAATATTTCAAGGACATTTTAGTATAAAAAAGGATATGGTACTTGCGACTACCGTCGGGCTTGAAGAGCTTTATGCTTTAATGCCATGGTACTCGGAGTAGCAGTTTTTGTTGTCATTGCAGCACAAAAATATTCCGCAGTGTTGACATTTCGAATGCGGTTTTGACTGTATTTTTTTTATGCTGCACATTTCGCATCTTCCACGACTTTTCCCAAACGTTGGCCAATGTACTCCTAAGTTAGTCAAGCGGACATCTTTCGGTACTGACTCACTTTTACCACGACGTTCTTTGCTTGAGGGTGTTGGTGTAAGACTCAACCTCCTTTTATTGGCACCAACATCTCTTTGTGTCATTAAGCCTTGTGCAACGGACCTTCTATATTCTAGGAGGGTAATCTTTACATGACTTTGACAGTATACAATATAAGAATTAACGAAAGTTATTTCCAATAGTCCCCAAAACAATCTATGCCACCATTTCTTTGATCGCCTGCCTATACCGTAGGCGCAACGCAGTTGATCCGCATGGTCTACACCACCCATGAAAGAATTGTAATCTTTGATCGCTGCTGGACATTGCACTTGTATAACTTGACCTTTACGATCTCTCCTCTGTACAGTATTTTTCTCAGTCCCATGGAAATTGGAAGCCAGTAGTATCGGCTTATTGTCGATCCATTTAAAAAAAGTTATACCGTTCATGGTTGTTCGTGAATCGAATTCGCCTCTCTTCATTTTCTTCTCCGATTTCATATTTGAAGGAAGACCTTTCCTATTTCCTCTAACTGTTCCACATGCAAAAACTTTCTTCGATTGGAGAAGTTCTAGTAGCCTAAGTAATAGAAGTGAAATAGTTATCAAAATATAAGTACTTATTCTTTCCCCATTCCTCTTCTGTTAGAGATAAAACTACTCTTTCCCCGAGGCCATATCCTTCGTATTTGACTTCGACAACTTCATCTTTCCCTTGGTATATAGAGAACTTTTTGATATATCCACGTTGATCTGCCAAGCACCACAACTTATAGCCACGCTTTATTGGTTTCATAGGGCAATATTGTTTTATAGCACTTCTTCCCTTGAAAAGAATCATTGATTCATCGACTGATAGCTCCTTTGTTCCATGGTAAACCTCTTGAAAACGTTGGTTAAGAGCCTCAATCATAGGGCGAATTTTGAAGAGTCGATCTGTGTTATTTTCCGGAATTTTCGAGTTGTCATTTACATGCAAAAAACGTAAAATCAAATCAAACCTGTTGCGAGACATGGTTTTTGGTACAACGGGTACGCACAAATCTTCACTGGTACTCCAATAGTGACGATAGCTTGGAAGCCTGTGGTAGCCCATGAAAAAGTTTATGCCGATAAACGCCAAAAGTTCACTTTTTTGCAGATTCAAGGTTTTATTTTTTTGTACTGCGTATAAATTTGAATGGAATATGATTCCTTCCAAAATAACTTCCATATAAGATAAGAAAAATTGCGTGGGCGTTTCCATATCCTCAAAAAAATTATTAATAGGTCTAAAGCTCGTACCGAACCAGGATACTTCAAATATAAAGACCGGAAACACAAGCTCATTGTTTGTGTAAAATCTCCCCTACTAGACAGTTGAGCCTTTTATAAGTACTTACAAAAGCATTTTCATTAATGACGAATGCCCTTAATAATGTGTTCAATTTTGTTCAGGCCGTGTGAAGAATTTGAGCACTTCTCCTCATCGATGTGATATGATATCTCGTTTTTACTAATTGTATTGTATTAAATGGAAAAATATATCTTCTTTGCTCTAACAAAGCCTCAAACTATTCATTCAAATGCTTACAAATCACTTTGAAATATCAACTAAACTGCTCAATATTTACATCTTGAACACCTTAGAACTAAAATTCAATGTACTGAATAATAACCTCATTCCTAATGCTCAAAGTACTTAAAAATGGCCTTACAAACTATTCATTCGAACTACTTATATATGGCCTCACAAACTATTCACAGCAAATGCTCAAACCCCTTATATTTTCTCTCCAAACTACTCACATTATCTCTCCAAAGTACTTATAAGAAGAAGATTCAAATTTTGTTTTTTTTCATATGACATTTGAAGACATTTATTTTGCATTTGCATATGTATATACATATATGAATTTAAGAAAAAACTACAAAACTGCATATTTTATGAAATATTTGCATAATAAATAACTTTGTAGACAGATATTATTTCATAAATATGTACATACATAACTTTATAAATTTTAAATATTTGACCTAAACTAATTTTCGGAAGCTTAAACTGCGGATTGGTGTCCATTCTGGCCGATTCCCCAAAACACGAACCTAGATCCCACCACGCAGTTGGAGTGGTTTGTTGGAGTGTTGTGCTTCATTTCATTTCGTTCATTTAATTACGCAATTTATATTTTCACGGCAATGAATATTTTCGCGGCGCACATTTTTTGAAAATTTTAGAATTTGAAATTTATTTTCATTTTTTTTTCATTTTGACGTTTTATTATGCTGACATCTGCCAAATTCGAAAAGTCTATCAAAAAGAAAACATGACATAAAATGATATGTACATCTATTCCTTCTATCTTAAGCATTTTTAAAAGGTAATAGTTCAGTCGATATTATCTCTTTTGTGCATTAGAAATTCCAAAAACAAAATTTATTTTCGAAATGTGAATGTGTTGGTCAGCTGCATGAGAGTTGTTTGTGTAAAAAAGTGTGTATACATATGCATGTTTGTGCTACTAAGCAAATAAGGGTTGGCTGTCAAAAAATCTACTACAAAAAATCTACTATTACGGGTCCGAAATTGACCCAGAAAATATAAAGATCACAGCGTTGTTGTTGCATTTACATGCAAAATTTTATACAGGTCTGGGTTTGTGTTCGACTGGAACACGCCAATACAGTCCTTGTTGTTGAAAAATTGTCTATATTTATATGTAAATGCAGTATGTGGGAAATGTATGTATGTATCTTTACACCTAATAGCTATTTCGTTTCTTTCTTTCGGTTTTTTTGAATTCCTCTTCGAAGTTTTATTACGGGGGGTGAAATGAAATACGACTGCAGCATAAGTCCAGTAAAGCTGCGTAGAGTAATATATAAGTATACATGTGTATGTACATTGTACATATGCACACTCTATGTTATTCTCAACCATGGCTAAATTATATAGGTTGCAGTGATCGGGCAACAACACGACATTCCCGTTTGACTTTGTTTCGTACTTATGTATGTCAAAAGGCACGTGTGAGACAAACGCGCAAAAACGTTCAGACTTTTCACATACATCACACTCACAAATCACACAGTTTCCTAAAATATTATCACGAGGAACTCATTAAATATCAATTTAAAGTGACTTGTCTTGACCTCCGTAACAATACTTCGAAGGGGGAAAGGCAATATTTTGTTTCAGTGAAAAGTTATTAGTGAAAAACCGAAAATTAACCCAGGTCAGATCCCAAATTCGGGGCGTGTATTTATGTGCAGAACACCTTACCGCATTGGAGGCCTTCGGCCGCGCTTAAAAAAAAACCCTGGGCTACGCTATGCCAACTCCGGGTGGTTGTCTAAGCCGTGGCAACGTGCCACGGTACGCACACTTTTTCAATTTTTTGGCTCAGCCTAATGTGCCATTACAACAAACAGAAATCATTTGTCCGATCGTTAGTTAGGTTTCGGTCTTAAGCAGGTTTGACATAAGAACATCAAGGTACCGATGTCGAACCAATCCTGTCTGCCAATGAAATACTATATTTGAGCAATAAGACAAACAAATTTTTTTCCCCGAGTGGTAATAAAGCAAAGCTCGAAATTTTGTGTTATTTCTCATTTGAATACCTTTTAAAAAATAATGCAGAAAAATAGAAAATTTTTAAAAATTGAAAAAAAAATTTAAAATACGTAAAAGTTTTTTCAAAAAAAAAAATTATTAATAATCGTGAAAAATCGAAACTTTCTTTTGATTTTTTTATATTTTTTTTGAGTTTTTTTGATTATTTTTAATTTTTCTTATATTTAAATTTTTTCGAAAACAAATTAGAAAATAATAAAAAAAAAAATGATTTTCCGGTTATTAAAATTTTTTTTTTATTATTTTGTAAAATTTTGTTTGTTTTAAATTTTCTTGTCTTTTATTTGTTATTCCTTTTGAGTTTTTTTTTTTTTTGATTATTTTTAATTTTTCTTATTTGTATTTTTGATTATTACTTTTAACAATCGTGAAAAATCATGATTTTTTTTAACCAGTTTTGAATTAATTGGAAAGAAATCATTGAAATGGATTTTCAGGAAAATAACCAACCACCCGTTAATCATTACTATTAATAAATATTATTTAACAGGTCTGCTTAGGACGCGTAAAGTTTAATAATAAATCGCTACTTGATATATAAAGCTTGGTTTCACCCGAATTCAGAGCTCCCCTTTACTTGCTATCATTTTATCTTGAATCTATCTGCTCACAGATGATGATCCCGACAGTGTTCCACAGTGTAATTGACCAACAACCCGTCAGCCAACCCACCTACTACTCATTTGGACAGGTGCAAATAAATAAGGAAATGAAGCGTTGCAATTTTTCATGAACCCAAATTCCTCTGTGTAACATTTTACGTGCTGCAACCTTCATGTATACATACATACACGCATTGTATAACGGTATGTATGACAACATTAAAGAGCAATATGTAAACAACAGTTGCCGACAAAATTGCATAATTTATCAGCCACTCACGTCCAATCGACAGTAAAAACAAAAACACCGAGCAACACTCAAATAAATATAAAAACATGAAATTTTATAGGGTTAAGTCTCTGAAGATGCACACAACTTGCACTGCCACTCCTCACCTCGCTTCCCCTCTCCTTCTCTACCGCGCTCTATCTTGCCGCCAGTAATCACTGTAAACTTGACTGCAATTTTTACAGCCAACTGACATCCACCACTCGTTTTGCTTGCTTCAGGCAGTCTCAGTTGCATTTACCTTGCACTTTGTGCGTGGTCGTTTGTATGCGAGAGTGTGTATGTGTGTGTGTGTGTTTGGGCCACACAGATGATACAGGCAATTTCGCGTTGATGGGAAGTAAAATTGTCTTAACCTGGCAATTGCAGCATTGAGCAATGGCAAAAACCAGTAACCAACAGCAACAATGATGTTGCACAATTCTCCTTGAGGGAGAATTTTCATTACGTTGCGTATACGTGACGCCGGAAATAAAAGAAAGAAAATCCATTTCTAAGTGCTGGAGCAGCGGCAGCTGGCGAGTGCAGGTGAGAAGAGCGCAGATCCGGGGGCCGCACACATACTCTCTACTTTTTTCAAATTGAACAAAATTACATTTTACAAGTATACGTTTATTTTCGTATCTCTCGCATAAGTTGCTCCACGCTGTATCGAACCCCTCATTCGTGAGCGGACATTTTTTAACAATAAATTTTGCCTCACCTTGTGTTTTATTGTTGAGATGAAACAATTTCTCAACTGGTGTTAGGCGTTTGTTTAAGATAGAAATGGCCGTGAACATGTCACGAAATGAAAACTTCAGTATCACATGGAGGCAGGCGGAGAGTGTGCTCAAATTCGGGCTTTTCTTCCGGCTTAGTGAATGTCGCTTGGCGTGTAGCCATATTTGACATGCAGCGTAAATAAACTGGGTATGCCCTTTTATATTTATGTTTTACAGAAACTATGTCAGACGATTCTAATTTGTTTGAGTTTAGCAACTGCTCATGGGCCGTTCTGGCTTTTCTCCACATTGACTTCAAGTCCTCTTGTTGAAGAGCAAGAGTATACTTCTTGTGGGCCGAATCCTCTAAATCATTGTAGTCTGATTCGAATTCAGCAATCGAATCAGCCAGCCTAATGAAGCTTTCCATATTTTGCCTTTCGAGGAATTAGAATCAAAACAAAACTAGAAATATAGCTTGAGGTACGAGAAATGCTCAATCGTACAATATAATGTAGGAAAATCAAACAACCCAATTCAATAATTTTTTCAATAAATGAACGCAGAGTCTTTAAATTCTTATTAAATTTTATTTATTTATTACAGACTTAGCCGTATCGTCTGAATAATTTGTTTAAACTCGACACAGAAATTAGAATGCAACGTTATTTGATTACTTCCCACGCACACGCTATCGGGGATATGTTTATATATACATATATGGCTAATTCCTTGAAAACTCATATATTTGTGTTCACCGACGTTAATGTCAAAAATTTATAACAAACCGACATTTTTTTAAATAAACTGGTATGCAGTCTTATTAATCTCATCGAGTTATATAAATTAAGTGCAAAATTTAATCATTTAATATCATGGACTACTTTAAAACACACAAAAAAGAAAGAAAAAGTCACAATTTATAGTGTCCCTTTGCTGAGGTCATGTACTTTTATTGGCATTGTATGCTATAAATTGTGATCAGAACAAAATTTGCACGCTATCGGGGATATGTTTATATATACATATATGGCTAATTCCTTGAAAACTCATATATTTGTGTTCACCGACGTTAATGTCAAAAATTTATAACAAACCGACATTTTTTTAAATAAACTGGTATGCAGTCTTATTAATCTCATCGAGTTATATAAATTAAGTGCAAAATTTAATCATTTAATATCATGGACTACTTTAAAACACACAAAAAAGAAAGAAAAAGTCACAATTTATAGTGTCCCTTTGCTGAGGTCATGTACTTTTATTGGCATTGTATGCTATAAATTGTGATCAGAACAAAATTTGCATGGATAAGCTTTGAAAGATGATAAAAAGCGTAACAATAAGCCACAATTGTTTTTATAACAATTTGCTTCAACTTTGTTCTCCAGTTTTGTAAAAAATCAAAAAATGGTGGTCACAGTCGGCGTGTGCGAATATTAATTAACATATAATCTTAATTTTTTTGACAAATGTTCAGTCTAATGTCAACATTTACCTGTGCTAGAGCAGCTCCCATTTTGAAGACGGGTTGGGAAGATATTGCGTTTAATAATGTGTCACGCTTTCTCATGTCACAACTTTAGCACAGCTTTTCTTCTAAACTAAACTGTTCCTTGAAAATGATAACACATATAGACCTTGGTGGCATACATCTAATTTCTAACGGAAGTCCAAAAATATTAAGCCATATTAATATGAGAATAGATTAAACATGAAATGTTACAACTTTTTTGATTACAAATTGTTTTACCTTGCTAATTTGGCTGCGGTAGAAACTCCTGGGGTGGTCGTGACGAGTGTTGTCTTCGATGATCACTGGAAAAGTAGACTGTTGGCCAGTCGAGGACAACCGTTGAATACGAAATTTCAGGCTCCGGTTTTAAGGGGAGGTGAACCTACACATGCACACCCACATGCATGTACCCAGCAGTATTTGAGGTAAGGCCTTCCAAGTTCAAAACAATTTTCAGCAATAAAAATGGCCTGAAACTCCACTAAAACCGAAGGTGCTGAACATTTTATGGAATGTGAAGGGAGTCTTTCAGGTGTACTGAATTTTCAGCTGAACTCGCAGTGAAAATTTCAGGGCTATTGAAATTTTCGCTGAACGCGTAGTGAAATTTTCAGGCCTATTGACTTTGAAAATTGGTTGTTGGCAATTCTGCAGTCAGTTCTTTCTAGAAATTCAGTGCAGCAAGTTCGTGAAAATTTGTTAATTTAACTAAAATTATAGTGGAAATAATATAAAAAAAGTCCTTATAAATATAATACATAAAGTGCGTGAAATGAGTGGCTTAAGCAAAAGCAATTTGAGGCGTTTGGCCGCGAAAGCCAGAAAAAATGTCCATGAGAGCAGGGATGGGCATTTTCGGCAGAGAGTGGTCGTTGCATGCGTAGAATTATCTACAACAGCGTGCGTACGAAGCAGGTGAGCGTATAGTGATGACGAAAACTTCGCCCGCTGGCGACGCTGCCAGGCTTGCTTGAGGGTAATAGGCCAAACAGAATCATTCCGTGAATACGTCAGATACGTGACATACGTCAATCTTAGAGCAAATTCTATTTTGACGTATCCGTCGTATCTGGTGTTACGCATACAAACACCCGAAGTCTACTTTGCTGTGTCTGCTGAACGCTTGAACAGTTCACCTTGGCTACATTCTTGGGAGTTGCACTATTGAGGAGCACGGATAGTGATGGAACGCGGCGAAAGAGACGGTGGAGCAACTTCTTTGCGATTGTAATTAATTCGGGATGCACAAGCGTTTTAAAGGCGGAATCTTCGGCCATTCTTAAAGGCCTTCCGTTTTTTGTAAATAATTCTACGATGGCATTTTCTATTTCTTCTCTGCTAACGATTTGAGTTATTTTGACCTCCCCGCCACCATCTCTCCTATTACTTTTTTTTACCAAATAGTCTTGGTATATTTTGAAATTAAAATTTTTCAAATGCCTTTCTAAATTGCCCGCGTGGCTATTTAAAGCTTTGCCACCGCAGTTTTCAAACTTGCGTATGGCTTTGTCATTATCAAAATCGAAGAGTTTGCGCAGTATACTATTTTTCGGTCGCGGCATTTTTGAGTTAGTTTTAGAGCGAAGTTAATTGTGAAATACAATATTTTTTTTAAGTTAAAGTTTCAATTTGAAACGTTTGTGTGTACAAATAAATATTTGTTGGAATTGTCACAAACAAAAGGCAAACGTTTGGAAAATGTAACAAAATGTACAAAACCAAAATGACATGATACGCGATGAGCAAATGTACAGTATTTTGTACTGTTTATTTTCGTTCCCTGCCTAAAAGCATTATGGAGATGTACGGAAAATTAAATAGCGTCGAAATGATATTGAACTAATATGTCGTTCACGGGTACTTATTTCCATAAAAGACCACGAATTGGGTCAGGGTTCAAAGAAATACGCTTATCGTTAACAATACCAAGAATTTAAAGCAAAGATACATACATATATAATAAGGTTTTTTTTTGCTATAGAACAAATTATTTTTATTTTATACAATATTTTTAATAATCCAAATCACTATTACTATCTTCTGCATCAGATAATTTATAAGAATCAGTGTGTATTGCGCTAGTAAATAAATTATTCTTATACCAGTCCGAATCTGTTTTTTCCAAATATTGCATTAAATCTTTCAGATCATTAATTTTTTCTGGATTAATTGTTGCGAATGTCATACAGACATCAAATTTACTTCTAAATTTTCTTCGTTTTTTGTCTTCCAAAGGCTAAAGGAACAATAGCATTCATTATAGTTTTCACCAGCTAATATTATTCCTGAAGAGGTATAATTGAGAATGCAATACGTTCTTAATTTAAAGTTGTTATCCGTTTTTTTTTTTTCAATACTACCAATTTTCACGCACTTAAGATTAGCACCTTATTGTACTAAAATTTAATCCGATACAAAGCCATATATTTAAAAAGAATCTAAAACTTTTCAGAAAATACTTTGAAATTTTGATGAAAATTTATATTTAATTTACACTTTTAAAAAATAATTCACATTATTTATAAAAAATTAGTTGAAATAGTTTTTCTGGAACAGAAATTGGTGAAAAATGCAATAAAATGGATGCATTTATAGCTATTTCGGGTAGTGTATAAGAAAAACACTGTACGAACGTATGAGCAACAAAACATAATTTTGGAAAAAAAAACCAAGTAAGCATATGTATATATAGCTCAACATTTTTTGATGTTGCTAAGCCAAATTAAAAGATATCAAATCCACATTTGGAGAGGAGAGAAAACATAGATTATTCTTTCTAATTAGCCATTTTACGCAAAAAGGGCACATGTCACCTTGTGCCCTTTTTGCACGCAACTCCTCAATTAGAATTGAGTAAAAAAACGGACATATTTGAGAAAAAAAATTGTTGCGCATTAGTGAGATACTTCGGGAGGGAGGGTGGAGGCATGCTGGGGGTAAGGGACGGATGCGGTTGCCTAGGTGGAGGTGGGCATAGTCCCAACCTGTGACGCAGTCTAGGGTTCAGCGCGCTTTGGCCGATGTTGTGTGGCGTGGAGGGCGGCTGAGTACTGCAGCAAGGGGCAATAAATGCACCCGTCCAAAGGTTCCTGTTTGCGAGCCCAGAGCACATATGGATGTGGCACAGGCCAAGGCAGTTATTGCACTTAACCGATGCCGCAGGCGTATATAGTCTTTGCCGACAAACAGTGCACGTGGTGAAAGGTACGAGGAGGTTATGTTCCTGACCCCCGTGCATGCTGGAAGTAGGGGGGGACTGAGGTGAGGCGGGAGCAGCAAGGCTGCAGGTCGTGAAGACCGGGCCACTGTTGTGGCCATTTGATGATGGTAGGTGCGGTGTGTGTGCGCCGGAGCGACGAAAACCGCGGGACGCGCTCGTGCGCGAACAACATGGTGCCTCAAAAGTACTGAAAAAAGTACGGGTTCTGGGGATGGCAGGGTTAAGCCCTGAGCATCCAGATCTATGCAACCATCTCTTGCATTTACTGCATTGAACGGAATGTGAACGGTTAACATACATATATTTTCTTCCAGCAGACGCAGCAGATCCAGTCTCTTGGTCCGGGGTTGGATTCGATACCAGCCCGTAGCAAGAGACATTGGAGCAACCCTGCTGCAAGGGATTGCTCCGAGGATGACAATTTAGGAGTGGGACTGGACAAATTGGACAGGGTTACACTGAAATAACAGCCCTTGGCCGGGTAAAACCCTGGTCATTCCGGTACGTAGAACCGACTGTTGTGGGAAACATCTCCGGAAGCATTATGATGAGATCCGGCATCACATCTCGTTGCCGTTTGATCTACGGGACCATAGGCGGGCCCTAAAGGACCTTCACACTGAGTCGGTGGACAGATCCCTCAGATCCCGGCCTGTGAACCCCGTTATTGGTGCCCAACCACCCGTTCTTGCTGAGGAAGAACGTGTCCTTCCGAGGGAGACTAGAGTCATGCTGGCTCAACTTCGGTCTGGATATTGCAATAGGCTGAACTCCTATTTGTCCAGACTGAACCCTACCATACCAAACACATGCCCTGCATGCGGTATGGCCCCCCACGACACGCAACATCTCTTTTCGTGTTCTTCGGAACATACTCTTCTAACTCCCTTATCACTTTGGTCCAACCCTGTTGAAACAGCGCGTTTCCTTGGACTTCCGTTAGAAGAGCCCGATGACAACTAGGAGTGTTCTGGCCCTTTGGGCAGGGCGAAGCACTGCTAACAACAACAACAACAACAGTGAAATACTTCCGCATAAGCTGTTGCTTCATTGCTTGCTAGTAAGACACTGAACACAAACAAACGACAGCATTTCGTTTATCAGTGCGCTCACACAAGCGAAGCAAGCAAAGACCCTACGGGCCACTGAGCTTCAGCTGACATAGCATGTGCTGATCAGCGCTGTCATAGGTTTTCGGTCGCACCGCCATCACTTTCTTAAGGGCTTTGTGAAAAAAGTGCTGTCTGGTTTTGCGTACGTGTGATCTTGCTTCACCTTTTAACTCATGCAATTTGTCTATCTACAAAATATAGATTTGTCTTTCTTACTCTTATCACATATGATCCAAAATAGTAGCACCAGTAATGTAAAATAGTTGCACCAATGATACAAAATAATATCTCCGATGCTATCACAACGGACCATGTTTAGCCTCAACAAAGACGTCAGCGAAGATTGTAAAATCCATCAATAGTGAACATCTTCGTTGGTATTATTTGGTGCAACGATGACATCAGCCCTGATGACTTATTTCATCAGCGCTGCTTAAAGGCACCCTGACCCATTAAATTACCTATATTTCTGTTTTAACAATTTTTATTAAATTAAAAATATTTCAATTTCTCATTACAAATAAAATTAATAACTCATTAATTAATTACACTGGAAGTAAGGAAACTTTTAAGAAAGGATTTTTTTACAAAAAGATATTACTTTGTGATATTTCTGTTTCTGGGGTTTCTTTCTTGTTTTTTTTTATATTTTTGTTGAAGTATTCGGTGGTGGCTCAGATTCAAAGCCCTCTTGGCAGCATCTTCAAAGTTTATTGCAGTTGTTGATTTGAATACGTCTGAAAAGAATAAAATTTATTTGTTGGATTTATATCAACGACTTTAAACAGGAATTATACTTTGTAGGACTTTGGTGGCTAAATTTAGGGCCCTGAAGGGTCTTTTCCCTGCAGTTCCCACCCAATTGAAATGTTGCAGAACGTCATCTTTAAAGACTTTTTTAATAGTTTTTGTGGCGTTTTCGTGCACCCCCTTCAGCTTGAAGCAATACGTTATCTATAAGAAATTATAATATGAGTATATCACTGAATGCAAACTTATGTTAATTACCATTGCTTGGCAAAACTCTTCGCCTTGAAGTTTCTCTTCGATTTCGGAGAGCGACAGAATTGATTCCACTGGTAGCAGGCTCTCTACCTCTCTCATCGTTTCGCTCGTGTTTTCGCCTGTGATCTCGCAGACTTGCCGTTCAATTTTTGAAATCATTACTTTTATCTCCCTTAAAACTTTCGCTACGGCCATGTGTTCCTCTTTGCTGACACCATTTGCCGCCTGTCTTGAGATTTGTGCAGCCAGTAATAGCTGGTTTTCGGATAATATTGTTTGCTGTGTAGAATGAAATAAATAATTCAAATACCATGTGATGATAACATACCTGCAATACTTACAGTTCGCTCTATGCCCTCGAGTTTTTTAAATATTTTACGGAGTGGGATTCCTTCGTCGTCGTCAGTCGGTGGTGGAATGTTTTCAATATTTATTTTTCGTTTCTTTAGGGGAGTTGAGGACATCGTTTCATTGAAGTTTCCCGTGCTGAACATTTTTTTTACAATTGCCGGGTCCGCTATTAAAAAATGGTAAAATGAAAATCTATACGAGTCGTCCTATTATTATAGACTGATTAAACTTACCAATTGTAACTGGTATAACATCTCCGTGACCCAGTGTTTCAATGGCTCCAACTGCCATATCGTCTCCAACAATTGTAACGGGTGCGACTTCGTCCACGATTACTTGGGCCATATCGCCGATTTCAATGCCCTCCAAAAAGTTTGTGATGTTGAAACTCATGTTTAATATTCCGACACTTTTATTGTTTTGCAAAAACACTTTAAAAGTTTATTGTTTTGAAAAAAAAAAAAAACACTTTAACACGTTTAATTAATATAATTGCTTCAAACACGTCCGCACGCCACAGAAATTAAATCAAATTTGGTTCGCGTTAAATAACGGGACAGTGACGCCATTCCAAAAATTCATCGATGATTTCAGAAATATGCATCGCTGCAGCACACCGTTGATGTGCAAGCTATGCATCAGTGCTCGAATTCAAATTTGAAAAGGGGAACACTGTCATCGATGATTTCAGAAATATGAATCGCTGAAGCACACCGATGATGTTCAAGCTATGCATCAGTGCTCGAATTCAAATTTGAAAAGGGGAACACTGTCATCGATGATTTCAGAAATATGAATCGCTGAAGCACACCGATGATGTTCAAGCTATGCATCAGTGCTCGAATTCAAATTTGAAAAGGGGAACACTGTCATCGATGATTTCAGAAATATGAATCGCTGAAGCACACCGATGATGTTCAAGCTATGCATCAGTGCTCAAATTCAAATTTGAAAAGGGGAACACTGTCATCGATGATTTCAGAAATATGAATCGCTGAAGCACACCGATGATGTTCAAGCTATGCATCAGTGCTCGAATTCAAATTTGAAAAGGGGAACACTGTCATCGATGATTTCAGAAATATGAATCGCTGAAGCACACCGATGATGTTCAAGCTATGCATCAGTGCTCAAATTCAAATTTGAAAAGGGGAACACTGTCATCGATGATTTCAGAAATGTGCATCGCTGCAGCACACCGATGATGTTCAAGTAATGTAGCGATGAAACGCAAAACATCAGCATTGACATACAAAATATTCATCAATGATAAGCATTGTTTACCCTGCTGAAATATAAACAAATCAAAGTTGATCAATCAGCAATGATTTGCTAAATATTCTTCACTGATTAATATTAACTGCCTTTGTGATGTTTAAGCTCTGCCACCATGATCAAAACATAAAACTTTATTGGTGGTGAAAAACAAAACATCATCGGTGACATACAAAATATTAAGCGATTATTACAACCATTATATATAAAGACTTCCAAGATGATGAAAACAAAATTAACACCAAATCTCCTTCTCTTTCCAACGAAACTTCTCTTTCAGATAATATTCGCATGTGTTGGTATGAAAATCACCCTACTTTTTCTAACAATAACAACTCGTATCTTCCCTTTCATAAAATAATTTATGTTTGTATTGGTAACCATCACCCATGTCCCGTAGGGGAGCGTAATAATCTGTGTGAATTTGGTTCTCAATTATACGGACAATTGTACCACTGAATGCCTGGGCCTGGTATAAATGTATACTACTTGCAGGACACCTGACTTCGATTCTCGGGATTCTCGGTGAAGACAAAAATGGGAATTGTTCTTTCTTTTTTTAATTCTTTTAAAGCAAGGAAAATTATTTAAAATGACGCCAGCAACTACTTATACTTTGCAGCGTCTACTTCCAGCTTTGCTCTAAATGAGACAATTGGTAATATTTTTCTGGCCAATCTTCAATAAATTAAAAAAAAATATTATGATAAAAGGTTTTCATATGTTATATGTTTCAAGGCAAATTTAATTTATAAAAAAAACAAAACTTAACCTGCCCCGAACCCGTGCTTGATCGTGTTGTTAACGCACGCATCAGAGCCGGCACCCTTACCACCTGCGCCACTGCTGTATCATGTATATCATTTCTGTTGTGAATCAGAGACTTTATCTACTGGGTTGTAGATGTCGCTGAGGGTAGTGGTGAAATTCTTGCGCAAGGCGCGCGTCCATCTAGCGTACAATGAAACAGTCAGATACTGTAGCTTTGGTAAAAGCTTTTGTATATGTTGTGCTGTTGGAGATTGCAAAATAGCTGGAGAGTTTTGGAAAGTTTGTAGGCTTTTTTTTGTTTAATAACAAATAAACAAAGCATAATTTCCAAAATTTTTTTGCGCGAGGCAGTAGAAATAGTCCATACCAAGATGGCAATATAACATGTATAGGGATCTATCTATAAATACTATATGAAGTTGGGTTGCGAAAATTACTATGGGGAGAGTGTTAACCTATTAATATATAGACTAGTATCGCCCGTGGTCGAAATTCGACCAATTTAACTTTCTTCAGCTCCTCTAAAAATAAAACTTTGAAATAAAATACTTATTTTCCTTGCCAAGATCTTTTCTTTAACATACATATCTCCCGTGACAAATGCAATACCAAGTAAGTAGGTGGAAAAATAACTAAGACTTATTCCGTTTTGCATAAGTCGCGGGAGAGCTACTTACTTGGTTTAGTTTTGTCACAGGAGATATAGCATGTCATACACTTCTTCGTGAACTTAAACAACTTTTCTTCGTATAACTGGTTTATATCAGTCGCTTTTTCCAAAAATTTGGTGAATATAAAAAAAAGTTGAAAAATTTGATGCCTAGTCGTGAAAATTGTTTTAAATTTTATTGAAAATAAGAGCTCAATTGATAAATGTCCGTGAACTCATTTTCGTACGTTATAGAAGGCTCCACTCACTCACGCTCACTTTCGTTAATTTGATCCACAAAGGCTCTAACCAACAAACGAAACATTTGCCAGAAGAAGCAAATTGGTGAGTTGGTACTAAAGTAAAGGTCTTGCCATTTCCACACCACCCATGAGGTAGGCAATTGAAGCATCCTCGGGAATAACTTTCTAAGTGACAAAATTAAAATTTTTTAATTTATGTACTTCTTTCAACTGTTTCTTTAACTTTTACTTTTACATACTTCATATTATCAGTTTTACACCAACATAATGTATGTATGCCAATTTACATCACCCTACTATTTCTAGGTGTTTTTGCAGTTATGGCGTGCAAAAATTTTAGAAAATTTGTTCTGTACAATGCAGGAGAGCAGGAGAGTCAAAATAAATGGCATTTCGCAGAAGGCCAGACTAAGGCAACGAAAAAATGTGCCGAAATAGTCGGTAAGTCTTTAGCTTTGGGGTCAAATGGGTAGAAGTTATGAAAAATGTTGAGTGCTACATCAAAACATGCGGTTCGGTGTCCCTGATAATAATATGCAGGCGGAAGGTCAATACTATAAGTACATTTTTTACTTGGCCTTATGTTATTGATTTTGTTAGAAGAACTTCAGAAATTTTAAGTAGAGGACCAGCTCCCATGCACCCAACAACGGTTTTTATAGTGCTTTTGATCCTATCAATCCATATTTATCAATAAATTCAATATTTCATTATCAACTCAAGGCAGTGTTATATGATGCATTTAAACTTCATTTGTACATATATTTTTGTTTATTTATGCCTGCAGATACGTTAATTTGTCATATTTTTGAAAAATAAGTTTCGAAAAATTTATTTACCCCTTCAAAAGTCCAATTAAAGCAAAACCTTTAAAATCCCCAAAATATATGATGAAAATAGCCATACTCAGTTTTACTCCACTTTCACGGAGTGGCACCAATGACAAATGTTATAAAAAATGTGCATTTTGACAGCGCTCTCTCGAAACGAAGAGTCTCTAATCTATTTATCTATGGTTAGTAAAAGGAATGAGGGCAAAAAATTTGAAAATTTGAGCAAGTGTTTCACGCACCGAGTAGAAGAAACCAAATGCGCAGAAATTTTCGGCAGAGAGAATGACGATTTCTCAATTTTTCGGTAACGTTTATAATCGCATGGCTTCCCCTCATAAGTATGTATGAATATGTATGTATGTATGTAAAATGAATGAGTTTTAAAATCTTTGAGCTTACAGGATTGCCCATATGTGGGAGCGTGTAAGCTAAAGCAGCCATTATGCATACTTAGCATAGACTTGACTTGACTTGGAACTGCCACTTAGCGTTCTGTTTAATGAAGTTTGCATGTAACCGATTACCCTACTTGACTTGACTTAGAATTCTGTGGAGTTTTGATTTTTTATGTAAATTCTAAGTGTAGTGAGGCCGTGAGAGAACTGTGTGATGCCATACCTTTTTTTAACATTTTGAATAAAATCCTCCAACTATTCTATAGGGACAAGAATTTTTGGATGTATATTATTCATATGACAGCCGCAAAACTTACTGTCAAATAAATTGAATTCAAATTAGGCTAACCTAAAAAAAAATTTTTTTCCTCCAAAATGCTTTTTAGTTTTTTTTTGGCATTGACTATATACTGATTGTAGATAAGCTCAGAAAATCGCCACCTAATGCCAAGAAAATGCGTTTTGGTACTTTTTACTGAGTTATATGTAAAAAATCTCACGATTACTTTTGAAAAGCAATTCGATATGGGAAACTTTTACTCTTATTTGAAACTGGCTAGTGTACTCTCTTCCTATTTTTCTAAGTGCTAAGTGAAGTCAAGTCTATGCTAAGTATGCATAATGGCAGCTAAAGCCATGAGCAGTTAAGATGGATTTCTTAGGCTTCAAATGATGTTGTACAGGATTTAGCACAATTTTTTTGGCACACAAATAAAAGCAAGTGGCAGCTCCTGGATTACTGCATATGAATGATAGCAGAGGGGTTTGTGTGGTTTTCGTAGTTTTTAAAAGTGCGAAATTTTGCGAGGTGGTGATGCCACTCAAAGTTTTCACACATTAGGGTGGTAGTACAACAGAGTTACGGTATTAATATAAATACTGCTGAAATTTTTCATAAGGTAATGAAAACATGCACAAACTGAAGTGATTAGATTTCGGCTTGTAGTAAGGCTACAGATTATTTGCAACAACATTTGAAAGCTAATAACTCCTGCTTTACATTTCTTTGCATGGATTTTGATATTTTTCTTTTTTCGCTTCTATTTTTGAAAATTCCTCTTCTGGTGTTGCTATGGAAATATTTTATTCTATATAACTAACTTCATTCTTAGTATGAAAAATACATTTTCTGCTTAGAAAATATGCTTTTCCAATATTTTATTGTAGTAGACTACTACTTTTTTAGTCTCATGATGCAATAAACAGGTGATCGCATGGTGACATACATCCGTGCGTTCGTAATTTGTGTAATGTTGTACTTTGTGTGCGTACTGTCAAAATTACACTGAAAAATGGGCATAATGTCAAAATTAAAGAAAAAAACTTTTTAATCAGCTGTCTTATGCGACGACCTTCCATAGTTGGATCATGTTTAGTCTCTTTTAAATGGAATGGTCTTGATGACCACTCTTTCTCTGACCACCGCTATATTGAGGTGGTTTTAAACCTTGCCGTCGAAACGGCCATTATGAGACGGAACCCACGTAGCACAAACTGGGAACTGCATAACGAGCTGTTTGATAGAGGTCTGCCAGAACTACCCTCTCAATGCCCCTCTTCTGTAGCGGAGCTAGAGGACATGGTTACGACCTTCACAACGGCACTCTCAAACGCCTTAGAAAAGGCCTGCCCAGTACCAAAACCGCGAGGTAAGCATAAACCTTACTGGTCGTCCCGGGATCTGGACTCATTACGGAAATCCTGCAGGAAACAGTTTAATATAGCCAAAAACCTTGATTGTGAGAGTCAATGGCTTGAATATAAAAACAAACTGAGGGCCTATAAAAAAGCCCTGAGACAAGCGAAGAGAACTTCGTGGAGAAACTTCTGCACTGGAGTCGAAAGTGTCGACGACACAGCAAGACTTAGGTGCGTGCTATCAAAGTCGCAAACGGCCATGAGCTTTTTGCGGCGACACGACGGTACCTGGACCATCTCAGAAGAGGAGACTCTAGAACTGCTCTTGGATACTCACTTTCCGGGAAACATGCATTGTGCTCCAATTGCACCTGCAACCAACCTGGCCGTAAATATACCCATAACTGTGGAGGCAGTTAAATGGGCGGTCAAGAGCTTCAAGCCGTTCAAGTCCGCTGGACCGGACGGGATTATTCCCGCACAGCTAATCAATACTTTGTCTCTCAACCATATTCCGTGCTTATGGAGAAGCGCAACGGTCATCTTTATTCCGAAGGCAGGTAAGGCCTCTCACTATGAGCCGAAAGACTACAGACCGATAAGTCTAACGTCTTTTGCTCTCAAAACCCTAGAGAGGATAATAAATAACTACCTCACTACCACAATTGACAGCAACCATATATCAAGCTGTCAACACGCTTACCTCAAAGGTAAATCTACGGAGACTGCGCTCCACACCCTAGTCTCTACCATAGAGGCATCCATGGACGAGAAAGACTACTGTCTGGTTGCCTTCCTCGATATCGAAGGAGCCTTCAATAACATTAGCCCAGCTGCTGTTAACACCGCACTAACAGATCTGGGGGTAAACAGGTCCCTGGTGGGACTGATCGACCAACTACTCAAAGGAGAAAAATTCTCTCATCTCTGGGGTCTGTTGATATAACACGATACGCCACGCGAGGCACTCCTCAAGGCGGCGTTCTCTCGCCTCTCCTGTGGAACCTAACAGTTAACTCGCTGCTAAGAGACACATGTTGGGGCAGCGGCAAGGTGGTGGCATATGCCGACGACCTGGCCGTGGCATACAGAGGAAAATTCCCACAAACCCTGTGCGATCTGATGCAGGCGGCGTTGCGAGAGATCTCAGTATGGTCCTCTCGCTGCGGGCTTAGCGTCAACTCCGAGAAGGTGGAACTTGTCTTATTCACTAAGCGATACAAAATACCACCGTTAATACTACCAGAACTAAACGGCGTGCGCCTTAATCTGGCCGATAAGGTCAAATTTCTAGGTGTAGTTCTGGACAAAAGGCTGAATTGGAAAGAAAACGTCATTCAGCGCCAAAAGAAAGCGTATATTGCATTATACACGTGCAAGAGGGCCATAGGCAGGAAATGGGGTCTTAGCCCCAAGATATGCAAATGGATTTACACGACTATCATAAAACCCATATTGCTATACGGGGTCGTCGTGTGGTGGCCTGCCCTGTGCAAGGCCTCAAACCTGAACCTATTAGGGAAGGTTCACAGGTCTAGCATGATCAGCATAGGCGGAGCTCTGAGAACTACTCCGAGCGAAGCTCTACAGGTCATTCTAGACCTCATTCCTCTAGACATAGAGGGTTACCGAGCAGCGGCGACATCAGCCCTGCGTCTACGGGAATCGTCTATCTGGATTACTCGGACCAAAGGACATTCCACCATACTAAATAATTTCAATTTTATTCCCGGAAGTACGGATCGCTGCGTGACTACTACAGTTACGGAGTGCGACTTTACGGTAAACATCCCCAGCAGGGAAGACTGGGTTGAGCCGGACTGGTGCTATGGCGCAGAAGACAGTATCTGCATATACACCGACGGCTCCAAACTAAACGGGAGAGTCGGTGGAGGGGTCTACTCAATAGATTGCGACTTAGAGCTCTCCTTCAGACTACCTGATCACTGTAGTGTCTTCCAGGCCGAAGTCTGTGCAATCATGGAGGCCATAGCCCGGATCGAACGGGACACTATCGGCAAGGAAATATTCATTTTCAGCGATAGCCAAGCCGCCATCAAAGCACTTGGCTCTAACTCGTTCAATTCTGAACTAACGCTAAACTGTCGCCGATCTCTTCAGGAGATGGCCAAGCAGAACTGTGTTAACCTCACGTGGGTACCGGGCCACAGGGACATTGAGGGTAACTGTAGGGCAGACGAGCTTGCTAGGCAGGGTACTACCAAGCAAGTTCTTCCTGATAAAGAACGCTTGGGTATACCCTTTGCAACGTGCAGGCTAATGCTAAACGAATTCACCTATCGACAAGCCAACGAAAGATGGCTTCAAACCCCAGGTTGTTTGATATCCAAACAAACCTGGCCAAAAAGGGATCCAAAGAGATCCCAACAGATCTACACCCTAAGAAGGGCTGATATTTCCAAGATAATAGGAGTGCTAACTGGCCACTGTCTTATTGGGAGGCACGCAGAGAGACTGGGCGTGCCTTACCGCCGTTGCTGCAGGAGCTGCAAAGACGACGAAATGGAAGAAACTGTAGAACACCTCATCTGCAACTGCCCCGCACTTAGCGGCGCTAGACGTCGCTGCCTGGGTGCTCCCTTCCTGGACAACATTCGCCAAATTGCGAAGTATGACATCAAGGACGTGATGGCTTTCATCAAGTCTTCCAAGTGGTTCGAAGAGGAGGAGGTATAAAGGTGTCTCTATGTGGTATCACAACGGGCCTAATGTTACTGGCCTAAGTGTGCCTCTTTGGCAGCCACTTCAACCTAACCTAACCTAAATGGAATAAATTGGTCACATTTGTTCGAGCATGTCCTATGAAGACACTAATTGTACAATTTTTATACCAAAATGGGTATAAATGTATACCACTTGCAGGACACCTGACTTCGATTCTCGGGATTCTCGGTGAAGACAAAAATGGGAATTGTTCTTTCTTTTTTTAATTCTTTTAAAGCAAGGAAAATTATTTAAAATGACGCCAGCAACTACTTATACTTTGCAGCGTCTACTTCCAGCTTTGCTCTCAATGAGACAATTGGTAATATTTTTCTGGCCAATCTTCAATAAATTAAAAAAAAAATATTATGATAAAAGGTTTTCATATGTTATATGTTTCAAGGCAAATTTAATTTATAAAAAAAACAAAACTTAACCTGCCCTGAACCCGTGCTTGATCGTGTTGTTAACGCACGCATCAGAGCCGGCACCCTTACCACCTGCGCCACTGCTGTATCATGTATATCATTTCTGTTGTGAATCAGAGACTTTATCTACTGGGTTGTAGATGTCGCTGAGGGTAGTGGTGAAATTCTTGCGCAAGGCGCGCGTCCATCTAGCGTACAATGAAACAGTCAGATACTGTCGCTTTGGTAAAAGCTTTTATATATGTTGTGCTGTTGGAGATTGCATAATAGCTGGAGAGTTTTGGAAAGTTTGTAGGGTTCTTTTTTGTTTAATAACAAATAAACAAAGCATAATTTCCAAAATTTTTTTTCGCGAGACAGTAGAAATAGTCCATACCAAGATGGCAATATAACTTTTATAGGGATCTATCTATAAATACTATATGAAGTTGGGTTGCGAAAATTACTATGGGGAGAGTGTTAGCCTATTAATATATATACTAGTATCGCCCGTGGCCAATTTAATTTTCTTCAGCTCCTCTAAAAATAAAACTTTGAAATAAAATACTTATTTTCCTTGCCACAATCTTTTCTTTAACATACATATCTCCCGTGACAAATGCAATACCAAGTAAGTAGGTGGAAAAATAACTAAGACTTATTCCGTTTTGCATAAGTCGCGGGAGAGCTACTTACTTGGTTTAGTTTTGTCACAGGAGATATAGCATGTCATAGACTTCTTCGTGAACTTAAACAACTTTTCTTCGTATAACTGGTTTATATCAGTCGCTTTTTCCAAAAATTTGGTGAATATAAAAAAAAAGTTTATAAATTTGATGCCTAGTCGTGAAAACGGCCCTAAAGGTCGCAAATATGCTTATTTTACCATCTCGCTATTAAATTGTTTTAAATTTTATTGAAAATAAGAGCTCAATTGATAAATGTCCGTGAACTCATTTTCGTACGTTATAGAAGGCTCCACTCACTCACGCTCACGTGCGTTAATTTGATCCACAAAGGCTCTAACCAACAAACGAAACATTTGCCAGAAGAAGCAAATTGGTGAGTTGGTACTAAAGTAAAAGTCTTGCCATTTCCACACCACCCATGAGGTAGGCAATTGAAGCATCCTCGGGAATAACTTTCTAAGTGACAAAATTATAATTTTTAAAATTTTTTAATTTATGTACTTCTTTCAACTGTTTCTTTAACTTTTACTTGTACATACTTCATATTATCAGTTTTACACCAACATAATGTATGTATGCCAATTTACTTCACCCTACTATTTCTAGGTGTTTTTACAGTTATGGCGTGCAAAAATTTTAGAAAATTTGTTCTGTACAATGCAGGAGAGCAGGAGAGTCAAAATAAATGGCATTTCGCAGAAGGCCAGACTAAGGCAACGAAAAAATGTGCCGAAATAGTCGGTAACTCTTTAGCTTTGGGGTCAAATGGGTAGAAGTTATGAAAAATGTTGAGTGCTACATCAAAACATGCGGTTCGGTGTCCCTGATAATAATATGCAGGCGGAAGGTCAATACTATAAGTACATTTTTTACTTGGCCTTATGTTATTGATTTTGTTAGAAGAACTTCAGAAATTTTAAGTAGAGGACCAGCCCCCATGCACCCAACAATGGTTTTTATAGTGCTTTTGATCCTATCAATCCATATTTATCAATAAATTCAATCTTTCATTATCAACTCAAGGCAGTGTTATATGATGCATTTAAACTTCATTTGTACATATATTTTTGTTTATTTATGCCTGCAGATACGTTAATTTGTCATATTTTTGAAAAATAAGTTTCGAAAAATGTATTTACCCCTTCAAAAGTCCAATTAAAGCAAAACCTTTAAAATCCCCAAAATATATGATGAAAATAGCCATACTCAGTTTTACTCCACTTTCACGGAGTGGCACCAATGACAAATGTTATAAAAAATGTGCATTTTGACAGCGCTCTCTCGAAACGAAGAGTCTCAAATCTATTTATCTATGGTTAGTAAAAGGAATGAGGGCAAAAAATTTGAAAATTTGAGCAAGTGTTTCACGCACCGAGTAGAAGAAACCAAATGCGCAGAAATTTTCGGCAGAGAGAATGACGATTTCTCAATTTTTCGGTAACGTTTATAATCGCATGGCTTCCCCTCATAAGTATGTATGAATATGTATGTAT
The DNA here is from genome assembly GCA_951509765.1 of Sphenella marginata. NCBI lineage: Eukaryota > Metazoa > Arthropoda > Insecta > Diptera > Tephritidae > Sphenella > Sphenella marginata. The sequence goes on along the minus strand of OX608080.1, from coordinate 55,147,982 downwards.
GTATGTAAAATGAATGAGTTTTAAAATCTTTGAGCTTACAGGATTGCCCATATGTGGGAGCGTGTAAGCTAAAGCAGCCATTATGCATACTTAGCATAGACTTGACTTGACTTGGAACTGCCACTTAGCGTTCTGTTTAATGAAGTTTGCATGTAACCGATTACCCTACTTGACTTGACTAAGAATTCTGTGGAGTTTTGATTTTTTATGTAAATTCTAAGTGTAGTGAGACCGTGAGAGAACTGTGTGATGCCATACCTTTTTTTAACATTTTGAATAAAATCCTCCAACTATTCTATAGGGACAAGAATTTTTGGATGTATATTATTCATATGACAGCCGCAAAACTTACTGTCAAATAAATTGAATTCAAATTAGGCTAACCTAAAAAAAAATTTTTTTCCTCCAAAATGCTTTTTAGTTTTTTTTTGGCATTGACTATATACTGATTGTAGATAAGCTCAGAAAATCGCCACCTAATGCCAAGAAAATGCGTTTTGGTACTTTTTACTGAGTTATATGTAAAAAATCTCACGATTACTTTTGAAAAGCAATTCGATATGGGAAACTTTTACTCTTATTTGAAACTGGCTAGTGTACTCTCTTCCTATTTTTCTAAGTGCTAAGTGAAGTCAAGTCTATGCTAAGTATGCATAATGGCAGCTAAAGCCATGAGCAGTTAAGATGGATTTCTTAGGCTTCAAATGATGTTGTACAGGATTTAGCACAATTTTTTTGGCACACAAATAAAAGCAAGTGGCAGCTCCTGGATTACTGCATATGAATGATAGCAGAGGGGTTTGTGTGGTTTTCGTAGTTTTTAAAAGTGCGAAATTTTGCGAGGTGGTGATGCCACTCAAAGTTTTCACACATTAGGGTGGTAGTACAACAGAGTTACGGTATTAATATAAATACTGCTGAAATTTTTCATAAGGTAATGAAAACATGCACCAACTGAAGTGATTAGATTTCGGCTTGTAGTAAGGCTACAGATTATTTGCAACAACATTTGAAAGCTAATAACTCCTGCTTTACATTTCTTTGCATGGATTTTGATATTTTTCTTTTTTCTCTTCTATTTTTGAAAATTCCTCTTCTGGTGTTGCTATGGAAATATTTTATTCTATATAACTAACTTCATTCTTAGTATGAAAAATACATTTTCTGCTTAGAAAATATGCTTTTCCAATATTTTATTGTAGTAGACTACTACTTTTTTAGTCTCATGATGCAATAAACAGGTGATCGCATGGTGACATACATCCGTGCGTTCGTAATTTGTGTAATGTTGTACTTTGTGTGCGTACTGTCAAAATTACACTGAAAAATGGGCATAATGTCAAAATTAAAGAAAAAAACTTTTTAATCAGCTGTCTCATGCGACGACCTTCCACAGTTGGATCATGTTTAGTCTCTTTTAAATGGAATAAATTGGTCACATTTGTTCGAGAATGTCCTATGAAGACACTAATTGTAAAATTTTTATACCAAAATGGGTATAAATGTATATTACTTGCAGGACACCTGACTTCGATTCTCGGGATTCTCGGTGAAGACAAAAATGGGAATTGTTCTTTCTTTTTTTAATTCTTTTAAAGCAACGAAAATTATTTAAAATGACGCCAGCAACTACTTATACTTTCCAGCGTCTACTTCCAGCTTTGTTCTAAATGAGACAATTGGTAATATTTTTCTGGCCAATCTTCAATAAATTAAAAAAAAAAATATTATGATAAAAGGTTTTCATATCGTTAGATTAAAGTGAAAATGTGCTAAGTCATATTTTTCAAATTGTTCAGGAAAGACAGAAAACCGAATAACTTTAAAATAAAACATTATTTTCTTAAACTGTAAATGCAGTACCCTCGATTTCATGACTGCTCAATGCAAAAGACAAAAAACAACAAAAATAAAACATAAATGTTTCCCATGCCAGCTTTTTATTGAGTTAGCAGTTTTTCTATTTCTTTTTTTTCTTTTTTTTTCTGACTTAGCACATTTTACTAAAGTTATTTTCCCACAGTATCTCTACATGTAATAAAATTGTAACAGGTCCGATGTCTGTACATTGAAGATATTTAAAAAAAATGATGTCAGGGGTCATTATTAAGCCTCTAGAACCCAAATCAGCCGTTTTTCGAATTTTTGTCTGTCTGTCTGTCTGTCTGTATGGTTGTCCGGGCATCACTCAAAAACTACTGAACAGAATTGAATCAAATTTGTACCATTCTATCACTTAACGTCTAACTTAAAATTTAGGACAACTTTCATTTAGATATCTCATCCAGTTCCCGAGTTTTTGCCAAAATGTGGGTCCGGGTGACCAAAAATGTGCGTTTTTTACAATTATGCCCACTACACATAAAAACTATGAATGAAAGTTTCACCATTATATTACTAGATGCCTATCCTAAAATTTAAGACATCTTCCATCAGGATATCTTATCCGCTTCCAGAGATATTGACCCAAATGTGACCCAAAATTAGTTTTTCCAACATGGGTGTCAAACGAAAGGTAGAAATGAGGACTACATTATGATGTGAGATTTATTTCAATATCTCAAATGATTTCGGAGATTTCACACGAAATGTAAAGAGGGGCAATCGTAAAATTCGTTTTTTTCAAGCTAATTATCTCTAAAAGAGTTCAAGGTAGGACCTCAAAATTGGTTTTACATATTGTGGGAGTTATCGGAAAAGGGGGTGTGGTACCTCCCATACAATCTTAATTTTTCCAGCTGATTATCTCTAAAAGAGTTCTAGGTAGGGTGCTGAAAATTGATGTAGACCTAGATGATATCAAAGCCCATCTCTAGCAGAAAATTGGTGGTTATCAGAAAAGGTGGGGTGGCACCTCCCCCATACTTGATGTTGGAAACTGAATATCTATAAAAGGTTTTAAGATAGGGATATAGAAATCACAATGGAGATATACGAAATCAATACAATGTATAAAGAAAAGTTTAATATAAAAGGGGGCGTGGCACCACCCATACGTACTAAACTTTTGAGGCTGAATATATATAAAAGAGTTGGTGGTAAGGTCCTGAAAACCATTGTGGAGATATACTACACATATTGATACTCTTACTTACTCAGTTACTTAAATAGTTTGGATTTGCGAAATGAACAGTCTGAGTCTGAGTGATTTGGTAAAAGTGAGTTAGTGTGTCTGCTAATAAAAACTTACATTGGAATAGATACATAGTTTATCATTAAGTTGGATCCTTTTTTTTTGAAATGAACTTAATAATAAAATCTATTTTGGGCAGAACGAAGTTTGCCGGGTCAGCTAGTTAATAAATAAAAATAAACCGGTTTAGTTCCAACAATAAAAATGTACTTGTTTATTTTTTAACATTGATCACAAATTACATATATGCAGTCTTATTTCATTGAAAGTGAAAGAGTTTTGTTTTTATTTAATTCTTCGTAATTAAGTCATTTAATTCATTTATTACCTTTTTCGTTTAAAATAAAGCACAAATAATATTTATTTTGCACAAATAAAGCTCACGAATAAGAAGCGCACGTGGATATTATTCCTTTGTGAAAACGCGCCCGACAAAGTAAAATTACATCTGACTTAGCGCAATTTCTTTGGCAGTCGTGAAGTTAGCACATTTACACATCATTGCCAACATCAGTTAAAAATTATTCAAATTTATAATTTGTTTTTTTTAAACTGTGTATTTTGAACTTATTTCTAAAACTGCATCAAAATCTCATTTTACAAAAAAATTGACTTAACACATTTTCACGTTAAGCTAACGATTTATTTCTTTTCATCGTTGAAGAATTGATTTGAATATATAACAAATGTTACTGTTGTATATTTTCTAATATAAATAATAACATTTTTTAATCAAGGTTTCAGTCTGTATCCGGTATGTTGGTGAAGATGATAGTGGAGAAATATATTTAAGGGAAGATTTTATGCGTTTTGTTGTGGAAAAATTCCTTCGTGGGAAGGATTTAGCTATACTAATACTTAATACTCTTAAAGAGTGCAATATTGATTGTCAATATCTTTTTGGTCAAGGATATGATGGAGCTAGTAATATGTCAGGACAATTTAATGGTGTTCAAAAATTCGTTCGAGAGGAGTGTCCTCTTGCTTGTTATGTGCATTGCTCAGCTCATGTGCTTAATTTGGCCATAACAAAGGCGAGCGCTATGCCACCAATAAGGCATACTTTAGGCATTGTGGAAAAGTTGGACGTTTTTTTTAATACACCAAAGAGAAAGTCATGTCTTTTGAAATGCATAGATGAAGCAAATATAGAGCCAAGCATCAAGAGTGTGAAAAGACTTGACGTTACAAGATGGACTTCAAAATATCAGGCTATAGCACACTTTATTTCTTTATTTCCTTTTATACATGCGGCATTGATTGATATAGCTGAATGGGATGACACATCTTCAACGGATGCAATAATATATCAGCGATCCATGGATTTTGAATTTGTTGTAACAGTTCATATAATAGGAAAAATATTCTCTTATTCTCTGCCTCTGAGTAATAAACTCCAAAAAATCAACAGAGATTTAGCGCGTGCTGTAGATTTGAAGGCAAAAAACCCGTATTGTTAGCTCAATAGCTAGCAATGCGTGTCAAAATTTCTCTGATGAGTGAAGTTAGCAACTTCCGAAATGGATCTATAAGAAAAGCTATGGCGGTTGTCTCTAAAACTTTCCTGTTCAATTCAACAAAAAGCTTTTAATAATTAATAAAAAATTATTTAAAAAACCCAAAACCAACAATAATTTTTCACTGCAGAAAAAAATTATTAATAGGTCTACAGCTCGTACCGAACCAGGTAATTTTTTACATTTATTTCATACTTAACTGTAACAATGTTTAAAATGTAAAAATAGGTATAATTAACTCAACAAAAAAAAAAGGTACAAAAAGTTCATTAATAATACTATTCTTGACATACATACCCCCCCCCCCCCATATGACTCTTTTTGACATTGGACATGACAAACATCAGGCGCGGTTCCAGCACGTAAAATAGTAGACCAAGCAAGAAAAATTCAAAATTAGTAAAAATCCGTTTTGTGATTTTATATTATATTACAGTCAATATTTATTTTGTACATGATGCAATTGTTGAAAAAACAAGACGATGTGGTCCTATTTTCGCAAATCTGTCAATGACACTCTCAGATGTGACTTTAATGCCGAGATACGTATGTTGCAGTGCCAAACCGATCAATACTTTCCCCTGTTTCCCTCCCCTGAAACCGCGCATGCAAACATACATAAATACCACACAGTCACGATCATGATGAAAATACCTACAGGTAAAACATTTTCTTCTCATAGGTGGCCATATATGTATGTATTTTTAAAATTACATTAACCCCCGATTCTGTGTTCTTGAAAAATTATCAAGCCTGATAAATAGTTAAGAAAGAAATATTTAATTTCGCGAAAAACTCTAAAACAATTTTATTCTTGCGTCAACGCCAAATGAAGTCATTTTATTTCTGACGCAGAATTCAAAACGCTTGAAATATTTTTTCTGATTACTATCAAGAACACAGATTCGGGGGAAGGCTTTTCAGAATCTTTAGTCTAGCACAGGCGCGTATTCAGGGGGGGTTTCGGGGGTTCAAACCCCCCCCCCCGAAATTTCAGAAAATTAAAAATTAAATGTCTGTACTAGTATAATTACTGTATTCACTTTTAAAACTTCTGTTAAGAAAATAGCATTAATAGAAATAATGAAAATACGAAAGAATAAAATTACATAAATAATATTTCACACTGAGAGAAGTTATTGGTAGTCCCTAATCAATTATCAGAGCAAGTCTGAGAGGTCACAACTAAACTCCTGCAACGGTTCACTCATTTGGCGCTTTAAGAAATTCGCGCAAAACTATCAGACTTGCTCTGCATAAGATCAACTTAGCATCTCAACTACATAGCATGTTAACAACAGTAAGAGTGATTCGAACTCAAGTCTGTTGAAATTCAAATTAACTGCTTTTCGAGTTATTAATACAGCGGGCAAAAATCGTAAAAATGAGTGTCTCTCGTTATTGTAGTCACGGTTGCCATAAGTTTAATCAAAAAAATGGCCACGAAGTTAAAACAAAAATACCAAAAATTACCAAGCAGTACACAACGCAGTCGTATTGAATTATCAAAGAAAGTAACAATTAAATCGTACTTATACTTGTCAGGGGATAAAAGTTTAAAAGTTAAAGTCTGGTATGCTGTTAAAAAGAAAATGCTGAAGAAATATTGTCAATTATTTCTTGACCAAGAAATTTTGACGTTCCGTTCTCCATGTTGAATAATTGCAACATTATATGAATTTCAATGTTATTTTATTATATTCTTTGTCTTTTTTTTCTGAAACTTCAGTTTTTCTTCAAGAAATAAAGCGACAACTATTTATTTCTTGCCAAAGCCAGATTTGCGCAGGTCGCTTTTTTGTAAAAATTTTCCAGAAATTAGCAGTAGAAAAGTAGAAGAGATTCTGACACAAGAAATTTTTCTTAAGCTTTTCATGTGTCATTTTATATAGAGTTTTTGGATTTCTTTTGAACAGCGTAAAGCCCTAAAAAAGAAAAATATTTTCCAATCCCAAAGGAGGAACGACCAAGCACGTTCATTGATGCATTAAATAATTGTTCCGTGTCTTCTTTCCCTATGGTACATCGATATATAAAAAATGCTGCAAATCTTCCAGTTTCCGTTGCTCCTTCGGTACAGTCTTTCTCTTCCCTTCGAAGGTTAAAACTTATCTAAGAAGTACAATGGGGCAGGAGAGGCTCTACTCAACATCCACTATACTTTTGAAGTAACTTCTGAACAAATTCTAAACAAAATTTCAAAACAAACAAGAAAAATAAATAATGTTTTGTACACGGCTAAAAGTTTTAGCCTAGATTTAAAAGTTTTTGGGGCTACATATACATTTCTTGAATTTTCAACAAAGTTCTTAACTTTGAGTTGCAGTATTTTTATTGTGAATTTACACATACTTTCATTCAAAAATAATGAAATTAGTCTAAAGAAGTTAATTTTACTGGACATTCCAAAAAAACCCTTTGAACGCAGATATACTGGTCTAGGTGTATGACCAAACCAAATTTGGTTTAGAATTAAGTTTACGCAGGTTGTCAAAGAAATGCGCGTAATAAAAATTATTTAAATTTTAAATAGAAAATGTTAACAATTTTTTTTTTTTTTTAATGTTTGGACTCGAACCGACGTCCCCCAAATCAGTGCGCAATGCTCTACCTACCGAACTACGGCGCACTCATGAATTTTGTGCGAAAAGTACACATATTCGCTGTGTATACGACTTTTGTTGTATTTTTGTTTATCCCAGTTAAGTTTTAAATCTAAACCGCAAAAAATTGAGAATTTTTGTGGCTAATTGAAAGGTTTGGAATTTATAACCAAAAAGTTTTAAAAATTGTGTAAACCAATGAAAGCTTTAAAATTTAGGATCAAATTTTTAGCCGTGTAGAAAGAGAAAAATTTCAAATAAATAAAAGTATAGAATGTATGTACAGGTAATTCTTATTTACTGACACTTTGGCCAAAACCCCCCCCGAAATTTTTTTCTGGCTACGCGCCTGGTCTAGCATCATAACATTTCTAGCTTACGTACACAATAAACTTTAAAATAAATGTACCTACTTTGTAGTTTATTATGTAAATATGCTACAAATCAAAGAACACAAGTAAGTCATGATGCAACAAATAAGAATATTTTTTGAAGTATTTTGTCATGTCTAAAATAATTTTTCCCAAAAACTGAATATAACAATTCACTACGAATTATTGTTAACTGGTCTCGAGGATGCAAAACTTACAAATATGTAAACAAAAAAGACCGTTCAAACCAACAACAAAATAAGATAGAAAGCTTTACCTGGAAGCAGTTTTATCTTGGCTACAATGACGAAAATACGACTAATAATTTTATTATATTTACGAAGAAGAGCCAAGCCATGTGTGCAGAGAGCTAGATTTCGAAATCCATGATTTCGTCTTCAGATGATGAATTATTGTTATCTATATTATTATTCTAAAACAAGGCGCTTAGCTAGACTAAACTACAATACGTACACTGCCCCTGCGGGTAGGGGCTTAGAATATGCCCGCGGTAGGCATACCGGTCGTAAGAGGCGACCAATATGCACAAAGGTAATGATGTGCAACTCGATGGTTGATCTACGGATATGATGCCTCCCACCTCTCATTACCCATCTTCTCTTTCCTTTCGGAAGGAGGGATGACATGACCTAGAAGGTTGCACTGGTCATACCAAATCGCTCCCACGACAGTCGGGCAGTACCGCAAGGGAGTACCGGAGCGTACCGGATTCATATCCGGCCAAGGACTGATATTTCGACAACACTCCCCAAAACCTTCGGGGAGTGATTTTGTTGTTAAAACAACAACAACAACAACAACAATACGTACATACATAAATGAAATGTGTATCAAATGAAAGCTTATCATGAGCATGTTTGCACAAAATTACAAAAATTTCAATTGGTTAATTTGTTCATAAGATATTAGCGTTTAAAGTTTGCTTTAATTTTTTTCTAAAAAAAACCCACCCGATTATCGGGAGTTACATACATACCAGTGTTACTTATTTTCATATATATTAGTATTTTCCATTAATTTTAAGAGACATTGCTTGTTCACAAAATAAAAATATGGCATTTAGGAATGTTACTCGACAAATCTATTTAGGTATTTGTTATCGGTTAGGGAAACTGAGTTGCCAAATGGTACACAATGAAACCAGGCTCGTGCGCACGGGGGCGTTTTGGGGGTTAACCATGTATATAAGTGCGAATAGTCCCAGCTTTCCAAAGTCGGAGCGCTCCAAAAAAGCATCCAAAAAGAGTCTGTAATTGGAGCCTTTTCGGAGAGAAGAAATTAATATTGTAGAGCGAATGAACTGCAAGGCTCAATTATATGAAAGATTTCGAGTGTTTTCTGACACTTTTTGTTGTAGGCGTAAAGAGAATTCTAAGAATATGAAAGTTGGAGAGCAGATGAGCGACAACGTTCAATTATTTTAATGTTTTCAAACATTTTCTGAGGTTTTTTTTTATTTTACCTAACAGAAGATAAATATCGCATTTTTCATGGACGTTTATCAATAGTCTGTAGAAAATAAACATAGCACATTTCATATTTTCCGAATTGTGTCAATAAAACTTCATAAACCTTATTTTTTATTATTTATGGCCCCAAATAAGCTTCAGAAAAACACCAATAAAAGGCTCCGAAAGTAGTCCGAAAAGGCTCCAAAACCCCTCAGAATGGGGGAATAAAGGGCTCCGAAAAAGGTTCAGAAAAGCACCAATAAAAGGCTCCGTAGTTCGTTTAAAAAGAGTCATAAAACGCATCAAATTCATCGAAATCAGACTCATTTCGGACTCTTTTTTATGACTTCGTTGGAGTGCCCGCGTAGAGCGATTTTTCGCTCCATTTGGTCTCCGACAGAAGCTCATTTTGGAGAGTAAAGCTGAGAAATGAGCGTTTTATGGCTCCGAAAGGAGTATTTTTTTTGCACTTTTGGTTAGCTGGGATATGCCATCATATCACCAATTCTCTATCAAATACAGAAAAATGTGTACAGTGTTGCCAGGATACAATTTATTTTGGAGCTAGATTCGAGAAAAAAAGAGCTAGATTTGTTCAAGAAAATCCAAAACATGTAAAAAAAGAGCTAAAAAGCACTTAAGTATTTTGTATGTAAGTTTTTACATTTATTTCATACTAGCAGGGTACCCAGCTTTACTCGGTATGTACATAAGTAGTTAATAAATTCTTGCTACGATCAATTGCGAAAACAATTTACAGACTGAGAATGTTCAGAACAATATTTATTTTCCCACACTATATCCTGTTTATGTATACGGCAACAAACTAAAGTAAAGGCGTTTTTTAAGGTGCAGTGAAATAACTCCCAACAAAAAAATGAAATAACTCCCAAATATTTTCCATGCAAGTTGGGACTTATTTCATAATGAAATAACTCCCAAATGAAATAATCCCCAATGAAATATCTTTGGGAGTTATTTCATAATTTTTGGAAATTGGGAGTTATTTCATTTTTGGGACTTACTTCATTGCTTGTAATCCAGGCATTGGGAGTTATTTAATTTTTAATGGGAGTTATTTCATTTTTGTTGGGCATATTTTTAGCGAACTAACGTCATTTACATTAATTCGCATTAAGAAGGCGAACTAAAGTCAGTACATTTTTTCTATATTCCAAATTTTCATTTTTCATTATCACCTTCGACCTATGATCACGAATCTGAGATTGGCTTAGGTCAGATCCCCGATTCGGGGCGTGATCAATAGTATTTATGTGCAGAATTCCTTAACGCATTGGCGGTCTTCGGCCGCGCTTCAAAAAATAACCCTGGGCTACGCCATTCCAACTCCGGGTGGTTGCCATAGCCGTGGCTACCGCCACGGTGATGTCCTTCCGCGTGCCACTCTTTTCTCACAGGGTAATGTGATTACAACAACCACCTGAAAATGACTTTAACTGCAAATATCTCGCAAACTACTAAAAATATTGGTTCAGCGGAGTTATATTCATGCTCCTGGGACCAAAGCGCGTCTGCCGATAGATATCTCAACATTTTTGGTTGTGTATTAGCGCTCGGTACCCCACGTAAACGATTACCCACGTCTAGATTTAGAATCTGAAATGAGATTTTTTTCAACCGTTCAAAAGTTATTTGCAGTTAAAGTTCACAATTTTCTGTCATTTTCATGTGGTTGTTGTAATGGCACATTAAGCTGAGCCCAAAAAGTGAAAAAGTGGGAAACGTGGCACCCGGAAAGACATCACCGTGGCGGTAGCCACGGCTATGGCACACACCCGGAGTTGGAATGGCGTAGCCCAGGGTTATTTTTTGAAGCGCGGCCGAAGGCCGCCAATGCGAAAAGGAGTTCTGCACATAAATACCATGGATCACGCCCCGAATTGGGGATCTGACCTAAGTCAAATTTTCGCCTGCGGCACTACTTCGTCGAATCTCAAACCCAAATGCCTCAATGACATTAATTCGCATGTCCAAAGCTGTCCTGTATTTTTCAAATTTCATTGTAACTGATTATATTGTAAAAATATACCATTTCAAATTTTGATTTGGGATTTATTTCATTTTTTTGGGACTTATTTCATTTGGGAGTTATTTCATTTTTTTGGGGACTTGTGGTTTCATTGTGAAATAACTGCCAAATATTGGGAGTTATTTCATTTCCTTCTTTGGGAGTTATTTCATTTATTAAAGTTGGGAATTATTTCATTTTTATTGGGACTTCTTTCATTGGGAGTTATTTCATTGGAGTTATTTCATTTGGGAGTTATTTCACTGCACCGTTTTTTAATAGTCTAACTTCGACATTTTGTCATCTCCCCTCTTTTTGACTCCTTACCTGTACCTAAACATTCCCCAAGTTATCCCCAGTCATTTTTCAAAGAAATTTCAAATATACAGACGCAACTTATCTAGAGTTTTATTAAAGACTAGTAAGGCCCGCTTGCTTCGCTGCGTATCAGATCTTATAACAGACTGAGTCCGATTTTAATCATTATAGCCTATACGCACTTTTTCGAAGTTCGACTTTCTTTCTATAACTTGATTGTATAGTTCACAACAACAATTAAAAAATACATTTGGGCCAGTTTTCGAAATTTGAAATACATACATATGTATCTCTACATATAATAAAATTGTAACAGGTCGATGTCTGTACATGGCATCTACCCACCCTTCTCTTTTTCCGTCCGAAATTTTTGAAGATATATAATTGAATCCATTTGAGATATTTAAATTAAGCGCATCGCATATAACATTCGTTTGATACCCATATTGTACTAATACATTTTTTTTGCAAATATTCGTCGATAACTTCAAGATATCTCCGAAACCATTTGAGATATTTCAATTGATCGCATATTACAGCACTCATTGACACCTTTCGTTTGACATCCATATTGTACTAAGACATTTTTGGTCACCCCTGGTCCACATATTGGGCGATAACTCCAAAACCGGTTGAGATATCGCAAAAACTAATATCTTAAACTTTAGGTTGAGCGTCTGACAATCCAACGAAGAATGTTTCAGTCAATTCCATTCAGTACTTTTAGTGATACGACCACAAACATATAGACAGATATGGGCCACATATTTGGCGATAACTCCAAAACCGGTTGAGATATCGAAAAAAGTAATATCCTAAATTTTAAGTTGAGTATCTAGCAATCCAACGAAAAAAGTTTCATTCATTTCCATTCAGTACTTTCAGAGTGATACGGCCACAAACATACGGACAGACAGACACACAAAAATTAAAAAAATGGTTGATTTGGATTCTACTCGTTCCCCCAATGAATTTTTTGTTGATATCTGCTATGTACAGACATCAACCTGTTACAATTTTATTATATGTAGAGATATGCTGATACCCACATAGGACGGCAGTGTACCTATACAATTGATTTTTGATTTAGCTGAAATTGAAAAAAGTGAACAAAAATTTTAGAGGAACGCTTATTTTTTTTTTTGACAAAGTAAGTGAATTTTTCTTCATATAAAATTGTGTAAGAAAAAAAAATTTCATAGGTACATACCTCCCTAAAAATCAGTATATCTTTTTTGGTTGTCGTTCGGTTTTGATAAAACAAAGTGCAGGTCCCTTTCTAAGCTTAAAGCAGTCCATTAGTGAAACTCTCATCAAAATCCATTCCTTAGTTTCCGAGATCCTTAAATTCAAACAGACAGACAATAATTTTAAAAATGGATCAGATGAACTCTACAGCATTCCCTAAGTCATCCCCAGTAATTTTTTCAAAGAAATTTTTAATTTACAACTTTTCTAGAAATTAATTATAGTATATATTTATGATGTTTAAAGCGTATGAAAAGTATACATAACTAACTCAACAAAAAAAAAAAAAGCGTGTTCTTGAAAAATTAGCAAGCTTTATAAATAGTGAAGAAAAAAATGTTTAATGTTTAATAAATAAAACTCAAAAATAATTTTTATTGTTGCGTTAAAGCCAAATGAAGTCATTTTATTTCTGACTCAGAAATCAAAAATCTTGAAATATTTTTCTGATTATTTATCATGAAGACAGAATCGGGGGGTAAGGTTGTTCAGAATCTTTAGCAAATTAGGATAGTGTTTTTACACACAATTTACTTGTACTTACCTTTCCATTTTGATTCTTGTTCGCAAAATAAACATATGGCATTTACGAATGTTACTCGGTCAAGTTAACCGATCTAGGTATTTGTTATCGGTGAGGGAAACTGAGTTGCCACATGGTACACAATGAAACTAATATAATAATTTCGAAATCGATTATAAAAGAAATAAAAACTTTCTACATTTTACAATACAATTTGTCCAAATAAATTTGTAGCGAAAAAAGAGCTAAAAATGAAAAGAAAGGACCAGAAAAAGAGCTAGTAGCTAAAACAGAATTTTAGAGCTAAACGCCAAAAAAAAGAGCTAGATCTAGCTCTAAAAGCACCAAAATGGCAACACGGAATGTGTACAACCAAACAAATTTTCTGGGGTATAGTTTTAGGCATCAGAGTATGCAGTTTCAGAAAAGTTAAAGAACATTTAAATTTATGATGTATGGGTCTAGGTATCTGTTTCAGCAAATATGTTTATCTTAGTGAAAAATGTTTGCAAATGCAAATCTAAAGTAAACCCCCCCCCCAAGGTTAATTCCTGCGCACGGCCCTGAATGAAACTAATACAATAATTTCAACGTAGTTTATAAAAGAAATAAAAACGGTCTTCATTTCACAATACAATTTGTCCAAATAAATTTGAAGCCAAAAAAGAGCTAAGAAATGAAAGAAGTACTATGAGCTAGGAGCTGAATCCGAAATTTGGAGCTAAACGCCAAAAAAAAAAGCGCGATCTAGCTCCAAAAGCACCAAAATGGCAACACTGCCATTCATTTAAGCTCTCTGTTTTGATATTGTAGTTCTGAATAATGACATTTTTGTCTGTGGCGTTTCTTCTTCAGTTTTCGTTACCATACTCCTCCGAAACGGCTTGACCGTTTCTCATGAAATTTTGTGAGCGTATTTAGTAGGTCTAAAAATCGGAAGTTATCTATTTTTCATTATTCCGGGAAGCGGACCAGTGACTGACATATTCCAATGGTCTTTATTTATGGTGCGATTTTCTTGAATTTTCGTACAAAGGTGCCACTTTACTTTTGCTAAAATATGGGCTTTCTTTTTTTTCCGGGAAGCGGACGAGGGAAAGAAATATTCCAAACTTCTTTATATATGGTGCGATTTTCTTCAAATTTGGTACAAAAGTTGCCTCTTTACTTTTGTTTAATTTTAATAGGGTTAATCACTCAGGCGTATATGGCTGATTCCTTGGAAACTGATATATTTCACATCGACATTTTGTGAAATGTCAATGTTACGATAAATGACTTTTGAAAGTGTATACAGTGTAAATGGGGTATAAGAAATAGCCCCTGTTTCGCATTGCGCTACAACTTAACCCATTTACGCCCACTGTACCCATACTTATTCAAATATCGAAAAAATGCATTCTAAATATCGAAAATATATAGTTTTGCTACAACCATTTCATAAACTGCTTTGAACGCAAGTGAACTATTCAGTTTCATATTTAAACTAGTAACCCCTTATGAGAACACATATATGTATGTATATTTGGTGGAAATTGAACGAAGAATTATTGTATTTTTTTGTGTTTTTTAACGGTGGGCTATACATATATATATGTGAACAATATGCTCCAAAACCAGTTTATTCATGTATTAACACTAAATAACAGTTATTCCTGTATCAAAACCAGTAGAAAAAAAAGTTGGGACATTTTAGGGTTGTGACATTTCATGTTTAATCTATTCTCATTTTAATATGGCTTAATATTTTTGGACTTCCGCTAGAAATTAGATGTATGCCACCAAGGTCTATATGTGTTCTAATTTTCAAGGAAAATTTACACCTTGTTTAGAAGAAAAGCTGTATTAAAGTTGTGACATGAGTGATATATATGTAAATATATATGTATATACATATGTACTAGCAGGTTACCCGGCGTTGCTCGGGATGTAAGTAGTTAGGAGGTCTTTCAAAATCAATAATATACTTTAAGATTTCATATTTATATAATACTAGCAGGGTACCCGGCGTTGCTCGGGATGTAAGTAGTTAGGGGGTCTTTCAAAATAAATAATATACTTTAAGATTTCATATTTATATAATATTATTGCCTACTGAAGAATTTACCGAATTCGAATATTTTGAAAATTTTGAAAAAATAGTATTGAAAACCGGTTTTAAATAATTTTTTTAGGGGGCCTTTCAAGAATTCAATTTTGACAAATTGTGCCAGGATGAATTCAACTTCAAATGTTGATTTGGTACAATATTGTAGGGTAATATTAAGGTTTTTCTGCAATCGCATTTTTACCGATAACTCAGTTATAGATAAATTTATCGAAATATGTCGAAGTACAAATGAGACCTGGGGCCTTCCCCTTTCGTTTGATACCCATATTGTAGGGCAAGTTTAAGGTTTTTGGGCAATCACATTTTCACCGATAACTCAGTTATCGATCAATTTACCGAAACCTATCGAAGTCCAAATGAAACCTGCGGCCTTCTCCTTTCGTTTTATACCCATATTATAGAGTAATGTTAAGTTTTTTGGGCAATCACCGATTACTCAGTTATCGATAAATTTATCGAAATATACCGAAGTCCAAATGAAACCTGGAGCTGTCTCCTTTCGTTTGATACCCATATTGTAGGGTAATATAGAAGTTTTCGGGCAATCGCATTTTGACCGATAACTCAGTTATCGATCAATTTATCGAAACCTATCGAAGTCCAAATGAAACCTGGAGCTATCCCCTTTCGTTTGATACCCATACTGCCGGGTAATATTAAGGTTTTCGGGCAATCGAATTTTGACCGATAACTTAGTTATCGATCAATTTATCGAAATGTATCAAAGCTAAATTGAAACCTGGTGCCTTCCCCTTTCGTTTGATACCCATATTGTAGGTCAAGTTTAAGGTTTTTGGGCAATCACATTTTCACCGATAACTCAGTTATCGATCAATTTATCGAAACCTATCGTAGTCCAAATGAAACCTGGAGCTATCTCCTTTCGTTTGATACCCATATTGTAGGGTAAGATAGAGGTTTTCGCGCAATCGCATTTTGACCGATGACTCAGTTATCGATCAATTTATCGAAATATATTGAAGTACAATTGAAACCTGGGGCCTTCCCCTTTCGTTTGATACCCATATTGTAGTGCAATAACATTTTCACCGATAACACAGTTATCGATACATTTATCAAAATATATCGAAGTCCAAATGAAACCTGGAGCTATCTCCTTTCGTTTGATACCCATATTGTAGGGTAATATAGAGGTTTTCGGGCAATCGCATTTTGACCGATGACTCAGTTATCGATCAATTTATCGAAATATATTTAAGTACAAATGAAACCTGGAGCTATCTCCTTTCGTTTGATACCCATATTGCAGGGTAATATTAAGGTTTTCGGGCAATCGAATTTTGACCGATAACTTAGTTATCGATCAATTTATCGAAATATATCGAAGCTAAAATGAAACCTGGGGCCTTCCCCTTTCGTTTGATACCCATATTGCACGACCTTTCTCTAAATATATGCGAAATATCATAAGTATAGGTTCATTATACTTAGAGTTATATGGAATAAAAAAAATTTCGAAAAGAAACGGTCCCTGGCAGGGTCGGAACCCCCAAAATTAAAAAAAAAAAATTGCCTATAGCTCCTTCCAGACTATAGCCTGTAGGCGTGCCAAATTTCAACAAAATCCGTCTAGCCATTCTCACGTTTTTAGGGAACAAAAGCAAACGTCTGGACATCCAAACATCGCTACATTCACATTTATAATATTAGTAGGATTATTGCCTACTGAAGAATTTACCAAATTCGAATATTTTGAAAATTTTGAAAAAAGAGTATTGAAAACCGGTTTTAAAAAATTTTCTTTTGCGGTATTCGTTGGTAACGTTAGGTGGCCTTTCAAGAATTCAATTTTGACAAATTGTGCCAGGATGAATGCAAATTGAAATGTTGATTTGATACAATATTGTAGGGTAATCGATGGGGGGTGGAGTTTTACTTGCCGTTCGTTCCTACATATCTTCAGAGGAGATTGATATACCTAACATTGATTCCATTGAATTCAAATGCATCCGCATTCAGCTAGCGAATGTCTCCATGTACTTATCTGTTTGTTACATCCCGCCAGCATCAGATCTCGCTTTGTACATGCAACTTATCTCTTTGCTCAAAACGGTTCACTTTTTGACAAAAGATTGTGACTCGATGATTGTTTTGGGTGATTTTAACCTACCTCATATATCGTGGAAAATAGTCGATGGAAATATTATTCCAAATCCATCCAGACCGGGATACAATGACTTTTTAGATGGAATTTCCGATATCTGTCTTAATCAAATAAACGTTACAGCAAAAAAGTTAGGCAAAGTTTTAGATTTAGTTTTTGTCGATGATAAAAATAAATTTTCTGTAAGTCGTTGCGCTGGTTTTACCCGAAGACGTCTACCACCCTTCTATGGAAATAATTCACGAAACCATAAGTAATGGCCAATGTACACAAGGCTGCTCAAGTAGTAACTTTGATTTTAACTTCTCAAAAGCCACCTATAAGAAATTAAATAAAGAACTGTCTAAATTAACTTGGCCTGAGCTGTGTGGCGATATCGATCCAAACGTTTTACATTTTAAACAAACTATTTACAACTTATTTGAGAAGATTGTTCCTAAACGTAAAATAACATATGATCATCCAACGCAAGCTTGGTTTACTAAAGAGCTTATGATGCTGAAAAATAGAAAAACAAGTTCTTTCAAATTATTTAAGAAATCGGGGTTAAACAAACACTACTTGCTGTATTCTGGTCTACGTAAGAGGTACATCGACTTAAATAAAAAGTGCTATAAAGCCTATATCTGTAAAACAAAAAGAGACATTATTCGCAATCCGAAGTCATTTTATGATTTCGTAAATTGTAAACGAAAAGTAGTGGGATTTCCCTCAGCCATGAAATATAAAGACATTTTATCTAGCGATAATCAAGATATCGCAAATTTCTTTGCGCAATTTTTCACTTCTAACTATTCTGCCGTCACCAATTCTGACTTTCTAAATTATCCCTATGAGCTACATGGGAACAATTTAATTAATTGTCCAACTATATGCGCCAATGATGTTCTTGTTTGTCTGAAAACCTTGAAAGAATCTTTTAAATGTGGTCCTGATAGGATTCCTACATGCTTCTTGAAGAAGTGCGCTAACAATATTTACATACCCCTTACCAATTTGTTCAATCTGTCACTTAAGTGTGGTGTTTTTCCAACAGCATGGAAAGAGTCGTTTCTTCTACCGCTTCATAAAAGCGGAAGCAAGGCTTCTATAGAGAACTATCGTGGCATAGCAAAGCTGTCTGCCATCCCAAAAGTGTTTGAAGCTATTGTTACCAATCAGCTTACGAATCCTATCTCTACCTTGATTTCCGACTGTCAACACGGGTTCTGTAAGGGAAAGTCCACCGTTACAAACTTACTTGAGTTTACAAATCATGTCTCAAATGGCTTTAGAAAAAATCTACACACCGACGTTATTTATACTGATTTCAGCAAAGCTTTCGATAAAGTGTGTCACTCGTTACTTATTCATAAACTAGATCAGCTGGGTTTCCAGCCGGGTCTCAATCGCTGGATCTCTTCTTACCTTAGTGACAGAACACAAAAAGTAGTGTTTAAAAACTGTAAATCCGATGTTATTAATGTCTCCTCTGCAGTTCCTCAAGGAAGCCATCTGGGCCCGATTCTGTTCTTGTTGTTTATAAATGACATTTCTACAGTAATAGAATTTTCGAAAATGTTAATGTATGCCGACGATGTAAAGCTTTTCATGTCATTCGCATCATCCGAAGATAGCAATAAACTTCAATCAGATCTAAGTGCATTAGTTACTTGGTGCGATTTAAATTATATGCCGCTTAATCTAAAGAAATGTAAATACATGCGTTTTTCGAGAGGAATTTCACAGCCAGCTTCCTATACAATTAACAATTATAGTCTTGAGCAAATGTATGATTTTGTTGACCTTGGGGTTACTATGGATTACAAACTCAGTTTCAACTGCCACATTAACGTAACAGTCAATAAAGCTAGAGGCGTTCTAGCATTTGTTAAACGATGGTCTAAAGAATTTAGCGACCCTTATGTAACTAAAACTCTCTTTACTACATTAGTCAGACCGATACTTGAATACGGTTCTATAATTTGGAACCCGCGTTACCAGGTCCACGTGGATCGCTTAGAATCAGTTCAAAAACAATTTTTACTATTTGCCTTAAGAGATCTTCACTGGGATCCCTTGTATAATTTGCCATCGTATACGAGTCGCTTAAAACTTATTAATCTTCACAGCCTTTCTAGTCGGAGGGAAATGCTTGGAATTGTCTTCATGATTAAATTACTAAATGGTTCAATCGTAAGCCCGTTTCTTTTGAGCGAAGTGAACTTCAATGTACCTTCTCGTCCATCAAGACATTTTAAACCACTTATCTTGAAACAGTGCCGGACTAATTTTGAATTAAATGAGCCTTTTCGTTGTTTGTGTCAAGATTATAATTCTCATTCTGGTACGTTTGATATCTCAGACTCACTAAACAGCATAAAAAAGTCGATTCTTTCTATCCTAAATACATAACAATTTTTTTTTCATATCCTTTGATTCTTATCTTTATTCTTAACAATAACTTTTCGCTGTCAACTAATGATTTATTAATTGTGTAATCTTTTTTACTTGGCTGATGAGGTTTTCTCTGTAGCTGAGCAGTTTTAGATCTCGACGATTAACAAACCAAAGCCTTTCAAAGATTCGGCACGAAAGAACAATCCGCGCGTCATGCGGATGCGCCCCTCGCGCCGGTCGGGCGGGATATGGTGGGTAACCCGTTGGGCATTATTATTATTATTATTATTAATATTAAGGTTTTTCTGCAATCGCATTTTGACCAATAACTCAGTTGTCGATAAATTTATCGAAATATATCGAAGTACAAAGGAAACCTGGGGCCTTCCCTTTTCGTTTGATACCCATATTGTACGTCAAGTTTAAGGTTTTTGGGCAATCACATTTTCACCGATAACTCAGTTATCGATCAATTTATCGAAACCTATCGTAGTCCAAATGAAACCTGATGCCTTCTCCTTTCGTTTTATACCCATATTATAGGGTAATGTTAAGTTTTTTGGACAATCACCGATAACTCAGTTATCGATAAACTTATCGAAATATATCGAAGTCCAAATGAAACCTGGAGCTATCTCCTTTCGTTTGATACCCATATTGTAGGGTAATATAGAGGTTTTCGGACAATCGCATTTTGGCCGATGACTCAGTTATCGATCAATTTATCGAAATATATTGAAGTACAATTGAAACCTGGGGCCTTCCCCTTTCGTTTGATACCCATATTGTAGTGCAATAACATTTTCACCGATAACACAGTTATCGATACATTTATCAAAATATATCGAAGTCCAAATGAAACCTGGAGCTATCTCCTTTCGTTTGATACCCATATTGTAGGGTAATATAGAGGTTTTCGGGCAATCGCATTTTGACCGATAACTCAGTTATCGATCAATTTATCGAAACCTATCGTAGTCCAAATGAAACCTGCTGCCTTCTCCTTTCGTTTTGTACCCATATTATAGGGTAATGTTAAGTTTTTTGGGCAATCACCGATAACTCAATTATCGATAAACTTATCGAAATATATCGAAGTCCAAATGAAACCTGGAGCTATCTCCTTTCGTTTGATACCCATATTGTAGGGTAATTTTAAGGTTTTTGTGCAATAACATTTTCACCGATAACTCAGTTATCGATACATTTATCGAAATATATCGAAGTCCAAATGAAACCTGGAGCTATCTTCTTTCGTTTGATATCCATATTGTAGGGTAATATAGAAGTTTTCGGGCAATCGCATTTTGACCGATAACTCAGTTATCGATCAATTTATCGAAACCTATCGAAGTCCAAATGAAACCTGGAGCTATCTCCTTTCGTTTGATACCCATATTGTAGGGTAAGATAGAGGTTTTCGCGCAATCGCATTTTGACCGATGACTCAGTTATCGATCAATTTATCGAAATATATTGAAGTACAAATGAAACCTGGGGCCTTCCCCTTTCGTTTGATACCCATATTGTAGGGCAATTTTAAGGTTTTTGTGCAATAACATTTTCACCGATAACTCAATTATCGATACATTTATCGAAACCTATCGAAGTCCAAATGAAACCTGGAGCTATCCCCTTTCGTTTGATACCCATATTATAGGGTAATGTTAAGTTTTTTGGGCAATCACCGATAACTCAGTTATCGATAAATTTATCGAAATATATCGAAGTCCAAATGAAACCTGGAGCTATCTCCTTTCGTTTGATACCCATATTGTAGGGTAAGATAGAGGTTTTCGCGCAATCGCATTTTGACCGATGACTCAGTTATCGATCAATTTATCGAAATATATTGAAGTACAAATGAAACCTGGGGCCTTCCCCTTTCGTTTGATACCCATATTGTATTGCAATTTTAAGGTTTTTGTGCAATAACATTTTCACCGATAACTCAATTATCGATACATTTATCGAAACCTATCGAAGTCCAAATGAAACCTGGAGCTATCCCCTTTCGTTTGATACCCATATTATAGGGTAATGTTAAGTTTTTTGGGCAATCACCGATAACTCAGTTATCGATCAATTTATCGAAACCTATCGTAGTCCAAATGAAACCTGGAGCTATCTCCTTTCGTTTGATACCCATATTGTAGGGTAAGATAGAGGTTTTCGCGCAATCGCATTTTGACCGATGACTCAGTTATCGATCAATTTATCGAAATATATTGAAGTACAAATGAAACCTGGGGCCTTTCCCTTTCGTTTGATACCCATATTGTAGGGCAATTTTAAGGTTTTTGTGCAATAACATTTTCACCGATAACTCAATTATCGATACATTTATCGAAACCTATCGAAGTCCAAATGAAACCTGGAGCTATCCCCTTTCGTTTGATACCCATATTATAGGGTAATGTTAAGTTTTTTGGGCAATCACCGATAACTCAGTTATCGATAAATTTTTCGAAATATATCGAAGTCCAAATGAAACCTGAAGCTATCTCCTTTCGTTTGATACCCATATTGTAGGGTAATATAGAGGTTTTCGGGCAATCGCGTTTTGACCGATGACTCAGTTATCGATAAATTTTATCGAAATATGTATATTGAAGTACAATTGAAACCTGGGGCCTTCCCCTTTAGTTTGATACCCATATTGTAGGGCAATTTTAAGGTTTTTGTGCAATAACATTTTCACCGATAACTCAGTTATCGATACATTTATCGAAATATATCGAAGTCCAAATGAAACCTGGAGCTATCTTCTTTCGTTTGATACCCATATTGTAGGGTAATATAGAAGTTTTCGGGCAATCGCATTTTGACCGATAACTCAGTTATCGATCAATTTATCGAAACCTATCGAAGTCCAAATGAAACCTGGAGCTATCCCCTTTCGTTTGATACCCATACTGCCGGGTAATATTAAGGTTTTTGGGCAATCGAATTTTGACCGATAACTTAGTTATCGATCAATTTATCGAAATATATCAAAGCTAAATTGAAACCTGGGGCCTTCCCCTTTCGTTTGATACCCATATTGTAGGTCAAGTTTAAGGTTTTTGGGCAATCGCATTTTGACCGATGACTCAGTTATCGATCAATTTATCGAAATATATTGAAGTACAAATGAAACCTGGGGCCTTCCCCTTTCGTTTGATACCTATATTGTAGGGCAATTTTAAGATTTTTGTGCAATAACATTTTCACCGATAACTCAATTATCGATACATTTATCGAAACCTATCGAAGTCCAAATGAAACCTGGAGCTATCCCCTTTCGTTTGATACCCATATTGCAGGGTAATATTAAGGTTTTCGGGCAATCGAATTTTGAACGATAACTTAGTTATCGATCAATTTATCGAAATATATCGGAGCTAAAATCAAACCTGGGGCCTTCCCCTTTCGTTTGATACCCATATTGCACGATCTTTCTATACCTATATGCGAAATATCATAAGTATAGGTTCATTATACTTAGAGTTATATGGAATAAAAAAAATTTCGAAAAGAAACGGTCCCTGGCAGGGTCGGAACCCCCAAAATTAATAAAAAAAAAAATAGCCTATAACTCCTTCCAGACTATAACCTGTATGCGTTCCTAACTTCATCAAAATCCGTCTTGCCATTCTCACGTGATTGAGTAACAGAAGCAAACGTCTGGACATCCAAACATCGCTACATTCACATTTATAATATTAGTATGATTATTGCCTACTGAAGAATTTACCATATTTTGAAAAATAATATTGAAAACTGGTTTTCAAAAATGTTCTTTTGAGGTATTCGTTGGTAACGTTAGGGGGCCTCTCAAGAATTCAATTTTGACAAATTGTGCCAGGATGAATTCAACTTCAAATGTTGATTTGATACAATATTGTAGGGTAATATTAAGGTTTTTCTGCAATCGCATTTTTACCGATAAGTCAGTTATAGATAAATTTATCGAAATATGTCGAAGTACAAATGAAACCTGGGGCCTTCCCCTTTCGTTTGATACCCATATTGTAATGTAATATAGAGGTTTTCGGGCAATCGCATTTTCACCGATAACTCAGTTATCGATCAATTTACCGAAACCTATCGAAGTCCTTTCGTTTTATACCCATATTATAGAGTAATGCTAAGTTTTTTGGGCAATCACCGATAACTCAGTTATCGATAAATTTATCGATATAGATCGAAGTCCAAATGAAACCTGGAGCTATCCCCTTTCGTTTGATACCCATATTGTAATGTAATATAGAGGTTTTCGGGCAATCGCATTTTGACCGATAACTCAGTTATCGATCAATTTTATCGAAATATATTGAAGTACAATTGAAACCTGGGGCCTTCCCCTTTTGTTTGATACCCATATTGTAGGGCAATTTTAAGGTTTTCGTGCAATAACATTTTCTTCGATAACTCAGTTATCGATACATTTATCGAAATATGTCGAGGTCCAAATGAAACCTGGAGCTATCTTCTTTCGTTTGATACCCATGTTGTAGGGTAATATAGAAGTTTTCGGGGAATCGCATTTTGACCGATAACTCAGTTGTCGATCTATTCATCGAAACCTATCGAAGTCCAAATGAAACCTGGAGCTATCCCCTTTCGTTTGATACCCATACTACTGGGTAATATTAAGGTTTTCGGGCAATCGAATTTTGACCGATAACTTAGTTATCGATCAATTTATCGAAATATATCAAAGCTAAATTGAAACCTGGGGCCTTCCCCTTTCGTTTGATACCCATATTGTAGGGCAAGTTTAAGGTTTTTGGGCAATCATATTTTCACCGATAACTCAGTTATCGATCAATTTAGCGAAACCTATCGAAGTCCAAATGAAACCTGGGGCCTTCTCCTTTCGTTTTATACCCATATTGTAGAGTAATGTTAAGTTTTTTGGGCAATCACCGATAACTCAGTTATCGATAAATTTATCGAAATAGATCGAAGTCCAAATGAAACCTGGAGCTATCCCCTTTCGTTTGATACCCATATTGTAATGTAATATAGAGGTTTTCGGGCAATCGCATTTTGACCGATAACTCAGTTATCGATCAATTTTATCGAAATATATTGAAGTACAATTGAAACCTGGGGCCTTCCCCTTTTGTTTGATACCCACATTGTAGGGCAATTTTAAGGTTTTTGTGCAATAACATTTTCTTCGATAACTTAGTTATCGATACATTTATCGAAATATGTCGAGGTCCAAATGAAACCTGGAGCTATCTTCTTTCGTTTGATACCCATGCTGTAGGGTAATATAGAAGTTTTCGGGCAATCGTATTTTGACCGATAACTCAGTTGTCGATCTATTTATCGAAACCTATCGAAGTCCAAATGAAACCTGGAGCTATCCCCTTTCGTTTGATACCCATATTGCAGGGTAATATTAAGGTTTTCGGGCAATCGCATTTTGAATGATAACTCAGTTATCGAACAATTTATCGAAATATATCCAAGTACAAAGGAAACCTGGGGCATTCCCCTTTCGTTTGATACCCATATTGTAGGTCAAGTTTAAGGTTTTTGGGAAATCACATTTTCACCGATAACTCAGTTATCGATCAATTTATCGAAACCTATCGTAGTCCAAATGAAACCTGCTGCCTTCTCCTTTCGTTTTATACCCATATTATAGAGTAATGTTAAGTTTTTTGGGCAATCACCGATAACTCAGTTATCGATAAATTTATCGAAATATACCGAAGTCCAAATGAAACCTGGAGCTATCTCCTTTCGTTTGATACCCATATTGTAGGGTAATATAGAGGTTTTCGGGCAATCGCGTTTTGACCGATGACTCAGTTATCGATTAATTTTATCGAAATATATTGAAGTACAATTGAAACCTGGGGCCTTCCCCTTTTGTTTGATATCCATATTGTAGGGCAATTTTAAGGTTTTTGTGCAATAACATTTTCAACGATAACTCAGTTATCGATACATTTATCGAAATATATCGAAGTCCAAATGAAACCTGGAGCTATCTTCTTTCGTTTGATACAATATTGTAGGGTAATATTAAGGTTTTTCTGCAATCGCATTTTTACCGATAACTCAGTTATAGATAAATTTATCGAAATATGTCGAAGTACAAATGAAACCTGGGGCCTTCCCCTTTCGTTTGATACCCATATTGTAGGTCAAGTTTAAGGTTTTTGGGCAATCACATTTTCACCGATAACTCAGTTATCGATCAATTTATCGAAACCTATCGTAGTCCAAATGAAACCTGCTGCCTTCTCCTTTCGTTTTATACCCATATTATAGGGTAATGTTAAGTTTTTTGGGCAATCACCGATAACTCAGTTATCGATAAATTTATCGAAATATATCGAAGTCCAAATGAAACCTGGAGCTATCCCCTTTCGTTTGATACCCATATTGTAATGTAATATAGAGGTTTTCGGGCAATCGCCTTTTGACCGATAACTCAGTTATCGATCAATTTATCGAAATATATCCAAGTACAAAGGAAACCTGGGGCCTTCCCCTTTCGTTTGATACCCATATTGTAGGTCAAGTTTAAGGTTTTTGGGCAATCACATTTTCACCGATAACTCAGTTATCGATCAATTTATCGAAACCTATCGTAGTCCAAATGAAACCTGCTGCCTTCTCCTTTCGTTTTATACCCATATTATAGGGTAATGTTAAGTTTTTTGGGCAATCACCGATAACTCAGTTATCGATAAATTTATCGAAATATATCGAAGTCCAAATGAAACCTGAAGCTATCTCCTTTCGTTTGATACCCATATTGTAGGGTAATATAGAGGTTTTCGGGCAATCGCGTTTTGACCGATGACTCAGTTATCGATAAATTTTATCGAAATACATTGAAGTACAATTGAAACCTGGGGCCTTCCCCTTTAGTTTGATACCCATATTGTAGGGCAATTTTAAGGTTTTTGTGCAATAACATTTTCACCGATAACTCAGTTATCGATACATTTATCGAAATATATCGAAGTCCAAATGAAACCTGGAGCTATCTTCTTTCGTTTGATACCCATATTGTAGGATAATATAGAAGTTTTCGGGCAATCGCATTTTGACCGATAACTCAGTTATCGATCAATTTATCGAAATATGTCGAAGTCCAAATGAAACCTGGAGCTATCCCCTTTCGTTTGATACCCATACTGCCGGGTAATATTAAGGTTTTCGGGCAATCGAATTTTGACCGATAACTCAGTTATCGATAAATTTATCGAAATATACCGAAGTCCAAATGAAACCTGGAGCTATCTCCTTTCGTTTGATACCCATATTGTAGGGTAATATAGAGGTTTTCGGGCAATCGCATTTTGACCGATGACTCACTTATCGACCAATTTATCGAAATATATTGAAGTACAAATGAAACCTGGGGCCTTCCCCTTTCGTTTGATACCCATATTGTAGGGCAATTTTAAGGTTTTTGTGCAATAACATTTTCACCGATAACTCAATAATCGATACATTTATCGAAACCTATCGAAGTCCAAATGAAACCTGGAGCTATCTCCTTTCGTTTGATACCCATACTACTGGGTAATATTAAGGTTTTCGGGCAATCGAATTTTGACCGATAACTTAGTTATCGATCAATTTATCGAAATATATCAAAGCTAAATTGAAACCTGGGGCCTTCCCCTTTCGTTTGATACCCATATTGTAGGGCAAGTTTAAGGTTTTTGGGCAATCATATTTTCACCGATAAGTCAGTTATCGATCAATTTAGCGAAACCTATCGAAGTCCAAATGAAACCTGGAGCTATCTCCTTTCGTTTGATACCCATATTGTAGGGTAATATAGAGGTTTTCGGGCAATCGCATTTTGACCGATGACTCAGTTATCGACCAATTTATCGAAATATATTGAAGTACAAATGAAACCTGGGGCCTTCCCCTTTCGTTTGATACCCATATTGTAGGGCAATTTTAAGGTTTTTGTGCAATAACATTTTCACCGATAACTCAATAATCGATACATTTATCGAAACCTATCGAAGTCCAAATGAAACCTGGAGCTATCCCCTTTCGTTTGATACCCATATTGCAGGCTAATATTAAGGTTTTCGGGCAATCGAATTTTGAACGATAACTTAGTTATCGATCAATTTATCGAAATATATCGAACCTAAAATCAAATCTGGGGCCTTCCCCTTTCGTTTGATACCCATATTGCACGATCTTTCTATACCTATATGCGAAATATCATAAGTATAGGTTCATTATACTTAGAGTTATATGGAATAAAAAAAATTTCGAAAAGAAACGGTCCCTGGCAGGGTCGGAACCCCCAAAATTAATAAAAAAAAAATTGCCTATAACTCCTTCCAGACTATAACCTGTATGCGTTCCTAACTTCATCAAAATCCGTCTTGCCATTCTCACGTGATTGAGTAACAGAAGCAAACGTCTGGACATCCAAACATCGCTACATTCACATTTATAATATTAGTATGATTATTGCCTACTGAAGAATTTACCATATTTTGAAAAATAATATTGAAAACTGGTTTTCAAAAATGTTCTTTTGAGGTATTCGTTGGTAACGTTAGGGGGCCTCTCAAGAATTCAATTTTGACAAATTGTGCCAGGATGAATTCAACTTCAACTGTTGATTTGATACAATATTGTAGGGTAATATTAAGGTTTTTCTGCAATCGCATTTTTACCGATAACTCAGTTATAGATAAATTTATCGAAATATGTCGAAGTACAAATGAAACCTGGGGCCTTCCCCTTTCGTTTGATACCCATATTGTAATGTAATATAGAGGTTTTCGGGCAATCGCATTTTCACCGATAACTCAGTTATCGATCAATTTACCGAAACCTATCGAAGTCCAAATGAAACCTGCGGCCTTCTCCTTTCGTTTTATACCCATATTATAGAGTAATGTTAAGTTTTTTGGGCAATCACCGATAACTCAGTTATCGATAAATTTATCGATATAGATCGAAGTCCAAATGAAACCTGGAGCTATCCCCTTTCGTTATGTAATATAGAGGTTTTCGGGCAATCGCATTTTGACCGATAACTCAGTTATCGATCAATTTTATCGAAATATATTGAAGTACAATTGAAACTTGGGGCCTTCCCCTTTTGTTTGATACCCATATTGTAGGGCAATTTAAAGGTTTTCGTGCAATAACATTTTCTTCGATAACTCAGTTATCGATACATTTATCGAAATATGTCGAGGTCCAAATGAAACCTGGAGCTATCTTCTTTCGTTCGATACCCATGTTGTAGGGTAATATAGAAGTTTTCGGGCAATCGCATTTTGACCGATAACTCAGTTGTCGATCTATTCATCGAAACCTATCGAAGTCCAAATGAAACCTGGAGCTATCCCCTTTCGTTTGATACCCATACTACTGGGTAATATTAAGGTTTTCGGGCAATCGAATTTTGACCGATAACTTAGTTATCGATCAATTTATCGAAATATATCAAAGCTAAATTGAAACCTGGGGCCTTCCCCTTTCGTTTGATACCCATATTGTAGGGCAAGTTTAAGGTTTTTGGGCAATCATATTTTCACCGATAAGTCAGTTATCGATCAATTTAGCGAAACCTATCGAAGTCCAAATGAAACCTGGGGCCTTCTCCTTTCGTTTTATACCCATATTGTAGAGTAATGTTAAGTTTTTTGGGCAATCACCGATAACTCAGTTATCGATAAATTTATCGAAATAGATCGAAGTCCAAATGAAACCTGGAGCTATCCCCTTTCGTTTGATACCCATATTGTAATGTAATATAGAGGTTTTCGGGCAATCGCATTTTGACCGATAACTCAGTTATCGATCAATTTTATCAAAATATATTGAAGTACAATTGAAACCTGGGGCCTTCCCTTTTTGTTTGATACCCATATTGTAGGGTAATATTAAGGTTTTCGGGCAATCGAATTTTGACCGATAACTTAGTTGTCGATCTATTTATCGAAACCTATCGAAGTCCAAATGAAACCTGGAGCTATCCCCTTTCGTTTGATACCCATATTGCAGGGTAATATTAAGGTTTTCGGGCAATCGAATTTTGACCGATAACTCAGTTATCGATCAATTTATCGAAACCTATCGAAGTCCAAATGAAACCTGGAGCTATCCCCTTTCGTTTGATACCCATACTGCCGGGTAATATTAAGGTTTTCGGGCAATCGAATTTTGACCGATAACTTAGTTATCGATCAATTTATCGAAATATATCAAAGCTAAATTGAAACCTGGGGCCTTCCCCTTTCGTTTGATACCCATATTGTAGGTCAAGTTTAAGGTTTTTGGGCAATCACATTTTCACCGATCACTCAGTTATCGATCAATTTATCGAAACCTATCGTAGTCCAAATGAAACCTGCTGCCTTCTCCTTTCGTTTTGTACCCATATTATAGGGTAATGTTAAGTTTTTTGGGCAATCACCGATAACTCAATTATCGATAAACTTATCGAAATATATCGAAGTCCAAATGAAACCTGGAGCTATCTCCTTTCGTTTGATACCCATATTGTAGGGTAATATAGAGGTTTTCGGGCAATCGCATTTTGACCGATGACTCAGTTATCGACCAATTTATCGAAATATATTGAAGTACAAATGAAACCTGGGGCCTTCCCCTTTCGTTTGATACCCATATTGTAGGGCAATTTTAAGGTTTTTGTGCAATAACATTTTCACCGATAACTCAATTATCGATACATTTATCGAAACCTATCGAAGTCCAAATGAAACCTGGAGCTATCCCCTTTCGTTTGATACCCATATTGCAGGGTAATATTAAGGTTTTCGGGCAATCGAATTTTGAACGATAACTTAGTTATCGATCAATTTATCGAAATATATCGAAGCTAAAATCAAACCTGGGGCCTTCCCCTTTCGTTTGATACCCATATTGCACGATCTTTCTATACATATATGCGAAATATCATAAGTATAGGTTCATTATACTTAGAGTTATATGGAATAAAAAAAATTTCGAAAAGAAACGGTCCCTGGCAGGGTCGGAACCCCCAAAATTAATAAAAAAAAATTGCCTATAACTCCATCCAGACTATAACCTGTATGCGTTCCTAACTTCATCAAAATCCGTCTTGCCATTCTCACGTGATTGAGTAACAGAAGCAAACGTCTGGACATCCAAACATCGCTACATTCACATTTATAATATTAGTATGATTATTGCCTACTGAAGAATTTACCATATTTTGAAAAATAATATTGAAAACTGGTTTTCAAAAATGTTCTTTTGAGGTATTCGTTGGTAACGTTAGGGGGCCTCTCAAGAATTCAATTTTGACAAATTGTGCCAGGATGAATTCAACTTCAACTGTTGATTTGATACAATATTGTAGGGTAATATTAAGGTTTTTCTGCAATCGCATTTTTACCGATAACTCAGTTATAGATAAATTTATCGAAATATGTATGTCGAAGTACAAATGAAACCTGGGGCCTTCCCCTTTCGTTTGATACCCATATTGTAATGTAATATAGAGGTTTTCGGGCAATCGCATTTTCACCGATAACTCAGTTATCGATCAATTTAGCGAAACCTATCGAAGTCCAAATGAAACCTGGGGCCTTCTCCTTTCGTTTTATACCCATATTGTAGAGTAATGTTAAGTTTTTTGGGCAATCACCGATAACTCAGTTATCGATAAATTTATCGAAATAGATCGAAGTCCAAATGAAACCTGGAGCTATCCCCTTTCGTTTGATACCCATATTGTAATGTAATATAGAGGTTTTCGGGCAATCGCATTTTGACCGATAACTCAGTTATCGATCAATTTTATCGAAATATATTGAAGTACAATTGAAACCTGGGGCCTTCCCCTTTTGTTTGATACCCATATTGTAGGGCAATTTTAAGGTTTTTGTGCTATAACATTTTCTTCGATAACTTAGTTATCGATACATTTATCGAAATATGTCGAGGTCCAAATGAAACCTGGAGCTATCTTCTTTCGTTTGATACCCATGCTGTAGGGTAATATAGAAGTTTTCGGGCAATCGTATTTTGACCGATAACTCAGTTATCGAACAATTTATCGAAATATATCCAAGTACAAAGGAAACCTGGGGCATTCCCCTTTCGTTTGATACCCATATTGTAGGTCAAGTTTAAGGTTTTTGGGAAATCACATTTTCACCGATAACTCAGTTATCGATCAATTTATCGAAACCTATCGTAGTCCAAATGAAACCTGCTGCCTTCTCCTTTCGTTTTATACCCATATTATAGAGTAATGTTAAGTTTTTTGGGCAATCACCGATAACTCAGTTATCGATAAATTTATCGAAATATACCGAAGTACAAATGAAACCTGGAGCTATCTCCTTTCGTTTGATACCCATATTGTAGGGTAATATAGAGGTTTTCGGGCAATCGCGTTTTGACCGATGACTCAGTTATCGATTAATTTTATCGAAATATATTGAAGTACAATTGAAACCTGGGGCCTTCCCCTTTTGTTTGATATCCATATTGTAGGGCAATTTTAAGGTTTTTGTGCAATAACATTTTCAACGATAACTCAGTTATCGATACATTTATCGAAATATATCGAAGTCCAAATGAAACCTGGAGCTATCTTCTTTCGTTTGATACAATATTGTAGGGTAATATTAAGGTTTTTCTGCAATCGCATTTTTACCGATAACTCAGTTATCGATCAATTTATCGAAATATATCCAAGTACAAAGGAAACCTGGGGCCTTCCCCTTTCGTTTGATACCCATATTGTAGGTCAAGTTTAAGGTTTTTGGGCAATCACATTTTCACCGATAACTCAGTTATCGATCAATTTATCGAAACCTATCGTAGTCCAAATGAAACCTGCTGCCTTCTCCTTTCGTTTTATACCCATATTATAGGGTAATGTTAAGTTTTTTGGGCAATCACCGATAACTCAGTTATCGATAAATTTATCGAAATATATCGAAGTCCAAATGAAACCTGAAGCTATCTCCTTTCGTTTGATACCCATATTGTAGGGTAATATAGAGGTTTTCGGGCAATCGCGTTTTGACCGATGACTCAGTTATCGATAAATTTTATCGAAATACATTGAAGTACAATTGAAACCTGGGGCCTTCCCCTTTAGTTTGATACCCATATTGTAGGGCAATTTTAAGGTTTTTGTGCAATAACATTTTCACCGATAACTCAGTTATCGATACATTTATCGAAATATATCGAAGTCCAAATGAAACCTGGAGCTATCTTCTTTCGTTTGATACCCATATTGTAGGGTAATATAGAAGTTTTCGGGCAATCGCATTTTGACCGATAACTCAGTTATCGATCAATTTATCGAAACCTATCGAAGTCCAAATGAAACCTGGAGCTATCCCCTTTCGTTTGATACCCAAACTGCCGGGTAATATTAAGGTTTTTGGGCAATCGAATTTTGACCGATAACTTAGTTATCGATCAATTTATCGAAATATATCAAAGCTAAATTGAAACCTGGGGCCTTCCCCTTTCGTTTGATACCCATATTGTAGGTCAAGTTTAAGGTTTTTGGGCAATCACATTTTCACCGATCACTCAGTTATCGATCAATTTATCGAAACCTATCGTAGTCCAAATGAAACCTGCTGCCTTCTCCTTTCGTTTTGTACCCATATTATAGGGTAATGTTAAGTTTTTTGGGCAATCACCGATAACTCAATTATCGATAAACTTATCGAAATATATCGAAGTCCAAATGAAACCTGGAGCTATCTCCTTTCGTTTGATACCCATATTGTAGGGTAATATAGAGGTTTTCGGGCAATCGCATTTTGACCGATGACTCAGTTATCGACCAATTTATCGAAATATATTGAAGTACAAATGAAACCTGGGGCCTTCCCCTTTCGTTTGATACCCATATTGTAGGGCAATTTTAAGGTTTTTGTGCAATAACATTTTCACCGATAACTCAATTATCGATACATTTATCGAAACCTATCGAAGTCCAAATGAAACCTGGAGCTATCCCCTTTCGTTTGATACCCATATTGCAGGGTAATATTAAGGTTTTCGGGCAATCGAATTTTGAACGATAACTTAGTTATCGATCAATTTATCGAAATATATCGAAGCTAAAATCAAACCTGGGGCCTTCCCCTTTCGTTTGATACCCATATTGCACGATCTTTCTATACATATATGCGAAATATCATAAGTATAGGTTCATTATACTTAGAGTTATATGGAATAAAAAAAATTTCGAAAAGAAACGGTCCCTGGCAGGGTCGGAACCCCCAAAATTAATAAAAAAAAATTGCCTATAACTCCATCCAGACTATAACCTGTATGCGTTCCTAACTTCATCAAAATCCGTCTTGCCATTCTCACGTGATTGAGTAACAGAAGCAAACGTCTGGACATCCAAACATCGCTACATTCACATTTATAATATTAGTATGATTATTGCCTACTGAAGAATTTACCATATTTTGAAAAATAATATTGAAAACTGGTTTTCAAAAATGTTCTTTTGAGGTATTCGTTGGTAACGTTAGGGGGCCTCTCAAGAATTCAATTTTGACAAATTGTGCCAGGATGAATTCAACTTCAACTGTTGATTTGATACAATATTGTAGGGTAATATTAAGGTTTTTCTGCAATCGCATTTTTACCGATAACTCAGTTATAGATAAATTTATCGAAATATGTATGTCGAAGTACAAATGAAACCTGGGGCCTTCCCCTTTCGTTTGATACCCATATTGTAATGTAATATAGAGGTTTTCGGGCAATCGCATTTTCACCGATAACTCAGTTATCGATCAATTTAGCGAAACCTATCGAAGTCCAAATGAAACCTGGGGCCTTCTCCTTTCGTTTTATACCCATATTGTAGAGTAATGTTAAGTTTTTTGGGCAATCACCGATAACTCAGTTATCGATAAATTTATCGAAATAGATCGAAGTCCAAATGAAACCTGGAGCTATCCCCTTTCGTTTGATACCCATATTGTAATGTAATATAGAGGTTTTCGGGCAATCGCATTTTGACCGATAACTCAGTTATCGATCAATTTTATCGAAATATATTGAAGTACAATTGAAACCTGGGGCCTTCCCCTTTTGTTTGATACCCATATTGTAGGGCAATTTTAAGGTTTTTGTGCTATAACATTTTCTTCGATAACTTAGTTATCGATACATTTATCGAAATATGTCGAGGTCCAAATGAAACCTGGAGCTATCTTCTTTCGTTTGATACCCATGCTGTAGGGTAATATAGAAGTTTTCGGGCAATCGTATTTTGACCGATAACTCAGTTATCGAACAATTTATCGAAATATATCCAAGTACAAAGGAAACCTGGGGCATTCCCCTTTCGTTTGATACCCATATTGTAGGTCAAGTTTAAGGTTTTTGGGAAATCACATTTTCACCGATAACTCAGTTATCGATCAATTTATCGAAACCTATCGTAGTCCAAATGAAACCTGCTGCCTTCTCCTTTCGTTTTATACCCATATTATAGAGTAATGTTAAGTTTTTTGGGCAATCACCGATAACTCAGTTATCGATAAATTTATCGAAATATACCGAAGTACAAATGAAACCTGGAGCTATCTCCTTTCGTTTGATACCCATATTGTAGGGTAATATAGAGGTTTTCGGGCAATCGCGTTTTGACCGATGACTCAGTTATCGATTAATTTTATCGAAATATATTGAAGTACAATTGAAACCTGGGGCCTTCCCCTTTTGTTTGATATCCATATTGTAGGGCAATTTTAAGGTTTTTGTGCAATAACATTTTCAACGATAACTCAGTTATCGATACATTTATCGAAATATATCGAAGTCCAAATGAAACCTGGAGCTATCTTCTTTCGTTTGATACAATATTGTAGGGTAATATTAAGGTTTTTCTGCAATCGCATTTTTACCGATAACTCAGTTATCGATCAATTTATCGAAATATATCCAAGTACAAAGGAAACCTGGGGCCTTCCCCTTTCGTTTGATACCCATATTGTAGGTCAAGTTTAAGGTTTTTGGGCAATCACATTTTCACCGATAACTCAGTTATCGATCAATTTATCGAAACCTATCGTAGTCCAAATGAAACCTGCTGCCTTCTCCTTTCGTTTTATACCCATATTATAGGGTAATGTTAAGTTTTTTGGGCAATCACCGATAACTCAGTTATCGATAAATTTATCGAAATATATCGAAGTCCAAATGAAACCTGAAGCTATCTCCTTTCGTTTGATACCCATATTGTAGGGTAATATAGAGGTTTTCGGGCAATCGCGTTTTGACCGATGACTCAGTTATCGATAAATTTTATCGAAATACATTGAAGTACAATTGAAACCTGGGGCCTTCCCCTTTAGTTTGATACCCATATTGTAGGGCAATTTTAAGGTTTTTGTGCAATAACATTTTCACCGATAACTCAGTTATCGATACATTTATCGAAATATATCGAAGTCCAAATGAAACCTGGAGCTATCTTCTTTCGTTTGATACCCATATTGTAGGGTAATATAGAAGTTTTCGGGCAATCGCATTTTGACCGATAACTCAGTTATCGATCAATTTATCGAAACCTATCGAAGTCCAAATGAAACCTGGAGCTATCCCCTTTCGTTTGATACCCAAACTGCCGGGTAATATTAAGGTTTTTGGGCAATCGAATTTTGACCGATAACTTAGTTATCGATCAATTTATCGAAATATATCAAAGCTAAATTGAAACCTGGGGCCTTCCCCTTTCGTTTGATACCCATATTGTAGGTCAAGTTTAAGGTTTTTGGGCAATCACATTTTCACCGATAACTCAGTTATCGATCAATTTATCGAAACCTATCGAAGTCCAAATGAAACCTGCTGCCTTCTCCTTTCGTTTTGTACCCATATTATAGGGTAATGTTAAGTTTTTTGGGCAATCACCGATAACTCAATTATCGATAAACTTATCGAAATATATCGAAGTCCAAATGAAACCTGGAGCTATCTCCTTTCGTTTGATACCCATATTGTAGGGTAATATAGAGGTTTTCGGGCAATCGCATTTTGACCGATGACTCAGTTATCGACCAATTTATCGAAATATATTGAAGTACAAATGAAACCTGGGGCCTTCCCCTTTCCTTTGATACCCATATTGTAGGGCAATTTTAAGGTTTTTGTGCAATAACATTTTCACCGATAACTCAATTATCGATACATTTATCGAAACCTATCGAAGTCCAAATGAAACCTGGAGCTATCCCCTTTCGTTTGATACCCATATTGCAGGGTAATATTAAGGTTTTCGGGCAATCGAATTTTGAACGATAACTTAGTTATCGATCAATTTATCGAAATATATCGAAGCTAAAATCAAACCTGGGGCCTTCCCCTTTCGTTTGATACCCATATTGCACGATCTTTCTATACCTATATGCGAAATATCATAAGTATAGGTTCATTATACTTAGAGTTATATGGAATAAAAAAAATTTCGAAAAGAAACGGTCCCTGGCAGGGTCGGAACCCCCAAAATTAATAAAAAAAAATTGCCTATAACTCCTTCCAGACTATAACCTGTATGCGTTCCTAACTTCATCAAAATCCGTCTTGCCATTCTCACGTGATTGAGTAACAGAAGCAAACGTCTGGACATCCAAACACCGCTACATTCACATTTATAATATTAGTATGATTATTGCCTACTGAAGAATTTACCATATTTTGAAAAATAATATTGAAAACTGGTTTTCAAAAATGTTCTTTTGAGGTATTCGTTGGTAACGTTAGGGGGCCTCTCAAGAATTCAATTTTGACAAATTGTGCCAGGATGAATTCAACTTCAACTGTTGATTTGATACAATATTGTAGGGTAATATTAAGGTTTTTCTGCAATCGCATTTTTACCGATAACTCAGTTATAGATAAATTTATCGAAATATGTATGTCGAAGTACAAATGAAACCTGGGGCCTTCCCCTTTCGTTTGATACCCATATTGTAATGTAATATAGAGGTTTTCGGGCAATCGCATTTTCACCGATAACTCAGTTATCGATCAATTTAGCGAAACCTATCGAAGTCCAAATGAAACCTGGGGCCTTCTCCTTTCGTTTTATACCCATATTGTAGAGTAATGTTAAGTTTTTTGGGCAATCACCGATAACTCAGTTATCGATAAATTTATCGAAATAGATCGAAGTCCAAATGAAACCTGGAGCTATCCCCTTTCGTTTGATACCCATATTGTAATGTAATATAGAGGTTTTCGGGAAATCGCATTTTGACCGATAACTCAGTTATCGATCAATTTTATCGAAATATATTGAAGTACAATTGAAACCTGGGGCCTTCC
Source organism: Sphenella marginata (assembly GCA_951509765.1). Taxonomy (NCBI): domain Eukaryota; kingdom Metazoa; phylum Arthropoda; class Insecta; order Diptera; family Tephritidae; genus Sphenella; species Sphenella marginata. Next base: position 55,109,827 of record OX608080.1, on the reverse strand, counting down.
CCTTTTGTTTGATACCCATATTGTAGGGCAATTTTAAGGTTTTTGTGCTATAACATTTTCTTCGATAACTTAGTTATCGATACATTTATCGAAATATGTCGAGGTCCAAATGAAACCTGGAGCTATCTTCTTTCGTTTGATACCCATGTTGTAGAGTAATATAGAAGTTTTCGGGCAATCGTATTTTGACCGATAACTCAGTTGTCGATCTATTTATCGAAACCTATCGAAGTCCAAATGAAACCTGGAGCTATCCCCTTTCGTTTGATACCCATATTGCAGGGTAATATTAAGGTTTTCGGGCAATCGAATTTTGACCGATAACTTAGTTATCGATCAATTTATCGAAATATATCGAAGCTAAAATCAAACCTGCGGCCTTCTCCTTTCGTTTTATACCCATATTGTAGAGTAATGTTAAGTTTTTTGGGCAATCACCGATAACTCAGTTATCGATAAATTTATCGAAATAGATCGAAGTCCAAATGAAACCTGGAGCTATCCCCTTTCGTTTGATACCCATATTGTAATGTAATATAGAGGTTTTCGGGCAATCGCATTTTGACCGATAACTCAGTTATCGAACAATTTATCGAAATATATCCAAGTACAAAGGAAACCTGGGGCATTCCCCTTTCGTTTGATACCCATATTGTAGGTCAAGTTTAAGGTTTTTGGGAAATCACATTTTCACCGATAACTCAGTTATCGATCAATTTATCGAAACCTATCGTAGTCCAAATGAAACCTGCTGCCTTCTCCTTTCGTTTTATACCCATATTATAGAGTAATGTTAAGTTTTTTGGGCAATCACCGATAACTCAGTTATCGATAAATTTATCGAAATATACCGAAGTCCAAATGAAACCTGGAGCTATCTCCTTTCGTTATGTAATATAGAGGTTTTCGGGCAATCGCATTTTGACCGATAACTCAGTTATCGATCAATTTTATCGAAATATATTGAAGTACAATTGAAACTTGGGGCCTTCCCCTTTTGTTTGATACCCATATTGTAGGGCAATTTAAAGGTTTTCGTGCAATAACATTTTCTTCGATAACTCAGTTATCGATACATTTATCGAAATATGTCGAGGTCCAAATGAAACCTGGAGCTATCTTCTTTCGTTCGATACCCATGTTGTAGGGTAATATAGAAGTTTTCGGGCAATCGCATTTTGACCGATAACTCAGTTGTCGATCTATTCATCGAAACCTATCGAAGTCCAAATGAAACCTGGAGCTATCCCCTTTCGTTTGATACCCATACTACTGGGTAATATACAGGTTTTCGGGCAATCGAATTTTGACCGATAACTTAGTTATCGATCAATTTATCGAAATATATCAAAGCTAAATTGAAACCTGGGGCCTTCCCCTTTCGTTTGATACCCATATTGTAGGGCAAGTTTAAGGTTTTTGGGCAATCATATTTTCACCGATAAGTCAGTTATCGATCAATTTAGCGAAACCTATCGAAGTCCAAATGAAACCTGGGGCCTTCTCCTTTCGTTTTATACCCATATTGTAGAGTAATGTTAAGTTTTTTGGGCAATCACCGATAACTCAGTTATCGATAAATTTATCGAAATAGATCGAAGTCCAAATGAAACCTGGAGCTATCCCCTTTCGTTTGATACCCATATTGTAATGTAATATAGAGGTTTTCGGGCAATCGCATTTTGACCGATAACTCAGTTATCGATCAATTTTATCAAAATATATTGAAGTACAATTGAAACCTGGGGCCTTCCCTTTTTGTTTGATACCCATATTGTAGGGTAATATTAAGGTTTTCGGGCAATCGAATTTTGACCGATAACTTAGTTGTCGATCTATTTATCGAAACCTATCGAAGTCCAAATGAAACCTGGAGCTATCCCCTTTCGTTTGATACCCATATTGCAGGGTAATATTAAGGTTTTCGGGCAATCGAATTTTGACCGATAACTTAGTTATCGATCAATTTATCGAAATATATCGAAGCTAAAATCAAACCTGCGGCCTTCTCCTTTCCCATGTTGTAGGGTAATATAGAAGTTTTCGGGCAATCGTATTTTGACCGATAACTCAGTTGTCGATCTATTTATCGAAACCTATCGAAGTCCAAATGAAACCTGGATCTATCCCCTTTCGTTTGATACCCATATTGCAGGGTAATATTAAGGTTTTCGGGCAATCGAATTTTGACCGATAACTTAGTTATCGATCAATTTATCGAAATATATCGAAGCTAAAATCAAACCTGCGGCCTTCTCCTTTCGTTTTATACCCATATTGTAGAGTAATGTTAAGTTTTTTGGGCAATCACCGATAACTCAGTTATCGATAAATTTATCGAAATAGATCGAAGTCCAAATGAAACCTGGAGCTATCCCCTTTCGTTTGATACCCATATTGTAATGTAATATAGAGGTTTTCGGGCAATCGCATTTTGACCGATAACTCAGTTATCGAACAATTTATCGAAATATATCCAAGTACAAAGGAAACCTGGGGCATTCCCCTTTCGTTTGATACCCATATTGTAGGTCAAGTTTAAGGTTTTTGGGAAATCACATTTTCACCGATAACTCAGTTATCGATCAATTTATCGAAACCTATCGTAGTCCAAATGAAACCTGCTGCCTTCTCCTTTCGTTTTATACCCATATTATAGAGTAATGTTAAGTTTTTTGGGCAATCACCGATAACTCAGTTATCGATAAATTTATCGAAATATACCGAAGTCCAAATGAAACCTGGAGCTATCTCCCTTCGTTTGATACCCATATTGTAGGGTAATATAGAGGTTTTCGGGCAATCGCATTTTGACCGATGACTCACTTATCGACCAATTTATCGAAATATATTGAAGTACAAATGAAACCTGGGCCTTCCCCTTTCGTTTGATACCCATATTGTAGGGCAATTTTAAGGTTTTTGTGCAATAACATTTTCACCGATAACTCAATAATCGATACATTTATCGAAACCTATCGAAGTCCAAATGAAACCTGGAGCTATCTCCTTTCGTTTGATACCCATACTACTGGGTAATATTAAGGTTTTCGGGCAATCGAATTTTGACCGATAACTTAGTTATCGATCAATTTATCGAAATATATCGAAGCTAAAATCAAACCTGCGGCCTTCTCCTTTCGTTTTATACCCATATTGTAGAGTAATGTTAAGTTTTTTGGGCAATCACCGATAACTCAGTTATCGATAAATTTATCGAAATAGATCGAAGTCCAAATGAAACCTGGAGCTATCCCCTTTCGTTTGATACCCATATTGTAATGTAATATAGAGGTTTTCGGGCAATCGCATTTTGACCGATAACTCAGTTATCGAACAATTTATCGAAATATATCCAAGTACAAAGGAAACCTGGGGCATTCCCCTTTCGTTTGATACCCATATTGTAGGTCAAGTTTAAGGTTTTTGGGAAATCACATTTTCACCGATAACTCAGTTATCGATCTATTTATCGAAACCTATCGTAGTCCAAATGAAACCTGCTGCCTTCTCCTTTCGTTTTATACCCATATTATAGAGTAATGTTAAGTTTTTTGGGCAATCACCGATAACTCAGTTATCGATAAATTTATCGAAATATACCGAAGTCCAAATGAAACCTGGAGCTATCTCCTTTCGTTTGATACCCATATTGTAGGGTAATATAGAGGTTTTCGGGCAATCGCGTTTTGACCGATGACTCAGTTATCGATTAATTTTATAGAAATATATTGAAGTACAATTGAAACCTGGGGCCTTCCCCTTTTGTTTGATATCCATATTGTAGGGCAATTTTAAGGTTTTTGTGCAATAACATTTTCAACGATAACTCAGTTATCGATACATTTATCGAAATATATCGAAGTCCAAATGAAACCTGGAGCTATCTTCTTTCGTTTGATACCCATATTGTAGGGTAATATAGAAGTTTTCGGGCAATCGAATTTTGACCGATAACTCAGTTATCGATCAATTTATCGAAACCTATCGAAGTCCAAATGAAACCTGGAGCTATCCCCTTTCGTTTGATACCCATACTGCCGGGTAATATTAAGGTTTTCGGGCAATCGAATTTCGACCGATAACTTAGTTATCGATCAATTTATCGAAATATATCAAAGCTAAATTGAAACCTGGGGCCTTCCCCTTTCGTTTGAAACCCATATTGTAGGTCAAGTTTAAGGTTTTTGGGCAATCACATTTTCACCGATAACTCAGTTATCGATCAATTTATCGAAACCTATCGTAGTCCAAATGAAACCTGCTGCCTTCTCCTTTCGTTTTATACCCATATTCTAGGGTAATGTTAAGTTTTTTGGGCAATCACCGATAACTCAGTTATCGATAAACTTATCGAAATATATCGAAGTTCAAATGAAACCTGGAGCTATCTGCTTTCGTTTGATACCCATATTGTAGGGTAATATAGAGGTTTTCGGGCAATCGCATTTTCACCGATAACTCAGTTATCGATAAATTTATCGAAATAGATCGAAGTCCAAATGAAACCTGGAGCTATCCCCTTTCGTTTGATACCCATATTGTAATGTAATATAGAGGTTTTCGGGCAATCGCATTTTGACCGATAACTCAGTTATCGATCAATTTTATCGAAATATATTGAAGTACAATTGAAACCTGGGGCCTTCCCCTTTTGTTTGATACCCATATTGTAGGGCAATTTTAAGGTTTTTGTGCTATAACATTTTCTTCGATAACTTAGTTATCGATACATTTATCGAAATATGTCGAGGTCCAAATGAAACCTGGAGCTATCTTCTTTCGTTTGATACCCATGTTGTAGGGTAATATAGAAGTTTTCGGGCAATCGTATTTTGACCGATAACTCAGTTGTCGATCTATTTATCGAAACCTATCGAAGTCCAAATGAAACCTGGAGCTATCCCCTTTCGTTTGATACCCATATTGCAGGGTAATATTAAGGTTTTCGGGCAATCGAATTTTGACCGATAACTTAGTTATCGATCAATTTATCGAAATATATCGAAGCTAAAATCAAACCTGCGGCCTTCTCCTTTCGTTTTATACCCATATTGTAGAGTAATGTTAAGTTTTTTGGGCAATCACCGATAACTCAGTTATCGATAAATTTATCGAAATAGATCGAAGTCCAAATGAAACCTGGAGCTATCCCCTTTCGTTTGATACCCATATTGTAATGTAATATAGAGGTTTTCGGGCAATCGCATTTTGACCGATAACTCAGTTATCGAACAATTTATCGAAATATATCCAAGTACAAAGGAAACCTGGGGCATTCCCCTTTCGTTTGATACCCATATTGTAGGTCAAGTTTAAGGTTTTTGGGAAATCACATTTTCACCGATAACTCAGTTATCGATCAATTTATCGAAACCTATCGTAGTCCAAATGAAACCTGCTGCCTTCTCCTTTCGTTTTATACCCATATTATAGAGTAATGTTAAGTTTTTTGGGCAATCACCGATAACTCAGTTATCGATAAATTTATCGAAATATACCGAAGTCCAAATGAAACCTGGAGCTATCTCCTTTCGTTTGATACCCATATTGTAGGGTAATATAGAGGTTTTCGGGCAATCGCATTTTGACCGATGACTCACTTATCGACCAATTTATCGAAATATATTGAAGTACAAATGAAACCTGGGGCCTTCCCCTTTCGTTTGATACCCATATTGTAGGGCAATTTTAAGGTTTTTGTGCAATAACATTTTCACCGATAACTCAATAATCGATACATTTATCGAAACCTATCGAAGTCCAAATGCAACCTGGAGCTATCTCCTTTCGTTTGATACCCATACTACTGGGTAATATTAAGGTTTTCGGGCAATCGAATTTTGACCGATAACTTAGTTATCGATCAATTTATCGAAATATATCAAAGCTAAATTGAAACCTGGGGCCTTCCCCTTTCGTTTGATACCCATATTGTAGGGCAAGTTTAAGGTTTTTGGGCAATCATATTTTCACCGATAAGTCAGTTATCGATCAATTTAGCGAAACCTATCGAAGTCCAAATGAAACCTGGAGCTATCTCCTTTCGTTTGATACCCATATTGTAGGGTAATATAGAGGTTTTCGGGCAATCGCATTTTGACCGATGACTCAGTTATCGACCAATTTATCGAAATATATTGAAGTACAAATGAAACCTGGGGCCTTCCCCTTTCGTTTGATACCCATATTGTAGGGCAATTTTAAGGTTTTTGTGCAATAACATTTTCACCGATAACTCAATAATCGATACATTTATCGAAACCTATCGAAGTCCAAATGAAACCTGGAGCTATCCCCTTTCGTTTGATACCCATATTGCAGGGTAATATTAAGGTTTTCGGGCAATCGAATTTTGAACGATAACTTAGTTACCGATCAATTTATCGAAATATATCGAACCTAAAATCAAATCTGGGGCCTTCCCCTTTCGTTTGATACCCATATTGCACGATCTTTCTATACCTATATGCGAAATATCATAAGTATAGGTTCATTATACTTAGAGTTATATGGAATAAAAAAAATTTCGAAAAGAAACGGTCCCTGGCAGGGTCGGAACCCCCAAAATTAATAAAAAAAAAATTGCCTATAACTCCTTCCAGACTATAACCTGTATGCGTTCCTAACTTCATCAAAATCCGTCTTGCCATTCTCACGTGATTGAGTAACAGAAGCAAACGTCTGGACATCCAAACATCGCTACATTCACATTTATAATATTAGTATGATTATTGCCTACTGAAGAATTTACCATATTTTGAAAAATAATATTGAAAACTGGTTTTCAAAAATGTTCTTTTGAGGTATTCGTTGGTAACGTTAGGGGGCCTCTCAAGAATTCAATTTTGACAAATTGTGCCAGGATGAATTCAACTTCAACTGTTGATTTGATACAATATTGTAGGGTAATATTAAGGTTTTTCTGCAATCGCATTTTTACCGATAACTCAGTTATAGATAAATTTATCGAAATATGTCGAAGTACAAATGAAACCTGGGGCCTTCCCCTTTCGTTTGATACCCATATTGTAATGTAATATAGAGGTTTTCGGGCAATCGCATTTTCACCGATAACTCAGTTATCGATCAATTTACCGAAACCTATCGAAGTCCAAATGAAACCTGCGGCCTTCTCCTTTCGTTTTATACCCATATTATAGAGTAATGTTAAGTTTTTTGGGCAATCACCGATAACTCAGTTATCGATAAATTTATCGATATAGATCGAAGTCCAAATGAAACCTGGAGCTATCCCCTTTCGTTATGTAATATAGAGGTTTTCGGGCAATCGCATTTTGACCGATAACTCAGTTATCGATCAATTTTATCGAAATATATTGAAGTACAATTGAAACTTGGGGCCTTCCCCTTTTGTTTGATACCCATATTGTAGGGCAATTTAAAGGTTTTCGTGCAATAACATTTTCTTCGATAACTCAGTTATCGATACATTTATCGAAATATGTCGTGGTCCAAATGAAACCTGGAGCTATCTTCTTTCGTTCGATACCCATGTTGTAGGGTAATATAGAAGTTTTCGGGCAATCGCATTTTGACCGATAACTCAGTTGTCGATCTATTCATCGAAACCTATCGAAGTCCAAATGAAACCTGGAGCTATCCCCTTTCGTTTGATACCCATACTACTGGGTAATATTAAGGTTTTCGGGCAATCGAATTTTGACCGATAACTTAGTTATCGATCAATTTATCGAAATATATCAAAGCTAAATTGAAACCTGGGGCCTTCCCCTTTCGTTTGATACCCATATTGTAGGGCAAGTTTAAGGTGTTTGGGCAATCATATTTTCACCGATAAGTCAGTTATCGATCAATTTAGCGAAACCTATCGAAGTCCAAATGAAACCTGGGGCCTTCTCCTTTCGTTTTATACCCATATTGTAGAGTAATGTTAAGTTTTTTGGGCAATCACCGATAACTCAGTTATCGATAAATTTATCGAAATAGATCGAAGTCCAAATGAAACCTGGAGCTATCCCCTTTCGTTTGATACCCATATTGTAATGTAATATAGAGGTTTTCGGGCAATCGCATTTTGACCGATAACTCAGTTATCGATCAATTTTATCAAAATATATTGAAGTACAATTGAAACCTGGGGCCTTCCCTTTTTGTTTGATACCCATATTGTAGGGTAATATTAAGGTTTTCGGGCAATCGAATTTTGACCGATAACTTAGTTGTCGATCTATTTATCGAAACCTATCGAAGTCCAAATGAAACCTGGAGCTATCCCCTTTCGTTTGATACCCATATTGCAGGGTAATATTAAGGTTTTCGGGCAATCGAATTTTGACCGATAACTTAGTTATCGATCAATTTATCGAAATATATCGAAGCTAAAATCAAACCTGCGGCCTTCTCCTTTCGTTTTATACCCATATTGTAGAGTAATGTTAAGTTTTTTGGGCAATCACCGATAACTCAGTTATCGATAAATTTATCGAAATAGATCGAAGTCCAAATGAAACCTGGAGCTATCCCCTTTCGTTTGATACCCATATTGTAATGTAATATAGAGGTTTTCGGGCAATCGCATTTTGACCGATAACTCAGTTATCGAACAATTTATCGAAATATATCCAAGTACAAAGGAAACCTGGGGCATTCCCCTTTCGTTTGATACCCATATTGTAGGTCAAGTTTAAGGTTTTTGGGAAATCACATTTTCACCGATAACTCAGTTATCGATCTATTTATCGAAACCTATCGTAGTCCAAATGAAACCTGCTGCCTTCTCCTTTCGTTTTATACCCATATTATAGAGTAATGTTAAGTTTTTTGGGCAATCACCGATAACTCAGTTATCGATAAATTTATCGAAATATACCGAAGTCCAAATGAAACCTGGAGCTATCTCCTTTCGTTTGATACCCATATTGTAGGGTAATATAGAGGTTTTCGGGCAATCGCGTTTTGACCGATGACTCAGTTATCGATTAATTTTATAGAAATATATTGAAGTACAATTGAAACCTGGGGCCTTCCCCTTTTGTTTGATATCCATATTGTAGGGCAATTTTAAGGTTTTTGTGCAATAACATTTTCAACGATAACTCAGTTATCGATACATTTATCGAAATATATCGAAGTCCAAATGAAACCTGGAGCTATCTTCTTTCGTTTGATACCCATATTGTAGGGTAATATAGAAGTTTTCGGGCAATCGCATTTTGACCGATAACTCAGTTATCGATCAATTTATCGAAACCTATCGAAGTCCAAATGAAACCTGGAGCTATCCCCTTTCGTTTGATACCCATACTGCCGGGTAATATAGAGGTTTTCGGGCAATCGCATTTTGACCGATGACTCAGTTATCGATCAATTTATTGAAGTACAAATGAAACCTGGGGCCTTCCCCTTTCGTTTGATACCCATATTGTAGGGCAATTTTAAGGTTTTTGTGCAATAACATTTTCACCGATAACTCAGTTATCGATACATTTATCGTAACCTATCGAAGTCCAAATGAAACCTGGAGCTATCCCCTTTCGTTTGATACCCATATTGCAGGGTAATATCAAGGTTTTCGGGCAATTCAATTTTGACAAATTGTGCCAGGATGAATTCAACTTCAAATGTTGATTTGATACAATATTGTAGGGTAATATTAAGGTTTTTCTGCAATCGCATTTTTACCGATAACTCAGTTATAGATAAATTTATCGAAATATGTCGAAGTACAAATGAAACCTGGGGCCTTCCCCTTTCGTTTGATACCCACATTGTAGGGCAAGTTTAAGGTTTTTGGGCAATCACATTTTTACCGATAACTCAGTAATTGATCAATTTACCGAAACCTATCGAAGTCCAAATGAAACCTGGAGCTATCCCCTTTCGTTTGATACCCATATTGCAGGGTAATATCAAGGTTTTCGGGCAATTCAATTTTGACAAATTGTGCCAGGATGAATTCAACTTCAAATGTTGATTTGATACAATATTGTAGGGTAATATTAAGGTTTTTCTGCAATCGCATTTTTACCGATAACTCAGTTATAGATAAATTTATCGAAATATGTCGAAGTACAAATGAAACCTGGGGCCTTCCCCTTTCGTTTGAAACCCATATTGTAGGTCAAGTTTAAGGTTTTTGGGCAATCACATTTTCACCGATAACTCAGTTATCGATCAATTTATCGAAACCTATCGTAGTCCAAATGAAACCTGCTGCCTTCTCCTTTCGTTTTATACCCATATTCTAGGGTAATGTTAATTTTTTTGGGCAATCACCGATAACTCAGTTATCGATAAATTAATCGAAATAGATCGAAGTCCAAATGAAACCTGGAGCTATCCCCTTTCGTTTGATACCCATATTGTAATGTAATATAGAGGTTTTTGGGCAATCGCCTTTTGACCGATAACTCAGTTATCGATCAATTTATCGAAATATATCCAAGTACAAAGGAAACCTGGGGCCTTCCCCTTTCGTTTGATACCCATATTGTAGGTCAAGTTTAAGGTTTTTGGGCAATCACATTTTCACCGATAACTCAGTTATCGATCAATTTATCGAAACCTATCGTAGTCCAAATGAAACCTGCTGCCTTCTCCTTTCGTTTTATACCCATATTATAGGGTAATGTTAAGTTTTTTGGGCAATCACCGATAACTCAGTTATCGATAAATTTATCGAAATATATCGAAGTCCAAATGAAACCTGAAGCTATCTCCTTTCGTTTGATACCCATATTGTAGGGTAATATAGAGGTTTTCGGGCAATCGCGTTTTGACCGATGACTCAGTTATCGATACATTTTATCGAAATATATTGAAGTACAATTGAAACCTGGGGCCTTCCCCTTTAGTTTGATACCCATATTGTAGGGCAATTTTAAGGCTTTTGTGCAATAACATTTTCACCGATAACTCAGTTATCGATACATTTATCGAAATATATCGAAGTCCAAATGAAACCTGGAGCTATCTTCTTTCGTTTGATACCCATATTGTAGGGTAATATAGAAGTTTTCGGGCAATCGCATTTTGACCGATAACTCAGTTATCGATCAATTTATCGAAACCTATCGAAGTCCAAATGAAACCTGGAGCTATCCCCTTTCGTTTGATACCCATACTGCCGGGTAATATTAAGGTTTTCGGGCAATCGAATTTTGACCGATAACTTAGTTATCGATCAATTTATCGAAATATATCAAAGCTAAATTGAAACCTGGGGCCTTCCCCTTTCGCTTGATACCCATATTGTAGGTAAAGTTTAAGGTTTTTGTGCAATAACATTTTCACCGATAACTCAATTATCGATACATTTATCGAAACCTATCGAAGTCCAAATGAAACCTGGAGCTATCCCCTTTCGTTTGATACCCATATTGCAGGGTAATATTAAGGTTTTCGGGCAATCGAATTTTGAACGATAACTTAGTTATCGATCAATTTATCGAAATATATCGAAGCTAAAATCAAACCTGGGGCCTTCCCCTTTCGTTTGATACCCATATTGCACGATCTTTCTATACCTATATGCGAAATATCATAAGTATAGGTTCATTATACTTAGAGTTATATGGAATAAAAAAAAATTTCGAAAAGAAACGGTCCCTGGCCGGGTCGGAACCCCCAAAATTAATAAAAAAAAAAAATAGCCTATAACTCCTTCCAGACTATAACCTGTATGCGTTCCTAAGTTCATCAAAATCCGTCTTGCCATTCTCACGTGATTGAGTAACAGAAGCAAACGTCTGGACATCCAAACATCGCTACATTCACATTTATAATATTAGTATGATTATTGCCTACTGAAGAATTTACCATATTTTGAAAAATAATATTGAAAACTGGTTTTCAAAAATGTTCTTTTGAGGTATTCGTTGGTAACGTTAGGGGGCCTCTCAAGAATTCAATTTTGACAAATTGTGCCAGGATGAATTCAACTTCAACTGTTGATTTGATACAATATTGTAGGGTAATATTAAGGTTTTTCTGCAATCGCATTTTTACCGATAACTCAGTGATAGATAAATTTATCGAAATATGTCGAAGTACAAATGAAACCTGGGGCCTTCCCCTTTCGTTTGATACCCATATTGTAATGTAATATAGAGGTTTTCGGGCAATCGCATTTTCACCGATAACTCAAGTATCGATCAATTTACCGAAACCTATCGAAGTCCAAATGAAACCTGCGGCCTTCTCCTTTCGTTTTATACCCATATTATAGAGTAATGTTAAGTTTTTTGGGCAATCACCGATAACTCAGTTATCGATACATTTATCGAAATATGTCGAGGTCCAAATGAAACCTGGAGCTATCTTCTTTCGTTTGATACCCATGTTGTAGGGTAATATAGAAGTTTTCGGGCAATCGCATTTTGACCGATAACTCAGTTGTCGATCTATTCATCGAAACCTATCGAAGTCCAAATGAAACCTGGAGCTATCCCCTTTCGTTTGATACCCATACTACTGGGTAATATTAAGGTTTTCGGGCAATCGAATTTTGACCGATAACTTAGTTATCGATCAATTTATCGAAATATATCAAAGCTAAATTGAAACCTGGGGCCTTCCCCTTTCGTTTGATACCCATATTGTAGGGCAAGTTTAAGGTTTTTGGGCAATCATATTTTCACCGATAACTCAGTTATCGATCAATTTAGCGAAACCTATCGAAGTCCAAATGAAACCTGGGGCCTTCTCCTTTCGTTTTATACCCATATTGTAGAGTAATGTTAAGTTTTTTGGGCAATCACCGATAACTCAGTTATCGATAAATTTATCGAAATAGATCGAAGTCCAAATGAAACCTGGAGCTATCCCCTTTCGTTTGATACCCATATTGTAATGTAATATAGAGGTTTTCGGGCAATCGCATTTTGACCGATAACTCAGTTATCGATCAATTTTATCGAAATATATTGAAGTACAATTGAAACCTGGGGCCTTCCCCTTTTGTTTGATACCCATATTGTAGGGCAATTTTAAGGTTTTTGTGCTATAACATTTTCTTCGATAACTTAGTTATCGATACATTTATCGAAATATGTCGAGGTCCAAATGAAACCTGGAGCTATCTTCTTTAGTTTGATACCCATGTTGTAGGGTAATATAGAAGTTTTCGGGCAATCGCATTTTGACCGATAACTCAGTTGTCGATCTATTTATCGAAACCTATCGAAGTCCAAATGAAGCCTGGAGCTATCCCCTTTCGTTTGATACCCATATTGCAGGGTAATATTAAGGTTTTCGGGCAATCGAATTTTGACCGATAACTTAGTTATCGATCAATTTATCGAAACCTATCGTAGTCCAAATGAAACCTGCTGCCTTCTCCTTTCGTTTTATACCCATATTATAGAGTAATGTAAAGTTTTTTGGGCAATCACCGATAACTCAGTTATCGATAAATTTATCGATATAGATCGAAGTCCAAATGAAACCTGGAGCTATCCCCTTTCGTTTGATACCCATATTGTAATGTAATATAGAGGTTTTCGGGCAATCGCATTTTGACCGATAACTCAGTTATCGATCAATTTTATCGAAATATATTGAAGTACAATTGAAACCTGGGGCCTTCCCCTTTTGTTTGATACCCATATTGTAGGGCAATTTTAAGGTTTTCGTGCAATAACATTTTCTTCGATAACTCAGTTATCGATACATTTATCGAAATATGTCGAGGTCCAAATGAAACCTGGAGCTATCTTCTTTCGTTTGATACCCATGTTGTAGGGTAATATAGAAGTTTTCGGGCAATCGCATTTTGACCGATAACTCAGTTGTCGATCTATTCATCGAAACCTATCGAAGTCCAAATGAAACCTGGAGCTATCCCCTTTCGTTTGATACCCATACTACTGGGTAATATTAAGGTTTTCGGGCAATCGAATTTTGACCGATAACTTAGTTATCGATCAATTTATCGAAATATATCAAAGCTAAATTGAAACCTGGGGCCTTCCCCTTTCGTTTGATACCCATATTGTAGGGCAAGTTTAAGATTTTTGGGCAATCATATTTTCACCGATAACTCAGTTATCGATCAATTTAGCGAAACCTATCGAAGTCCAAATGAAACCTGGGGCCTTCTCCTTTCGTTTTATACCCATATTGTAGAGTAATGTTAAGTTTTTTGGGCAATCACCGATAACTCAGTTATCGATAAATTTATCGAAATAGATCGAAGTCCAAATGAAACCTGGAGCTATCCCCTTTCGTTTGATACCCATATTGTAATGTAATATAGAGGTTTTCGGGCAATCGCATTTTGACCGATAACTCAGTTATCGATCAATTTTATCGAAATATATTGAAGTACAATTGAAACCTGGGGCCTTCCCCTTTTGTTTGATACCCATATTGTAGGGCAATTTTAAGGTTTTTGTGCTATAACATTTTCTTCGATAACTTAGTTATCGATACATTTATCGAAATATGTCGAGGTCCAAATGAAACCTGGAGCTATCTTCTTTAGTTTGATACCCATGTTGTAGGGTAATATAGAAGTTTTCGGGCAATCGCATTTTGACCGATAACTCAGTTGTCGATCTATTTATCGAAACCTATCGAAGTCCAAATGAAACCTGGAGCTATCCCCTTTCGTTTGATACCCATATTGCAGGGTAATATTAAGGTTTTCGGGCAATCGAATTTTGACCGATAACTTAGTTATCGATCAATTTATCGAAATATATCCAAGTACAAAGGAAACCTGGGGCATTCCCCTTTCGTTTGATACCCATATTGTAGGTCAAGTTTAAGGTTTTTGGGAAATCACATTTTCACCGATAACTCAGTTATCGATCAATTTTATCGAAATATATTGAAGTACAATTGAAACCTGGGGCCTTCCCCTTTTGTTTGATACCCATATTGTAGGGCAATTTTAAGGTTTTTGTGCAATAACATTTTCTTCGATAACTTAGTTATCGATACATTTATCGAAATATGTCGAGGTCCAAATGAAACCTGGAGCTATCTTCTTTAGTTTGATACCCATGTTGTAGGGTAATATAGAAGTTTTCGGGCAATCGCATTTTGACCGATAACTCAGTTGTCGATCTATTTATCGAAACCTATCGAAGTCCAAATGAAGCCTGGAGCTATCCCCTTTCGTTTGATACCCATATTGCAGGGTAATATTAAGGTTTTCGGGCAATCGAATTTTGACCGATAACTTAGTTATCGATCAATTTATCGAAACCTATCGTAGTCCAAATGAAACCTGCTGCCTTCTCCTTTCGTTTTATACCCATATTATAGAGTAATGTAAAGTTTTTTGGGCAATCACCGATAACTCAGTTATCGATAAATTTATCGATATAGATCGAAGTCCAAATGAAACCTGGAGCTATCCCCTTTCGTTTGATACCCATATTGTAATGTAATATAGAGGTTTTCGGGCAATCGCATTTTGACCGATAACTCAGTTATCGATCAATTTTATCGAAATATATTGAAGTACAATTGAAACCTGGGGCCTTCCCCTTTTGTTTGATACCCATATTGTAGGGCAATTTTAAGGTTTTCGTGCAATAACATTTTCTTCGATAACTCAGTTATCGATACATTTATCGAAATATGTCGAGGTCCAAATGAAACCTGGAGCTATCTTCTTTCGTTTGATACCCATGTTGTAGGGTAATATAGAAGTTTTCGGGCAATCGCATTTTGACCGATAACTCAGTTGTCGATCTATTCATCGAAACCTATCGAAGTCCAAATGAAACCTGGAGCTATCCCCTTTCGTTTGATACCCATACTACTGGGTAATATTAAGGTTTTCGGGCAATCGAATTTTGACCGATAACTTAGTTATCGATCAATTTATCGAAATATATCAAAGCTAAATTGAAACCTGGGGCCTTCCCCTTTCGTTTGATACCCATATTGTAGGGCAAGTTTAAGATTTTTGGGCAATCATATTTTCACCGATAACTCAGTTATCGATCAATTTAGCGAAACCTATCGAAGTCCAAATGAAACCTGGGGCCTTCTCCTTTCGTTTTATACCCATATTGTAGAGTAATGTTAAGTTTTTTGGGCAATCACCGATAACTCAGTTATCGATAAATTTATCGAAATAGATCGAAGTCCAAATGAAACCTGGAGCTATCCCCTTTCGTTTGATACCCATATTGTAATGTAATATAGAGGTTTTCGGGCAATCGCATTTTGACCGATAACTCAGTTATCGATCAATTTTATCGAAATATATTGAAGTACAATTGAAACCTGGGGCCTTCCCCTTTTGTTTGATACCCATATTGTAGGGCAATTTTAAGGTTTTTGTGCTATAACATTTTCTTCGATAACTTAGTTATCGATACATTTATCGAAATATGTCGAGGTCCAAATGAAACCTGGAGCTATCTTCTTTAGTTTGATACCCATGTTGTAGGGTAATATAGAAGTTTTCGGGCAATCGCATTTTGACCGATAACTCAGTTGTCGATCTATTTATCGAAACCTATCGAAGTCCAAATGAAACCTGGAGCTATCCCCTTTCGTTTGATACCCATATTGCAGGGTAATATTAAGGTTTTCGGGCAATCGAATTTTGACCGATAACTTAGTTATCGATCAATTTATCGAAATATATCGAAGCTAAAATCAAACCTGCGGCCTTCTCCTTTCGTTTTATACCCATATTGTAGAGTAATGTTAAGTTTTTTGGGCAATCACCGATAACTCAGTTATCGATAAATTTATCGAAATAGATCGAAGTCCAAATGAAACCTGGAGCTTTCCCCTTTCGTTTGATACCCATATTGTAATGTAATATAGAGGTTTTCGGGCAATCGCATTTTGACCGATAACTCAGTTATCGATCAATTTATCGAAATATATCCAAGTACAAAGGAAACCTGGGGCATTCCCCTTTCGTTTGATACCCATATTGTAGGTCAAGTTTAAGGTTTTTGGGAAATCACATTTTCACCGATAACTCAGTTATCGATCAATTTATCGAAACCTATCGTAGTCCAAATGAAACCTGCTGCCTTCTCCTTTCGTTTTATACCCATATTATAGAGTAATGTTAAGTTTTTTGGGCAATCACCGATGACTCAGTTATCGATCAATTTTATCGAAATATATTGAAGTACAATTGAAACCTGGGGCCTTCCCCTTTTGTTTGATACCCATATTGTAGGGCAATTTTAAGGTTTTTGTACAATAACATTTTCACCGATAACTCAGTTATCGATACATTTATCGAAATATATCGAAGTCCAAATGAAACCTGGAGCTATCCCCTTTCGTTTGATACCCATATTGTAATTTAATATAGAGGTTTTCGGGCAATCGCATTTTGACCGATAACTCAGTTATCGATCAATTTTATCGAAATATATTGAAGTACAATTGAAACCTGGGGCCTTCCCCTTTTGTTTGATACCCATATTGTAGGGCAATTTTAAGGTTTTTGTGCAATAACATTTTCACCGATAACTCAGTTATCGATACATTTATCGAAATATGTCGAAGTCCAAATGAAACCTGGAGCTATCTTCTTTCGTTTGATACCCATATTGTAGGGTAATATAGAAGTTTTCGGGCAATCGCATTTTGACCGATAACTCAGTTATCGATCAATTCATCGAAACCTATCGAAGTCCAAATGAAACCTGGAGCTATCCCCTTTCGTTTGATACCCATACTGCCGGGTAATATTAAGGTTTTCGGGCAATCGAATTTTGACCGATAACTTAGTTATCGATCAATTTATCGAAATATATCAAAGCTAAATTGAAACCTGGGGCCCTCCCCTTTCGTTTGATACCCATATTGTAGGTCAAGTTTAAGGTTTTTGGGCAATCACATTTTCACCGATAACTCAGTTATCGATCAATTTATCGAAACCTATCGTAGTCCAAATGAAACCTGCTGCCTTCTCCTTTCGTTTTATATCCATATTATAGGGTAATTTTAAGTTTTTTGGGCAATCACCGACAACTCAGTTATCGATAAACTTATCGACATATATCGAAGTCCAAATGAAACCTGGAGCTATCCCCTTTCGTTTGATACCCATATTGTAATGTAATATAGAGGTTTTCGGGCAATCGCCTTTTGACCGATAACTCAGTTATCGATCAATTTATCGAAATATATCCAAGTACAAAGGAAACCTGGGGCCTTCCCCTTTCGTTTGATACCCATATTGTAGGTCAAGTTTAAGGTTTTTGGGCAATCACATTTTCACCGATAACTCAGTTATCGATCAATTTATCGAAACCTATCGTAGTCCAAATGAAACCTGCTGCCTTCTCCTTTCGTTTTATACCCATATTATAGGGTAATGTTAAGTTTTTCGGGCAATCACCGATAACTCAGTTATCGATAAATTTATCGAAATATATCGAAGTCCAAATGAAACCTGAAGCTATCTCCTTTCGTTTGATACCCATATTGTAGGGTAATATAGATGTTTTCGGGCAATCGCGTTTTGACCGATGACTCAGTTATCGATAAATTTTATCGAAATATATTGAAGTACAATTGAAACCTGGGGCCTTCCCCTTTAGGTTGATACCCATATTGTAGGGCAATTTTAAGGTTTTTGTGCAATAACATTTTCACCGATAACTCAGTCATCGATACATTTATCGAAATATATCGAAGTCCAAATGAAACCTGGAGCTATCTTCTTTCGTTTGATACCCATATTGTAGGGTAATATAGAAGTTTTCGGGCAATCGCATTTTGACCGATAACTCAGTTATCGATCAATTTATCGAAACCTATCGAAGTCCAAATGAAACCTGGAGCTATCCCCTTTCGTTTGATACCCATACTGCCGGGTAATATTAAGGTTTTCGGGCAATCGAATTTTGACCGATAACTTAGTTATCGATCAATTTATCGAAATATATCAAAGCTAAATTGAAACCTGGGGCCTTCCCCTTTCGTTTGATACCCATATTGTAGGTTTTTGGGCAATCACATTTTCACCGATAACTCAGTTATCGATCAATTTATCGAAACCTATCGTAGTCCAAATGAAACCTGCTGCCTTCTCCTTTCGTTTTGTACCCATATTATAGGGTAATGTTAAGTTTTTTGGGCAATCACCGATAGCTCAATTATCGATAAACTTATCGAAATAAATCGAAGTCCAAATGAAACCTGGAGCTATCTCCTTTCGTTTGATACCCATATTGTAGGGTAATATAGAGGTTTTCGGGCAACCGCATTTTGACCGATGACTCAGTTATCGATCAATTTATCGAAATATATTGAAGTACAAATGAAACCTGGGGCCTTCCCCTTTCGTTTGATACCCATATTGTAGGGCAATTTTAAGGTTTTTGTGCAATAACATTTTCACCGATAACTCAATTATCGATACATTTATCGAAACTTATCGAAGTCCAAATGAAACCTGGAGCTATCCCCTTTCGTTTGATACCCATATTGCAGGGTAATATTAAGGTTTTCGGGCAATCGAATTTTGAACGATAACTTAGTTATCGATCAATTTATCGAAATATATCGAAGCTAAAATGAAACCTGGGGCTTCCCCTTTCGTTTGATACCCATATTGCACGATCTTTCTATACCTATATGCGAAATATCATAAGTATAGGTTCATTATACTTAGAGTTATATGGAATAAAAAAAATTTCGAAAAGAAACGGTCCCTGGCAGGGTCGGAACCCCCAAAATTAATAAAAAAAAATTGCCTATAACTCCTTCCAGACTATAACCTGTATGCGTTCCTAACTTCATCAAAATCCGTCTTGCCATTCTCACGTGATTGAGTAACAGAAGCAAACGTCTGGACATCCAAACATCGCTACATTCACATTTATAATATTAGTATGATTATTGCCTACTGAAGAATTTACCATATTTTGAAAAATAATATTGAAAACTGGTTTTCAAATAGTTCTTTTGAGGTATTCGTTGGTAACGTTAGGGGGCCTCTCAAGAATTCAATTTTGACAAATTGTGCCAGGATGAATTCAACTTCAACTGTGGATTTGATACAATATTGTAGGGTAATATTAAGGTTTTTCTGCAATCGCATTTTTACCGATAACTCAGTTATAGATAAATTTATCGAAATATGTCGAAGTACAAATGAAACCTGGGGCCTTCCCCTTTCGTTTGATACCCATATTGTAATGTAATATAGAGGTTTTCGGGCAATCGCATTTTGACCGATAACTCAGTTATCGATCAATTTTATCGAAATATATTGAAGTACAATTGAAACCTGGGGCCTTCCCCTTTTGTTTGATACCCATATTGTAGGGCAATTTTAAGGTTTTCGTGCAATAACATTTTCTTCGATAACTCAGTTATCGATACATTTATCGAAATATGTCGAGGTCCAAATGAAACCTGGAGCTATCTTCTTTCGTTTGATACCCATGTTGTAGGGTAATATAGAAGTTTTCGGGCAATCGCATTTTGACCGATAACTCAGTTGTCGATCTATTCATCGAAACCTATCGAAGTCCAAAAGAAACCTGGAGCTATCCCCTTTCGTTTGATACCCATACTACTGGGTAATATTAAGGTTTCGGGCAATCGAATTTTTACCGATAACTTAGTTATCGATCAATTTATCGAAATATATCAAAGCTAAATTGGAACCTGGGGCCTTCCCCTTTCGTTTGATACCCATATTGTAGGGCAAGTTTAAGGTTTTTGGGCAATCATATTTTCACCGATAACTCAGTTATCGATCAATTTAGCGAAACCTATCGAAGTCCAAATGAAACCTGGGGCCTTCTCCTTTCGTTTTATACCCATATTGTAGAGTAATGTTAAGTTTTTTGGGCAATCACCGATAACTCAGTTATCGATAAATTTATCGAAATAGATCGAAGTCCAAATGAAACCTGGAGCTATCCCCTTTCGTTTGATACCCATATTGTAATGTAATATAGAGGTTTTCGGGCAATCGCATTTTGACCGATAACTCAGTTATCGATCAATTTTATCGAAATATATTGAAGTACAATTGAAACCTGGGGCCTTCCCCTTTTGTTTGATACCCATATTGTAGGGCAATTTTAAGGTTTTTGTGCTATAACATTTTCTTCGATAACTTAGTTATCGATACATTTATCGAAATATGTCGAGGTCCAAATGAAACCTGGAGCTATCTTCTTTAGTTTGATACCCATGTTGTAGGGTAATATAGAAGTTTTCGGGCAATCGCATTTTGACCGATAACTCAGTTGTCGATCTATTTATCGAAACCTATCGAAGTCCAAATGAAACCTGGAGCTATCCCCTTTCGTTTGATACCCATATTGCAGGGTAATATTAAGGTTTTCGGGCAATCGAATTTTGACCGATAACTTAGTTATCGATCAATTTATCGAAATATATCGAAGCTAAAATCAAACCTGCGGCCTTCTCCTTTCGTTTTATACCCATATTGTAGAGTAATGTTAAGTTTTTTGGGCAATCACCGATAACTCAGTTATCGATAAATTTATCGAAATAGATCGAAGTCCAAATGAAACCTGGAGCTATCCCCTTTCGTTTGATACCCATATTGTAATGTAATATAGAGGTTTTCGGGCAATCGCATTTTGACCGATAACTCAGTTATCGATCAATTTATCGAAATATATCCAAGTACAAAGGAAACCTGGGGCATTCCCCTTTCGTTTGATACCCATATTGTAGGTCAAGTTTAAGGTTTTTGGGAAATCACATTTTCACCGATAACTCAGTTATCGATCAATTTATCGAAACCTATCGTAGTCCAAATGAAACCTGCTGCCTTCTCCTTTCGTTTTATACCCATATTATAGAGTAATGTTAAGTTTTTTGGGCAATCACCGATAACTCAGTTATCGATAAATTTATCGAAATATATTGAAGTACAATTGAAACCTGGGGCCTTCCCCTTTTGTTTGATACCCATATTGTAGGGCAATTTTAAGGTTTTTGTACAATAACATTTTCACCCATAACTCAGTTATCGATACATTTATCGAAATATATCGAAGTCCAAATGAAACCTGGAGCTATGCCCTTTCGTTTGATACCCATATTGTAATTTAATATAGAGGTTTTCGGGCAATCGCATTTTGACCGATAACTCAGTTATCGATCAATTTTATCGAAATATATTGAAGTACAATTGAAACCTGGGGCCTTCCCCTTTTGTTTGATACATATATTGTAGGGCAATTTTAAGGTTTTCGTGCAATAACATTTTCCCCGATAACTCAGTTATCGATACATTTATCGAAATATGTCGAAGTCCAAATGAAACCTGGAGCTATCTTCTTTCGTTTGATACCCATACTGCCGGGTAATATTAAGGTTTTCGGGCAATCGAATTTTGACCGATAACTTAGTTATCGATCAATTTATCGAAATATATCAAAGCTAAATTGAAACCTGGGGCCCTCCCCTTTCGTTTGATACCCATATTGTAGGTCAAGTTTAAGGTTTTTGGGCAATCACATTTTCACCGATAACTCAGTTATCGATCAATTTATCGAAACCTATCGTAGTCCAAATGAAACCTGCTGCCTTCTCCTTTCGTTTTATATCCATATTATAGGGTAATGTTAAGTTTTTTGGGCAATCACCGACAACTCAGTTATCGATAAACTTATCGACATATATCGAAGTCCAAATGAAACCTGGAGCTATCTCCTTTCGTTTGATACCCATATTGTAGGGTAATATAGAGATTTTCGGGCAATCGCATTTTGACTGATGACTCAGTTATCGATCAATTTATCGAAAAATATTGAAGTACAAATGAAACCTGGGGCCTTCCACTTTCGTTTGATACCCATATTGTAGGGCAATTTTAAGGTTTTTGTGCAATAACATTTTCACCGATAACTCAATTATCGATACATTTATCGAAACCTATCGAAGTCCAAATGAAACCTGGAGCTATCCCCTTTCGTTTGATACCCATATTGTAATGCAATATAGAGGTTTTCGGGCAATCGCATTTTGACCGATAACTCAGTTATCGATCAATTTATCGAAATATATCCAAGTACAAAGGAAACCTGGGGCATTCCCCTTCCGTTTGATACCCATATTGTAGGTCAAGTTTAAGGTTTTTGGGAAATCACATTTTCACCGATAACTCAGTTATCGATCAATTTATCGAAACCTATCGTAGTCCAAATGAAACCTGCTGCCTTCTCCTTTCGTTTTATACCCATATTATAGAGTAATGTTAAGTTTTTTGGGCATTCACCGATAACTCAGTTATCGATAAATTTAACGAAATATATCGAAGTCCAAATGAAACCTGGGGCCTTCTCCTTTCGTTTTATACCCATATTGTAGAGTAATGTTAAGTTTTTGGGGCAATCACCGATAACTCAGTTATCGATAAATTTATCGAAATAGATCGAAGTCCAAATGAAACCTGGAGCTATCCCCTTTCGTTTGATACCCATATTGTAATGTAATATAGAGGTTTTCGGGCAATCGCATTTTGACCGATAACTCAGTTATCGATCAATTTTATCGAAATATATTGAAGTACAATTGAAACCTGGGGCCTTACCCTTTCGTTTGATACCCATATTGTAGGGCAAGTTTAAGGTTTTTGGGCAATCATATTTTCACCGATAACTCAGTTATCGATCAATTTAGCGAAACCTATCGAAGTCCAAATGAACCCTGGGGCCTTCTCCTTTCGTTTTATACCCATATTGTAGAGTAATGTTAAGTTTTTTGGGCAATCACCGATAACTCAGTTATCGATAAATTTATCGAAATAGATCGAAGTCCAAATGAAACCTGGAGCTATCCCCTTTCGTTTGATACCCATATTGTAATGTAATATAGAGGTTTTCGGGCAATCGCATTTTGACCGATAACTCAGTTATCGATCAATTTTATCGAAATATATTGAAGTACAATTGAAACCTGGGGCCTTCCCCTTTTGTTTGATACCCATATTGTAGGGCAATTTTAAGGTTTTTGTGCTATAACATTTTCTTCGATAACTTAGTTATCGATACATTTATCGAAATATGTCGAGGTCCAAATGAAACCTGGAGCTATCTTCTTTAGTTTGATACCCATGTTGTAGGGTAATATAGAAGTTTTCGGGCAATCGCATTTTGACCGATAACTCAGTTGTCGATCTATTTATTGAAACCTATCGAAGTCCAAATGAAACCTGGAGCTACTGCGGCCTTCTCTTTCGTTTTATACCCATATTGTAGAGTAATGTTAAGTTTTTTGGGCATTCACCGATAACTCAGTTATCGATAAATTTAACGAAATATATCGAAGTCCAAATGAAACCTGGGGCCTTCTCCTTTCGTTTTATACCCATATTGTAGAGTAATGTTAAGTTTTTTAACTCAGTTATCGATCAATTTATCGAAATATATCCAAGTACAAAGGAAACCTGGGGCATTCCCCTTTCGTTTGATACCCATATTGTAGGTCAAGTTTAAGGTTTTTGGGAAATCACATTTTCACCGATAACTCAGTTATCGATCAATTTATCGAAACCTATCGTAGTCCAAATGAAACCTGCTGCCTTCTCCTTTCGTTTTATACCCATATTTTAGAGTAATGTTAAGTTTTTTGGGCAATCACCGATAACTCAGTTATCGATAAATTTATCGAAATATCGAAGTCCAAATGAAACCTGGAGCTATCTCCTTTCGTTTGATACCCATATTGTAGGGTAATATAGAGGCTTTCGGGCAATCGCGTTTTGACCGATGACTCAGTTATCGATCAATTTTATCGAAATATATTGAAGTACAATTGAAACCTGGGGCCTTCCCCTTTTGTTTGATACCCATATTGTAGGGCAATTTTAAGGTTTTTGTGCAATAACATTTTCACCGATAACTCAGTTATCGATACATTTATCGAAATATATCGAAGTCCAAATGAAACCTGGAGCTATCCCCTTTCGTTTGATACCCATATTGTAATTTAATATAGAGGTTTTCGGGCAATCGCATTTTGACCGATAACTCAGTTATCGATCAATTTTATCGAAATATATTGAAGTACAATTGAAACCTGGGGCCTTCCCCTTTTGTTTGATACCCATATTGTAGGGCAATTTTAAGGTTTTCGTGCAATCACATTTTCACCGATAACTCAGTTATCGATCAATTTATCGAAACCTATCGTAGTCCAAATGAAACCTGGAGCTATCTTCTTTCGTTTGATACCCATATTGTAGGGTAATATAGAAGTTTTCGGGCAATCGCATTTCGACCGATAACTCAGTTATCGATCAATTCATCGAAACCTATCGAAGTCCAAATGAAACCTGGAGCTATCCCCTTTCGTTTGATACCCATACTGCCGGGTAATATTAAGGTTTTCGGGCAATCGAATTTTGACCGATAACTTAGTTATCGATCAATTTATCGAAATATATCAAAGCTAAATTGAAACCTGGGGCCCTCCCCTTTCGTTTGATACCCATATTGTAGGTCAAGTTTAAGGTTTTTGGGCAATCACATTTTCACCGATAACTCAGTTATCGATCAATTTATCGAAACCTATCGTAGTCCAAATGAAACTTGCTGCCTTCTCCTTTCGTTTTATATCCATATTATAGGGTAATGTTAAGTTTTTTGGGCAATCACCGACAATTCAGTTATCGATAAACTTATCGACATATATCGAAGTCCAAATGAAACCTGGAGCTATCTCCTTTCGTTTCATACCCATATTGTAGGGTAATATAGAGGTTTTCGGGCAATCGCATTTTGACCGATGACTCAGTTATCGATCAATTTATCGAAAAATATTGAAGTACAAATGAAACCTGGGGCCTTCCACTTTCGTTTGATACCCATATTGTAGGGCAATTTTAAGGTTTTTGTGCAATAACATTTTCACCGATAACTCAATTATCGATACATTTATCGAAACCTATCGAAGTCCAAATGAAACCTGGAGCTATCCCCTTTCGTTTGATACCCATATTGTAATGTAATATAGAGGTTTTCGGGCAATCGCATTTTGACCGATAACTAAGTTATCAATCAATTTATCGAAATATATCCAAGTACAAAGGAAACCTGGGGCATTCCCCTTCCGTTTGATACCCATATTGTAGGTCAAGTTTAAGGTTTATGGGAAATAACATTTTCACCGATAACTCAGCTATCGATCAATTTATCGAAACCTATCGTAGTCCAAATGAAACCTGCTGCCTTCTCCTTTCGTTTTATACCCATATTATAGAGTAATGTTAAGTTTTTTGGGCAATCACCGATAACTCAGTTATCGATAAATTTAACGAAATATATCGAAGTCCAAATGAAACCTGGAGCTACCTCCTTTCGTTTGATACCCATATTGTAGGGTAATATAGAGGCTTTCGGGCAATCGCGTTTTGACCGATGACTCAGTTATCGATCAATTTTATCGAAATATATTGAAGTACAATTGAAACCTGGGGCCTTCCCCTTTTGTTTGATACCCATATTGTAGGGCAATTTTAAGGTTTTTGTACAATAACATTTTCACCGATAACTCAGTTATCGATACATTTATCGAAATATATCGAAGTCCAAATGAAACCTGGAGCTATCCCCTTTCGTTTGACACCCATATTGTAGGGCAATTTTAAGGTTTTTGTGCAATAACATTTTCACCGATAACTCAGTTATCGATCAATTCATCGAAACCTATCGAAGTCCAAATGAAACCTGGAGCTATCCCCTTTCGTTTGATACCCATATTGCAGGGTAATATTAAGGTTTTCGGGCAATCGAATTTTGAACGATAACTTAGTTACCGATCAATTTATCGAAACCTATCGAAGCTAAAATGAAACCTGGGGCTTCCCCTTTCGTTTGATACCCATATTGCACGATCTTTCTATACCTATATGCGAAATATCATAAGTATAGGTTCATTATACTTAGAGTTATATGGAATAAAAAAAATTTCGAAAAGAAACGGTCCCTGGCAGGGTCGGAACCCCCAAAATTAAAAAAAAAATTGCCTATAGCTCCTTCCAGACTATAACCTGTAGGCGTGCCAAATTTCAACAAAATCCGTCTAGCCATTCTCACGTTTTTAGGGAACAAAAGCAAACGTCTGGACATCCAAACATCCAAACATCGCTACATTCACATTTATAATATTAGTAGGATTATTGCCTACTGAAGAATTTACCAAATTCCAATATTTTGAAAATTTTGAAAAAAGAGTATTGAAAACCTGTTTTAAAAAATTTTCTTTTGCGGTATTCGTTGGTAATGTTAGGGGTCCTTTCAAGAATTCAATTTTGACAAATTGTGCCAGGATGAATGCAAATTCAAATGTTGATTTGATACAATATTGTAGGGTAATATTAAGGTTTTTCTGCAATCGCATTTTGACCAATAACTCAGTTGTCGATAAATTTATCGAAATATATCGAAGTCCAAATGAAACCTGGGGCCATCCTATACCTACATATATGCGAAATATCATAAGTATAGGTCAAGTATCCTCAGAATTGTATGGGGGGAAAAATATCAAAAAGAAATGGTCCCTAGAAGCGTCCGAACCCCCAAAATTAATAAAAAAAAAAATCGCCTATAGCTCCTTCCAGACTATAACCTGTATGCGTTCCTAACTTCATCAAAATCCGTCTTGCCGTTCTCACGTGATTGAGTAACAGAAGCAAACGTCTGGACATCCAAACATCGCTACATTCACATTTATAATATTAGTATGATTATTGCCTACTGAAGAATTTACCATATTTTGAAAAATAATATTGAAAACTGGTTTTCAAAAATGTTCTTTTGAGGTATTCGTTGGTAACGTTAGGGGGCCTTTCAAGAATTCAATTTTGACAAATTGTGCCAGGATGAATTCAACTTCAAATGTTGATTTGATACAATATTGTAGGGTAATATTCAGGTTTTTCTGCAATCGCATTTTTACCGATAACTCAGTTATAGATAAATTTATCGAAATATGTCGAAGTACAAATGAAACCTGGGGCCTTCAACTTTCGTTTGATACCCATATTGTAATGTAATATAGAGGTTTTCGGGCAATCGCATTTTCACCGATAGCTCAGTTATCGATCAATTTACCGAAACCTATCGAAGTCCAAATGAAACATGCGGCCTTCTCCTTTCGTTTTATACCCATATTATAGAGTAATGCTAAGTTTTTTGGGCAATCACCGATAACTCAGTTATCGATACATTTATCGATATAGATCGAAGTCCAAATGAAACCTGGAGCTATCCCCTTTCGTTTGATACCGATATTGTAATGTAATATAGAGGTTTTCGGGCAATCGCATTTTGACCGATAACTCAGTTATCGATCAATTTTATCGAAATATATTGAAGTACAATTGAAACCTGGGGCCTCACCTTTTTGTTTGATACCCATATTGTAGGTCAAGTTTAAGGTTTTTGGCAATCACATTTTCACCGATAACTCAGTTATCGATCAATTTATCGAAACCTATCGTAGTCCAAATGAAACCTGCTGCCTTCTCCTTTCGTTCTATACCAATATTATAGGGTAATGTTAAGTTTTTTGGGCAATCACCGATAACTCAGTTATCGATAAACTTATCGAAATATATCGAAGTCCAAATGAAACCTGGAGCTATCTCCTTTCGGTTGATACCCATATTGTAGGGTAATATAGAGGTTTTCGGGCAATCGCATTTTGACCGATGACTCAGTTATCGATCAATTTATCGAAATATATTGAAGTACAATTGAAACCTGGGGCCTTCCCCTTTTGTTTGATACCCATATTGTAGGTCAAGTTTAAGGTTTTTGGCAATCGCATTTTTACCGATAACTCAGTTGTCGATAAATTTATCGAAATATATCGAAGTCCAAATGAAACCTGGGGCCATCCTATACCTACATATATGCGAAATATCATAAGTATAGGTCAAGTATCCTCAGAATTGTATGGGGGGAAAAATATCAAAAAGAAATGGTCCCTAGAAGCGTCCGAACCCCCAAAATTAATAAAAAAAAAAATCGCCTATAACTCCTTCCAGACTATAACCTGTATGCGTTCCTAACTTCATCAAAATCCGTCTTGCCGTTCTCACGTGATTGAGTAACAGAAGCAAACGTCTGGACATCCAAACATCGCTACATTCACATTTATAATATTAGTATGATTATTGCCTACTGAAGAATTTACCATATTTTGAAAAATAATATTGAAAACTGGTTTTCAAAAATGTTCTTTTGAGGTATTCGTTGGTATCGTTAGGGGGCCTTTCAAGAATTCAATTTTGACAAATTGTTCAAATGTTGATTTGATACAATATTGTAGGGTAATATTCAGGTTTTTCTGCAATCGCATTTTTACCGATAACTCAGTTATAGATAAATTTATCGAAATATGTCGAAGTACAAATGAAACCTGGGGCCTTCCCCTTTCGTTTGATACCCATATTGTAATGTAATATAGAGGTTTTCGGGCAATCGCATTTTCACCGATAGCTCAGTTATCGATCAATTTACCGAAACCTATCGAAGTCCAAATGAAACATGCGGCCTTCTCCTTTCGTTTAATACCCATATTATAGAGTAATGTTAAGTTTTTGGGCAATCACCGATAACTCAGTTATCGATAAATTTATCGATATAGATCGAAGTCCAAATGAAACCTGGAGCTATCCCCTTTCGTTTGATACCGATATTGTAATGTAGTATAGAGGTTTTCGGGCAATCGCATTTTGACCAATAACTCAGTTATCGATCAATTTTATCGAAATATATTGAAGTACAATTGAAACCTGGGGCCTTCCCCTTTCGTTTGATACCCATATTGTAGGTCAAGTTTAAGGTTTTTGGCAATCACATTTTCACCGATAACTCAGTTATCGATCAATTTATCGAAACCTATCGTAGTCCAAATGAAACCTGCTGCCTTCTCCTTTCGTTCTATACCCATATTATAGGGTAATGTTAAGTTTTTTGGACAATCGCCGATAACTCAGTTATCGATAAACTTATCGAAATATATCGAAGTCCAAATGAAACCTGGAGCTATCTCCTTTCGGTTGATACCCATATTGTAGGGTAATATAGAGGTTTTCCGGCAATCGCATTTTGACCGATGACTCAGTTATCGATCAATTTATCGAAATATATTGAAGTACAATTGAAACCTGGGGCCTTCCCTTTTTGTTTGATACCCATATTGTAGGTCAAGTTTAAGGTTTTTGGCAATCGCATTTTTACCGATAACTCAGTTATAGATAAATTTATCGATATAGATCGAAAGCCAAATGAAACCTGGAGCTATCCCCTTTCGTTTGATACCCATACTGCCGGGTAATATTAAGGTTTTCGGGCAATCGAATTTTGACCGATAACTTAGTTATCGATCAATTTATCGAAATATATCAAAGCTAAATTGAAACCTGGGGCCTTCCGCTTTCGTTTGATACCCATATTGTAGGTCAAGTTTAAGGTTTTTGGCAATCACATTTTCACCGATAACTCAGTTATCGATCAATTTATCGAAACCTATCGTAGTCCAAATGAAACCTGCTGCCTTCTCCTTTCGTTCTATACCCATATTATAGGGTAATGTTAAGTTTTTTGGGCAATCACCGATAACTCAGTTATCGATAAACTTATCGAAATATATCGAAGTCCAAATGAAACCTGGAGCTATCTCCTTTCGGTTGATACCCATATTGTAGGGTAATATAGAGGTTTTCGGGCCATCGCATTTTGACCGATGACTCAGTTATCGATCAATTTATCGAAATATATTGAAGTACAAATGAAACCTGGGGCCTTCCCCTTTCGTTTGATACCCATATTGTAGGGCAATTTTAAGGTTTTTGTGCAATAATATTTTCACCGATAACTCAGTTATCGATACATTTATCGAAACCTATCGAAGTCCAAATGAAGCCTGGAGCTATCCCCTTTCGTTTGATACCCATATTGCAGGGTAATATTAAGGTTTTCGGGCAATCGAATTTTGAACGATAACTTAGTTATCGATCAATTTGTCGAAATATATCGAAGCTAAAATGAAACCTGGGGCCTTCCCCTTTCGTTTGATACCCATATTGCACGATCTTTCTATACCTATATGCGAAATATCATAAGTATAGGTTCATTATACTTAGAGTTATATGGAATAAAAAAAATTTCGAAAAGAAACGGTCCCTGGCAGGGTCGGAACCCCCAAAATTAAAAAAAAAATTGCCTATAGCTCCTTCTAGACTATAACCTGTAGGCGTGTAAAATTTCAACAAAATCCGTCTAGCCATTCTCACGTTTTTAGGGAACAAACGCAAACGTCTGGACATCCAAACATCCAAACATCGCTACATTCACATTTATAATATTAGTAGGATTATTGCCTACTGAAGAATTTACCAAATTCGAATATTTTGAAAATTTTGAAAAAAGAGTATTGAAAACCGGTTTTAAAAAATTTTCTTTTGCGGTATTCATTGGTAACGTTAGGGCGCCTTTCAAGAATTCAATTTTGACAAATTGTGCCAGGATGAATGCAAATTCAAATTTGATACAATATTGTAGGGTAATATTAAGGTTTTTCTGCAATCGCATTTTGACCAATAACTCAGTTGTCGATAAATTTATCGAAATATATCGAAGTCCAAATGAAACCTGGGGCCATCCTATACCTACATATATGCGAAATATCATAAGTATAGGTCAAGTATACTCAGAATTGTATGGGGGAAAAAATATCAAAAAGAAATGGTCCCTAGAAGCGTCCGAACCCCCAAAATTAATAAAAAAAAAAATCGCCTATAACTCCTTCCAGACTATAACCTGTATGCGTTCCTAACTTCATCAAAATCCGTCTTGCCATTCTCACGTGATTGAGTAACAGAAGCAAACGTCTGGACATCCAAACATCGCTACATTCACATTTATAATATTAGTATGATTATTGATTACTGAAGAATTTACCATATTTTGAAAAATAATATTGAAAACTGGTTTTCAAAAATGTTCTTTTGAGGTATTCGTTGGTAACGTTAGGGGGCCTTTCAAGAATTCAATTTTGACAAATTGTGCCAGGATGAATTCAACTTCAAATGTTGATTTGATACAATATTGTAGGGTAATATTCAGGTTTTTCTGCAATCGCATTTTTACCGATAACTCAGTTATAGATAAATTTATCGAAATATGTCGAAGTACAAATGAAACCTGGGGCCTTCCCCTTTCGTAATATAGAGGTTTTCGGGCAATCGCATTTTCACCGATAGCTCAGTTATCGATCAATTTACCGAAACCTATCGAAGTCCAAATGAAACCTGCGGCCTTCTCCTTTCGTTTTATACCCATATTATAGAGTAATGTTAGGTTTTTTGGGCAATCACCGATAACTCAGTTATCGATAAATTTATCGATATAGATCGAAGTCCAAATGAAACCTGGAGCTATCCCCTTTCGTTTGATACCCATATTGTAATGTAATATAGAGGTTTTCGGGCAATCGCATTTTGACCGATAACTCAGTTATCGATCAATTTTATCGAAATATATTGAAGTACAATTGAAACCTGGGGCCTTCCCCTTTTGTTTGATACCCATATTGTAGGGCAATTTTAAGGTTTTTGTGCAATAACATTTTTACCGATAACTCAGCTATCGATACATTTATCGAAATATGTCGAAGTCCAAATGAAACCTGGAGCTATCTTCTTTCGTTTGATACCCATATTGTAGGGTAATATAGAAGTTTTCGGGCAATCGAATTTTGACCGATAACTCAGTTATCGATCAATTCATCGAAACCTATCGAAGTCCAAATGAAACCTGGAGCTATCCCCTTTCGTTTGATACCCATACTGCCGGGTAATATTAAGGTTTTCGGGCAATCGAATTTTGACCGATAACTTAGTTATCGATCAATTTATCGAAATATATCAAAGCTAAATTGAAACCTGGGGCCTTCCCCTTTCGTTTGATACCCATATTGTAGGGCAAGTTTAAGGTTTTTGGGCAATCATATTTTCACCGATAACTCAGTTATCGATCAATTTACCGAAACCTATCGTTTTATACCCATATTATAGAGTAATGTTAAGTTTTTTGGGCAATCACCGATAACTCAGTTATCGATAAATTTATCGAAATAGGTCGAAGTCCAAATGAAACCTGGAGCTATCTCCTTTCGGTTGATACCCATATTGTAGGGTAATATAGAGGTTTTCGGGCAATCGCATTTTGACCGATAACTCAGTTAATCGATCAATTTATCGAAACCTATCGTAGTCCAAATGAAACCTGCTGCCTTCTCCTTTTGTTTTATACCCATATTATAGAGTAATGCTAAGTTTTTTGGGCAATCACCGATAACTCAGTTATCGATAAATTTATCGAAATATATCGAAGTCCAAATGAAACCTGGAGCTATCTCCTTTCGTTTGATACCCATATTGTAGGGTAATATAGAGGTTTTCGGGCAATCGCGTTTTGACCGATGACTCAGTTATCGATCAATTTTATCGAAATATATTGAAGTACAATTGCAACCTGGGGCCTTCCCCTTTTGTTTGATACCCATATTGTAGGGCAATTTTAAGGTTTTTGTGCAATAACATTTTCACCGATAACTCAGTTATCGATACATTTATCGAAATATATCGAAGTCCAAATGAAACCTGGAGCTATCTTCTTTCGTTTGATACCCATATTGTAGGGTAATATAGAAGTTTTCGGGCAATCGCATTTTGACCGATAACTCAGTTATCGATCAATGTATCGAAACCTATCGACGTCCAAATGAAACCTGGAGCTATCCCCTTTCGTTTGATACCCATACTGCCGGGTAATATTAAGGTTTTCGGGCAATCGAATTTTGACCGATAACTTAGTTATCGATCAATTTATCGAAATATATCAAACCTAAATTGAAACCTGGGGCCTTCCCCTTTCGTTTGATACCCATATTGTAGGTCAAGTTTAAGGTTTTTGGGCAATCACATTTTCACCGGGTACTCAGTTATCGATCAATTTATCGAAATATATTGAAGTACAAATGAAACCTGGGGCCTTCCCCTTTCGTTTGATACCCATATTGTAGGGCAATTTTATGGTTTTTGTGCAATAACATTTTCACCGATAACTCAGTTATCGATACATTTATCGAAACCTATCGAAGTCCAAATGAAACCTGGAGCTATCTCCTTTCGTTTGATACCCATATTGTAGGGTAATATAGAGGTTTTCGGGCAATCGCATTTTGACCGATGACTCAGTTATCGATCAATTTATCGAAATATATTGAAGTACAAATGAAACCTGCTGCCTTCTCCTTTCGTTTGATACCCATATTGCAGGTCAAGTTTAAGGTTTTTGGCAATCACATTTTCACCGATAACTCAGTTATCGATCAATTTATCGAAACCTATCGTAGTCCAAATGAAACCTGCTGCCTTCTCCTTTCGTTCTATACCCATATTATAGGGTAATGTTAAGTTGTTTGGGCATTCACCGATAACTCAGTTATCGATAAACTTATCGAAATATATCGAAGTCCAAATGAAACCTGGAGCTATCTCCTTTCGGTTGATACCCATATTGTAGGGTAATATAGAGGTTTTCGGGCAATCGCATTTTGACCGATGACTCAGTTATCGATCAATTTATCGAAATATATTGAAGTACAAATGAAACCTGGGGCCTTCCCCTTTCGTTTGATACCCATATTGTAGGGCAATTTTAAGGTTTTTGTGCAATAACATTTTCACCGATAACTCAGTTATCGATACATTTATCGAAACCTATCGAAGTCCAAATGAAGCCTGGAGCTATCCCCTTTCGTTTGATACCCATATTGCAGGGTAATATTAAGGTTTTCGGGCAATCGAATTTTGAACGATAACTTAGTTATCGATCAATTTATCGAAATATATCGAAGCTAAAATGAAACCTGGGGCCTTCCCCTTTCGTTTGATACCCATATTGCACGATCTTTCTATACCTATATGCGAAATATCATAAGTATAGGTTCATTATACTTAGAGTTATATGGAATAAAAAAAATTTCGAAAAGAAACGGTCCCTGGCAGGGTCGGAACCCCAAAAATTAAAAAAAAAAATTGCCTATAGCTCCTTCTAGACTATAACCTGTAGGCGTGCCAAATTTCAACAAAATCCGTCTTGCCATTCTCACGTTTTTAGGGAACAAACGCAAACGTCTGGACATCCAAACATCGCTACATTCACATTTATAATATTAGTAGGATTATTGCCTACTGAAGAATTTACCAAATTCGAATATTTTGAAAATTTTGAAAAAAGAGTATTGAAAACCGGTTTTAAAAAATTTTCTTTTGCGGTATTCGTTGGTAACGTTAGGGGGCCTTTCAAGAATTCAATTTTGACAAATTGTGTCAGGATGAATGCAAATTCAAATGTTGATTTGATACAATATTGTAGGGTAATATTAAGGTTTTTCTGCAATCGCATTTTGACCAATAACTCAGTTGTCGATAAATTTATCGAAATATATCGAAGTCCAAATGAAACCTGGGGCCATCCTATACCTACATATATGCGAAATATCATAAGTATAGGTCAAGTATACTCAGAATTGTATGGGGGAAAAACTATCAAAAAGAAATGGTCCCTAGAAGCGTCCGAACCCCCAAAATTAATAAAAAAAAAAATCGCCTATAACTCCTTCCAGACTATAACCTGTATGCGTTCCTAACTTCATCAAAATCCGTCTTGCCATTCTCACGTGATTGAGTAACAGAAGCAAACGTCTGGACATCCAAACATCGCTACATTCACATTTATAATATTAGTATGATTATTGCCTACTGAAGAATTTACCATATTTTGAAAAATAATATTGAAAACTGGTTTTCAAAAATGTTCTCTTGAGGTATTCGTTGGTAACGTTAGGGGGCCTTTCAAGAATTCAATTTTGACAAATTGTGCCAGGATGAATTCAACTTCAAATGTTGATTTGATACAATATTGTAGGGTAATATTCAGGTTTTTCTGCAATCGTATTTTTACCGATAACTCAGTTATAGATAAATTTATAGAAATATGTCGAAGTACAAATGAAACCTGGGGCCTTCCCCTTTCGTTTGATACCCATATTGTAATGTAATATAGAGGTTTTCGGGCAATCGCATTTTCACCGATAGCTCAGTTATCGATCAATTTACCGAAACCTATCGAAGTCCAAATGAAACCTGCGGCCTTCTCCTTTCGTTTTATACCCATATTATAGAGTAATGTTAAGTTTTTTGGGCAATCACCGATAACTCAGTTATCGATAAATTTATCGATATAGATCGAAGTCCAAATGAAACCTGGAGCTATCCCCTTTCGTTTGATACCGATATTGTAATGTAATATAGAGGTTTTCGGGCAATCCCATTTTGACCGATAACTCAGTTATCGATCAATTTTATCGAAATATATTGAAGTACAATTGAAACCTGGGGCCTTCCCCTTTTGTTTGATACCCATATTGTAGGGCAATTTTAAGGTTTTTGTGCAATAACATTTTTACCGATAACTCAGTTATCGATACATTTATCGAAATATGTCGAAAACCAAATGAAACCTGGAGCTATCTTCTTTCGTTTGATACCCATATTGTAGGGTAATATAGAAGTTTTCGGGCAATCGAATTTTGACCGATAACTCAGTTATCGATCAATTCATCGAAACCTATCGAAGTCCAAATGAAACCTGGAGCTATCCCCTTTCGTTTGATACCCATACTGCCGGGTAATATTAAGGTTTTCGGGCAATCGAATTATGACCGATAACTTAGTTATCGATCAATTTATCGAAATATATCAAAGCTAAATTGAAACCTGGGGCCTTCCCCTTTCGTTTGATACCCATATTGTAGGGCAAGTTTAAGGTTTTTGGGCAATCATATTTTCACCGATAACTCAGTTATCGATCAATTTACCGAAACCTATCGTTTTATACCCATATTATAGAGTAATGTTAAGTTTTTTGGGCAATCACCGATAACTAAGTTATCGATAAATTTATCGAAATAGATCGAAGTCCAAATGAAACCTGGAGCTATCCCCTTTCGTTTGATACCCATATTGTAATGTAATATAGAGGTTTTCGGGCAATCGAATTTTGACCGATAACTCAGTTAATCGATCAATTTATCGAAACCTATCGTAGTCCAAATGAAACCTGCTGCCTTCTCCTTTTGTTTTATACCCATATTATAGAGTAATGTTAAGTTTTTTGGGCAATCACCGATAACTCAGTTATCGATAAATTTATCGAAATATATCGAAGTCCAAATGAAACCTGGAGCTATCTCCTTTCGTTTGATACCCATATTGTAGGGTAATATAGAGGTTTTCGGGCACTCGCGTTTTGACCGATGACTCAGTTATCGATCAATTTTATCGAAATATATTGAAGTACAATTGCAACCTGGGGCCTTCCCCTTTTGTTTGATACCCATATTGTAGGGCAATTTTAAGGTTTTTGTGCAATAACATTTTCACCGATAACTCAGTTATCGATACATTTATCGAAATATATCGAAGTCCAAATGAAACCTGGAGCTATCTTCTTTCGTTTGATACCCATATTGTAGGGTAATATAGAAGTTTTCGGGCAATCGCATTTTGACCGATAACTCAGTTATCGATCAATTTATCGAAACCTATCGATGCCCAAATGAAACCTGGAGCTATCCCCTTTCGTTTGATACCCATACTGCCGGGTAATATTAAGGTTTTCGGGCAATCGAATTTTGACCGATAACTTAGTTATCGATCAATTTATCGAAATATATCAAACCTAAATTGAAACCTGGGGCCTTCCCCTTTCGTTTGATACCCATATTGTAGGTCAAGTTTAAGGTTTTTTGGCAATCACATTTTCACCGAGTACTCAGTTATCGATCAATTTATCGAAATAGATTGAAGTACAAATGAAACCTGGGGCCTTCCCCTTTCGTTTGATACCCATATTGTAGGGCAATTTTATGGTTTTTGTGCAATAACATTTTCACCGATAACTCAGTTATCGATACATTTATCGAAACCTATCGAAGTCCAAATGAAACCTGGAGCTATCTCCTTTCGTTTGATACCCATATTGTAGGGTAATATAGAGGTTTTCGGGCAATCGCATTTTGACCGATGACTCAGTTATCGATCAATTTATCGAAATATATTGAAGTACAAATGAAACCTGCTGCCTTCTCCTTTCGTTTTATACCCATATTATATTGTAATGTTAAGTTTTTTGGGCAATCAAAGATAACTCAGTTATCGATAAACTTATCGAAACATATCGAAGTCCAAATGAAACCTGGAGCTATCTCCTTTCGTTTGATACCCATATTGTAGGGTAATATAGAGGTTTTCGGGCAATCGTATTTTGACCGATGACTCAGTTATCGATCAATTTATCGAAATATATTGAAGTACAAATGAAACCTGGTGCCTTCCCCTTTCGTTTGATACCCATATTGTAGGGCAATTTTATGGTTTTTGTGCAATAACATTTTCACCGATAACTCAGTTATCGATACATTTATCGAAACCTATCGAAGTCCAAATGAAACCTGGAGCTAGCCCCTTTCGTTTGATACCCATATTGCAGGGTAATGTTAAGTTTTTTGGGCAATCACCGATAACTCAGCTATCGATAAACTTATAGAAATATATCGAAGTCCAAATGAAACCTGGAGCTATCTCCTTTCGTTTGATACCCATATTGTAGGGTAATATAGAGGTTTTCGGGCAATCGCATTTTGACCGATGACTCAGTTATCGATCAATTTATCGAAATAGATTGAAGTACAAATGAAACCTGGGGCCTTCCCCTTTCGTTTGATACCCATATTGTAGGGCAAGTTTAAGGTTTTTGGGCAATCATATTTTCACCGATAACTCAGTTATCGATCAATTTACCGAAACCTATCGAAGTCCAAATGAAACCTGCGGCCTTCTCCTTTCGTTTTATACCCATATTATAGAGTAATGTTAAGTTTTTTGGGCAATCACCGATAACTCAGTTATCGATAAATTTATCGAAATAGATCGAAGTCCAAATTAAACCTGGAGCTATCCCCTTTCGTTTGATACCCATATTGTAATGTAATATAGAGGTTTTCGGGCAATCGCATTTTGACCGATAACTCAGTTATCGATCAATTTATCGAAATATATCCAAGTACAATGGAAACCTGGGGCCTTCCCCTTTCGTTTGATACCCATATTGTAGGTCAAGTTTAAGGTTTTTGGGCAATCACATTTTTACCGATAACTCAGTTATCGATCAATTTATCGAAACCTATCGTAGTCCAAATGAAACCTGCTGCCTTATCCTTTCGTTTTATACCCATATTATAGAGTAATGCTAAGTTTTTTGGGCAATCACCGATAACTCAGTTATCGATAAATTTATCGAAATATATCGAAGTCCAAATGAAACCTGGAGCTATCTCCTTTCGTTTGATACCCATATTGTAGGGTAATATAGACGTTTTCGGCCAATCTCGTTTTGACCGATGACTCAGTTATCGATCAATTTTATCGAAATATATTGAAGTACAATTGCAACCTGGGGCCTTCCCCTTTTGTTTGATACCCATTATGTAGGGCAATTTTAAGGTTTTTGTGCAATAACATTTTCACCGATAACTCAGTTATCGATACATTTATCGAAATATATCGAAGTCCAAATGAAACCTGGAGCTATCTTCTTTCGTTTGATACCCATATTGTAGGGTAATATAGAAGTTTTCGGGCAATCGCATTTTGACCGATAACGCAGTTATCGATCAATTTATCGAAACCTATCGAAGTCCAAATGAAACCTGGAGCTATCCCCTTTCGTTTTAAACCCATACTGCCGGGTAATATTAAGGTCGAAAATCGAATTTTGACCGATAACTTAGTTATCGATCAATTTATCGAAATATATCAAAGCTCAATTGAAACCTGGGGCCTTCCCCTTTCGTTTGATACCCATATTGTAGGTCAAGTTTAAGGTTTTTGGGCAATCACATTTTCACCGATAACTCAGTTATCGATCAATTTATCAAAACCTATCGTAGTCCAAATGAAACCTGCTGCCTTCTCCTTTCGTTTTGTACCCATATTATAGGGTAATGTTAAGTTTTTTGGGCAATCACCGATTACTCAGTTATCGATAAACTTATCGAAATATATCGAAGTCCAAATGAAACCTGGAGCTATCTCCTTTCGTTTGATACCCATATTGTAGGGTAATATAGAGGTTTTCGGGCAATCGCATTTTCACTGATGACTCAGTTATCGATCAATTTATCGAAATATATTGAAGTACAAATGAAACCTGGGGCCTTCCCCTTTCGTTTGATACCCATATTGTAGGGCAATTTTAAGGTTTTTGTGCAATAACATTTTCACCGATAACTCAGTTATCGATACATTTATCGAAACCTATCGAAGTCCAAATGAAACCTGGAGCCAGCCCTTTTCGTTTGATACCCATATTGCAGGGTAATATTAAGGTTTTCGGGCAATCGAATATTGACCGATAACTTAGTTATCGATCAATTTAACGAAATATATCGAAGCTAAAATGAAACCTGGGGCCTTCCCCTTCCGTTTGATACCCATATTTCACGATCTTTCTATACCTATATGCGAAATATCATAAGTATAGGTTCAATATACTTAGAGTTATATGGAATAAAAAAAAATTCGAAAAGAAACGGTCCCTAGCAGGGTCGGAACCCCCAAAATTAAAAAAAAAATTGCCTATAGCTCCTTCCAGACTATAACCTGTAGGCGTGCCAAAGTTCAATAAAATCCGTCTAGCCATTCTCACGTGATTGAGTAACAGAAGCAAATGTCTGGACATCCAAACATCGCTACATTCACATTTATAATATTAGTATGATTA
The DNA here is from genome assembly GCA_951509765.1 of Sphenella marginata. Classification (NCBI taxonomy): domain Eukaryota; kingdom Metazoa; phylum Arthropoda; class Insecta; order Diptera; family Tephritidae; genus Sphenella; species Sphenella marginata. The sequence continues at coordinate 55,068,986 of OX608080.1, read as the reverse complement.
TTGCCTACTGAAGAATTTACCATATTTTGAAAAATAATATTGAAAACTGGTTTTCAAAAATGTTCTTTTGAGGTATTCGTTGGTAACGTTAGGGGGCCTTTCAAGAGTTCAATTTTGACAAATTGTGCCAGGATGAATTCAACTTCAAATGTTGATTTGATACAATATTGTAGGGTAATATTAAGGTTTTTCTGCTATCGCATTTTTACCGATAACTTAGTTATAGATAAATTTATCGAAATATGTCGAAGTACAAATGAAACCTGGGGCCTTCCCCTTTCGTTTGATACCCATATTGCAATGTAATATAGAGGTTTACGGGCAATCGCATTTTCACCGATAACTCAGTTATCGATCAATTTACCGAAACCTATCGAAGTCCAAATGAAACCTGCGGCCTTCTCCTTTCGTTTTATACCCATATTATAGAGTAATGTTAAGTTTTTTGGGCAATCACCGATAACTCAGTTATCGATCAATTTATCGATATAGATCGAAGTCCAAATGAAACCTGGAGCTATCCCCTTTCGTTTGATACCGATATTGTAATGTAATATAGAGGTTTTCGGGCAATCGCATTTTGACCGATAACTCAGTTATCGATCAATTTTATCGAAATATATTGAAGTACAATTGAAACCTGGGGCCTTCCCCTTTTGTTTGATACCCATATTGTAGGGCAATTTTAAGGTTTTTGTGCAATAACATTTTCACCGATAACTCAGTTATCGATACATTTATCGAAATATGTCGAAGTGCAAATGAAACCTGGAGCTATCTTCTTTCGTTTGATACCCATATTGTAGGGTAATATAGAAGTTTTCGGGCAATCGCATTTTGACCGATAACTCAGTTATCAATCAATTCATCGAAACCTATCGAAGTCCAAATGAAACCTGGACCTATCCCCTTTCGTTTGATACCGGGTAATATTAAGGTTTTCGGGCAATCGAATTTTGACCGATAACTTAGTTATCGATCAATTTATCGAAATATATCAAAGCTAAATTGAAACCTGGGGCCTTTCCCTTTCGTTTGATACCCATATTGTAGGGCAAGTTTAAGGTTTTTGGCCAATCATATTTTCACCGATAACTCAGTTATCGATCAATTTACCCACACCTATCGTAGTCCAAAAGAAAACCTGCGGCCTTCTCCTTTCGTTTTATACCCATATTATAGAGTAATGTTAAGTTTTTTGGGCAATCACCGATAACTCAGTTATCGATAAATTTATCGAAATAGATCGAAGTCCAAATGAAACCTGGAGCTATCCCCTTTCGTTTGATACCCATATTGTAATGTAATGTAGAGGTTTTCGGGCAATCGCATTTTGACCGATAACTCAGTTATCGATCAATTTATCGAAATATATCCAAGTACAAAGGAAACCTGGGGCCTTCCCCTTTCGTTTGATACCCATATTGTAGGTCAAGTTTAAGGTTTTTGGGCAATCACATTTTCACCGATAACTCAGTTATCGATCAATTTATCGAAACCTATCGAAGTCCAAATGAAACCTGCTGCCTTCTCGTTTCGTTTTATACCCATATTATAGAGTAATGCTAAGTTTTTTGGGCAATCACCGATAACTCAGTTATAGATAAATTTATCGAAATATATCGAAGTCCAAATGCAACCTGGAGCCAGTGTTGGGCATAATTTAGTTAACTAATGATTGATGACTAATGATTGAATGTGTTAGTCATGATTGATGACTAATGATTACTTAGTTCAATCACGAGGTGATGACTAACGATTGATTAGTTTTAATCATAATCAAATAATCATGATTATTTTTTTATGATTGATATTTTTTAATACCAGGAAAAGTAAAATATTTTTCTGCATCTGAAAAAATACTGAATTGCACACAAAACGTTACTGTAGGTTAGGTTCGACTTTGGTGTTTTAGTGTAAAATTCAGTATTTTTTTGTGTTCAGATAAATACATGCCCCGGTAAAATACTCGTCAGGGCGAAAAAACTTAATTTTTATTCAGTTATTTAAAAATAAAAAATAAGTACCCTGAGATCCCGGAAAATTATACCCATATGCGCATTATATTTGTCGACATTTTCGGTATCATTTCGGAACTGTTTCGGGATTATTTCGGGACCTGTTTCGGGATCATTTCGGGATTATTTCGGGATTGTTTTGGGACTTTTTCGGGATCATTTCGGGACTTTTTCGGGATCATTTCGGGATTATTTCGGGAATTTTTTGGGATCATTTCGGGACTATCCCGAAACAATCCCGAAAATAGTCAGGAAACAGTCCAGAAATGGTCCCGAAATAGTCCAGAAATGATCCCGAAAAAGTCCCGATATGGTTCCGAAATAGTCCCGAAATGATCCCGAAAAAGTCCCGAAAATGGTCCCGAAATGATCCCGAAAAAGTCCCGAAACAATCCCGAAAATGTCCGGAAACAATCGCGAAAAAGTCCCGAAACAATCCCGAAAATAGTCAGGAAACAGTCCCGAAATAGTCCTGGAATGATCCCGAAAAAGTCCCGAAAATGGTCCCGAAATGATCCGGAAACTTTTCCCGAAATAATCCCTATACAATCCCGAAAAAGTTCCGAAATTATACCGAAAAGACGACAAATATAATGCGCATATGGGTATAATTTTCCGGGATCTCAGGAATTTAGATTTTTTTGAATAAGAAATAACCAGTCACTCATCACTCAAAATTTAAAAAATGATCAATTATTTTTTTTTTTTTTGTATTTGAATAATTTTGATGATACAGGGTGTAAGGTACAGCCCCTGAAAGCTGAAAACACAGACAATCCTCCTGAGCAAAGTCCACAAAGAAATTTTTCTCGGAAATTCAAAGAATTTTTGACATCTCCATACAAAATTGGCTGCCGAGTCGCATATTGTGTATGGGGAGAGAGTAGAAAATTCTTTTCATTTTCGGGAAAAATTTTTTCATTTCCGAACCTAATTATTTCAGTACTTTACTCGAGATGATGGTCTGAGACTTCGGTCTGCTGATCCTTACACCCTGTATGTGTAGTGTACCAACACCTGTGCACCGATCTTAGTCATACATTCATGATTAAAACTAAAGATTGATGATTTGCGATTAACGAATTTAGTCATGACTAATGATTGATCTCGTTAGTTATGATTAAATTAGTCATGACTAAATTAATCATGATTAGATCAATCATGATTGATCAATTGATTGAATATATTAGTTGATTAGCCCAACACTGCCTGGAGCTATCTCCTTTCGTTTGATACCCATATTGTAGGGTAATATAGAGGTTTTCGGGCAATCGCGTTTTGACCGATGACTCAGTTATCGATCAATTTTATCGAAATATATTGAAGTACAATTGCAACCTGGGGCCTTCCCCTTTTGTTTGATACCCATATTGTAGGGCAATTTTAAGGTTTTTGTGCAATAACATTTTCACTGATAACTCAGTTATCGATACATTTATCGAAATATATCGAAGTCCAAATGAAACCTGAAGCTATCTTCTTTCGTTTGATACCCATATTGTAGGGTAAATAGAAGTTTTCGGGCAATCGCATTTTGACCGATAACTCAGTTATCGATCAATTTATCGAAACCTATCGAAGTCCAAATGAAACCTGGAGCTATCCCCTTTCGTTTGATACCCATACTGCCGGGTAATATTAAGGTTTTCGGGCAATCGAATTTTGACCGATAACTTAGTTATCGATCAATTTATCGAAATATATCGAAGCTAAATTGAAACCTGGGGCCTTCCCCTTTCGTTTGATACCCATATTGTAGGTCAAGTTTAAGGTTTTTGGGCAATCACATATTCACCGATAACTCAGTTATCGATCAATTTATCGAAACCTATCGTAGTCCAAATGAAACCTGCTGCCTTCTCCTTTCGTTTTATACCCATATTATAGGGTAATGTTAAGTTTTTTGTGCAATCACCGATAACTCAGTTATCGATAAACTTATCGAAATATATCGAAGTCCAAATGAAACCTGGAGCTATCTCCTTTCGTTTGATACCCATATTGTAGGGTAATATAGAGGTTTTCGGGCAATCGCATTTTGACCGATGGCTCAGTTATCGATCAATTTATCGAAATATATTGAAGTACAAATGAAACCTGGGGCCTTCCCCTTTCGTTTGATACCCATATTGTAGGGCAATTTTAAGGTTTTTGTGCAATAACATTTTCACTGATAACTCAGTTATCGATACATTTATCGAAACCTATCGAAGTCCAAATGAAACCTGGAGCTAGCCCCTTTCGTTTGATACCCATATTGCAGGGTAATGTTAAGTTTTTTGGGCAATCACCGATAACTCAGTTATCGATAAACTTATCGAAATATATCGAAGTCCAAATGAAACCTGGAGCTATCTCCTTTCGTTTGATACCCATATTGTAGGGTAATATAGAGGTTTTCGGGCAATCGCATTTTGACCGATAACTCAGCTATCGATAAACTTATCGAAATATATCGAAGTCCAAATGAAACCTGGAGCTATCTCCTTTCGTTTGATACCCATATTGTAGGGTAATATAGAGGTTTTCGGGCAATCGCATTTTGACCGATAACTCAGCTATCGATAAACTTATCGAAATATATCGAAGTCCAAATGAAACCTGGAGCTATCTCCTTTAGTTTGATACCCATATTGTAGGGTAATATAGAGGATTTCGGGCAATCGCATTTTGACCGATGACTCAGTTATCGATCAATTTATGGAAATATATTGATGTACAAATGAAACCTGCTGCCTTCTCCTTTCGTTTTATACCCATATTATAGGGTAATGTTAAGTTTTTTGGGCAATCACCGACAACTCAGTTATCGATAAACTTATCGAAATATATCGAAGTCCAAATGAAACCTGGAGCTATCTCCTTTCGTTTGATACCCATATTGTAGGGTAATATAGAGGTTTTCGGGCAATCGCATTTTGACCGATGACTCAGTTATCGATAATTTTATCGAAATATATTGAAGTACAAATGAAACCTGGGGCCTTCCCCTTTCGTTTGATACCCATATTGTAGGGCAAGTTTAAGGTTTTTGGGCAATCATATTTTCACCGATAACTCAGTTATCGATCAATTTACCGAAACCTATCGAAGTCCAAATGAAACCTGCGGCCTTCTCCTTTCGTTTTATACCCATATTATAGAGTAATGTTAAGTTTTTTGGGCAATCACCGATAACTCAGTTATCGATAAATTTATCGAAATAGATCGAAGTCCAAATGAAACCTGGAGCTATCCCCTTTCGTTTGATACCCATATTGTAATGTAATATAGAGGTTTTCGGGCAATCGCATTTTGACCGATAACTCAGTTATCGATCAATTTATCGAAATATATCCAAGTACAAAGGAAACCTGGGGCCTTCCCCTTTCGTTTGATACCCATATTGTAGGTCAAGTTTAAGGTTTTTGGGCAATCACATTTTCACCGATAACTCAGTTATCGATCAATTTATCGAAACCTATCGTAGTCCAAATGAAACCTGCTGCCTTCTCCTTTCGTTTTATACCCATATTATAAAGTAATGCTAAGTTTTTTGGGCAATCACCGATAACTCAGTTATCGATAAATTTATCGAAATATATCGAAGTCCAAATGAAACCTGGAGCTATCTCCTTTGGTTTGATACCCATATTGTAGGGTAATATAGAGGTTTTCGGGCAATCGCGTTTTGACCGATGACTCAGTTATCGATCAATTTTATCGAAATATATTGAAGTACAATTGCAACCTGGGGCCTTCCTCTTTTGTTTGATACCCATATTGTAGGGCAATTTTAAGGTTTTTGTGCAATAACATTTTCACCGATAACTCAGTTATCGATCAATTTATCAAAACCTATCGTAGTCCAAATGAAACCTGCTGCCTTCTCCTTTCGTTTTATACCCATATTATAGGGTAATGTTAAGTTTTTTGGGCAATCACCGATTACTCAGTTATCGATAAACTTATCGAAATATATCGAAGTCCAAATGAAACCTGGAGCTATCTGCTTTCGTTTGATACCCATATTGTAGGGTAATATAGAGGTTTTCGGGCAATCGCATTTTCACTGATGACTCAGTTATCGATCAATTTATCGAAATATATTGAAGTACAAATGAAACCTGGGGCCTTCCCCTTTCGTTTGATACCCATATTGTAGGGCAATTTTAAGGTTTTTGTGCAATAACATTTTCACCGATAACTCAGTTATCGATACATTTATCGAAACCTATCGAAGTCCAAATGAAACCTGGAGCTATCCCCTTTCGTTTGATACCCATATTTCAGGGTAATATTAAGGTTTTCGGGCAATCGAATTTTGACCGATAACTTAGTTATCGATCAATTTAACGAAATATATCGAAGCTAAAATGAAACCTGGGGCCTTCCCCTTCCGTTTGATACCCATATTTCACGATCTTTCTATACCTATATGCGAAATATCATAAGTATAGGTTCAATATACTTAGAGTTATATGGAATAAAAAAAAATTCGAAAAGAAACGGTCCCTAGCAGGGTCGGAACCCCCAAAATTAAAAAAAAAATTGCCTATAGCTCCTTCCAGATTATAACCTGTAGGCGTGCCAAATTTCAATAAAATCCGTCTAGCCATTCTCACGTGATTGAGTAACAGAAGCAAACGTCTGGACATCCAAACATCGCTACATTCACATTTATAATATTAGTATGATTATTGCCTACTGAAGAATTTACCATATTTTGAAAAATAATATTGAAAACTGGTTTTCAAAAATGTTCTTTTGAGGTATTCGTTGGTAACGTTAGGGGGCCTTTCAAGAGTTCAATTTTGACAAATTGTGCCAGGATGAATTCAACTTCAAATGTTGATTTGATACAATATTGTAGGGTAATATTAAGGTTTTTCTGCTATCGCATTTTTACCGATAACTCAGTTATAGATAAATTTATCGAAATATGTCGAAGTACAAATGAAACCTGGGGCCTTCCCCTTTCGTTTGATACCCATATTGCAATGTAATATAGAGGTTTTCGGGCAATCGCATTTTCACCGATAACTCAGTTATCGATCAATTTACCGAAACCTATCGAAGTCCAAATGAAACCTGCGGCCTTCTCCTTTCGTTTTATACCCATATTATAGAGTAATGTTAAGTTTTTTGGGCAATCACCGATAACTCAGTTATCGATCAATTTATCGATATAGATCGAAGTCCAAATGAAACCTGGAGCTATCCCCTTTCGTTTGATACCGATATTGTAATGTAATATAGAGGTTTTCGGGCAATCGCATTTTGACCGATAACTCAGTTATCGATCAATTTTATCGAAATATATTGAAGTACAATTGAAACCTGGGGTCTTCCCCTTTTGTTTGATACCCATATTGTAGGGCAATTTTAAGGTTTTTGTGCAATAACATTTTCACCGATAACTCAGTTATCGATACATTTATCGAAATATGTCGAAGTCCAAATGAAACCTGGAGCTATCTCCTTTGGTTTGATACCCATATTGTAGGGTAATATAGAGGTTTTCGGGCAATCGCGTTTTGACCGATGACTCAGTTATCGATCAATTTTATCGAAATATATTGAAGTACAATTGCAACCTGGGGCCTTCCCCTTTTGTTTGATACCCATATTGTAGGGCAATTTTAAGGTTTTTGTGCAATAACATTTTCACTGATAACTCAGTTATCGATACATTTATCGAAATATATCGAAGTCCAAATGAAACCTGGAGCTATTTTCTTTCGTTTGATACCCATATTGTAGGGTAAATAGAAGTTTTCGGGCAATCGCATTTTGACCGATAACTCAGTTATCGATCAATTTATCGAAACCTATCGAAGTCCAAATGAAACCTGGAGCTATCCCCTTTCGTTTGATACCCATACTGCCGGGTAATATTAAACCAATTCATTTTAAAAATTAATAGTAAACAAAAAATAATAGTGTAAGTTTCTTTATTGAAATGAATAAAGACTAAAATTAATTTTGAGTTGAATCCCGTCAAATTCGGTCGCGTTTCAATTAAAACACATTCAGCCTTTGTCATTTAGTTATTTTTAAAAAGCCCAGCTGCGACGGCATATATAAATTTCGCGGTTAATTAGAAATTGTAACTCTTGTAAGGCACATCGCAAACTCTCATCGCTGAAACTTAGTTATCGATCAATTTATCGAAATATATCAAAGCTAAATTGAAACCTGGGGCCTTCCCCTTTCGTTTGATACCCATATTGTAGGTCAAGTTTAAGGTTTTTGGGCAATCACATTTTCACCGATAACTCAGTTATCGATCAATTTATCGAAACCTATCGTAGTCCAAATGAAACCTGCTGCCTTCTCCTTTCGTTTTATACCCATATTATAGGGCAATGTTAAGTTTTTTGTGCAATCACCGATAACTCAGTTATCGATAAACTTATCGAAATATATCGAAGTCCAAATGAAACCTGGAGCTATCTCCTTTCGTTTGATACTCATATTGTAGGGTAATATAGAGGTTTTCGGGCAATCACATTTTGACCGATGGCTCAGTTATCGATCAATTTATCGAAATATATTGAAGTACAAATGAAACCTGGGGCCTTCCCCTTTCGTTTGATACCCATATTGTAGGGCAATTTTAAGGTTTTTGTGCAATAACATTTTCACCGATAACTCAGTTATCGATACATTTATCGAAACCTATCGAAGTCCAAATGAAACCTGGAGCTATCCCCTTTCGTTTGATACCCATATTGCAGGGTAATGTTAAGTTTTTTGGGCAATCACCGATAACTCAGTTATCGATAAACTTATCGAAATATATCGAAGTCCAAATGAAACCTGGAGCTATCTCCTTTCGTTTGATACCCATATTGTAGGGTAATATAGAGGTTTTCGGGCAATCGCATTTTGACCGATAACTCAGCTATCGATAAACTTATCGAAATATATCGAAGTACAAATGAAACCTGGGGCCTTCCCCTTTCGTTTGATACCCATATTGTAGGGCAAGTTTAAGGTTTTTGGACAATCATATTTTCACCGATAACTCAGTTATCGACCAATTTACCGAAACCTATCGAAGTCCAAATGAAACCTGCGGCCTTCTCCTTTCGTTTTATACCCATATTATAGAGTAATGTTAAGTTTTTTGGGCAATCACCGATAACTCAGTTATCGATAAATTTATCGAAATAGATCGAAGTCCAAATGAAACCTGGAGCTATCCCCTTTCGTTTGATACCCATATTGTAATGTAATGTAGAGGTTTTCGGGCAATCGCATTTTGACCGATAACTCAGTTATCGATCAATTTATCGAAATATATCCAAGTACAAAGGAAACCTGGGGCCTTCCCCTTTCGTTTGATACCCATATTGTAGGTCAAGTTTAAGGTTTTTGGGCAATCACATTTTCACCGATAACTCAGTTATCGATCAATTTATCGAAACCTATCGAAGTCCAAATGAAACCTGCTGCCTTCTCCTTTCGTTTTATACCCATATTATAGAGTAATGCTAAGTTTTTTGGGCAATCACCGATAACTCAGTTATCGATAAATTTATCGAAATATATCGAAGTCCAAATGAAACCTGGAGCTATCTCCTTTGGTTTGATACCCATATTGTAGGGTAATATAGAGGTTTTCGGGCAATCGCGTTTTGACCGATGACTCAGTTATCGATCAATTTTATCGAAATATATTGAAGTACAATTGCAACCTGGGGCCTTCCCCTTTTGTTTGATACCCATATTGTAGGGCAATTTTAAGGTTTTTGTGCAATAACATTTTCACTGATAACTCAGTTATCGATACATTTATCGAAATATATCGAAGTCCAAATGAAACCTGGAGCTATTTTCTTTCGTTTGATACCCATATTGTAGGGTAAATAGAAGTTTTCGGGCAATCGCATTTTGACCGATAACTCAGTTATCGATCAATTTATCGAAACCTATCGAAGTCCAAATGAAACCTGGAGCTATCCCCTTTCGTTTGATACCCATACTGCCGGGTAATATTAAACCAATTCATTTTAAAAATTAATAGTAAACAAAAAATAATAGTGTAAGTTTCTTTATTGAAATGAATAAAGACTAAAATTAATTTTGAGTTGAATCCCGTCAAATTCGGTCGCGTTTCAATTAAAACACATTCAGCCTTTGTCATTTAGTTATTTTTAAAAAGCCCAGCTGCGACGGCATATACAAATTTCGCGGTTAATTAGAAATTGTAACTCTTGTAAGGCACATCGCAAACTCTCATCGCTGAAACTTAGTTATCGATCAATTTATCGAAATATATGAAACCTGGGGCCTTCCCCTTTCGTTTGATACCCATATTGTAGGTCAAGTTTAAGGTTTTTGGGCAATCACATTTTCACCGATAACTCAGTTATCGATCAATTTATCGAAACCTATCGTAGTCCAAATGAAACCTGCTGCCTTCTCCTTTCGTTTTATACCCATATTATAGGGCAATGTTAAGTTTTTTGTGCAATCACCGATAACTCAGTTATCGATAAACTTATCGAAATATATCGAAGTCCAAATGAAACCTGGAGCTATCTCCTTTCGTTTGATACTCATATTGTAGGGTAATATAGAGGTTTTCGGGCAATCACATTTTGACCGATGGCTCAGTTATCGATCAATTTATCGAAATATATTGAAGTACAAATGAAACCTGGGGCCTTCCCCTTTCGTTTGATACCCATATTGTAGGGCAATTTTAAGGTTTTTGTGCAATAACATTTTCACCGATAACTCAGTTATCGATACATTTATCGAAACCTATCGAAGTCCAAATGAAACCTGGAGCTATCCCCTTTCGTTTGATACCCATATTGCAGGGTAATGTTAAGTTTTTTGGGCAATCACCGATAACTCAGTTATCGATAAACTTATCGAAATATATCGAAGTCCAAATGAAACCTGGAGCTATCTCCTTTCGTTTGATACCCATATTGTAGGGTAATATAGAGGTTTTCGGGCAATCGCATTTTGACCGATAACTCAGCTATCGATAAACTTATCGAAATATATCGAAGTACAAATGAAACCTGGGGCCTTCCCCTTTCGTTTGATACCCATATTGTAGGGCAAGTTTAAGGTTTTTGGACAATCATATTTTCACCGATAACTCAGTTATCGACCAATTTACCGAAACCTATCGAAGTCCAAATGAAACCTGCGGCCTTCTCCTTTCGTTTTATACCCATATTATAGAGTAATGTTAAGTTTTTTGGGCAATCACCGATAACTCAGTTATCGATAAATTTATCGAAATAGATCGAAGTCCAAATGAAACCTGGAGCTATCCCCTTTCGTTTGATACCCATATTGTAATGTAATATAGAGGTTTTCGGGCAATCGCATTTTGACCGATAACTCAGTTATCGATCAATTTATCGAAATATATCCAAGTACAAAGGAAACCTGGGGCCTTCCCCTTTCGTTTGATACCCATATTGTAGGTCAAGTTTAAGGTTTTTGGGCAATCACATTTTCACCGATAACTCAGTTATCGATCAATTTATCGAAACCTATCGTAGTCCAAATGAAACCTGCTGCCTTTTCCTTTCGTTTTATACCCATATTATAGAGTAATGCTAAGTTTTTTGAGCAATCACCGATAACTCAGTTATCGATAAATTTATCGAAATATATCGAAGTCCAAATGAAACCTGGAGCTATCTCCTTTGGTTTGATACCCATATTGTAGGGTAATATAGAGGTTTTCGGGCAATCGCGTTTTGACCGATGACTCAGTTATCGATCAATTTTATCGAAATATATTGAAGTACAATTGCAACCTGGGGCCTTTCCCTTTCGTTTGATACCCATATTGTAGGGCAAGTTTAAGGTTTTTGGCCAATCATATTTTCACCGATAACTCAGTTATCGATCAATTTACCGAAACCTATCGTAGTCCAAAAGAAAACCTGCGGCCTTCTCCTTTCGTTTTATACCCATATTATAGAGTAATGTTAAGTTTTTTGGGCAATCACCGATAACTCAGTTATCGATAATTTTATCGAAATAGATCGAAGTCCAAATGAAACCTGGAGCTATGCCCTTTCGTTTGATACCCATATTGTAATGTAATGTAGAGGTTTTCGGGCAATCGCATTTTGACCGATAACTCAGTTATCGATCAATTTATCGAAATATATCCAAGTACAAAGGAAACCTGGGGCCTTCCCCTTTCGTTTGATACCCATATTGTAGGTCAAGTTTAAGGTTTTTGGGCAATCACATTTTCACCGATAACTCAGTTATCGATCAATTTATCGAAACCTATCGAAGTCCAAATGAAACCTGCTGCCTTCTCCTTTCGTTTTATACCCATATTATAGAGTAATGCTAAGTTTTTTGGGCAATCACCGATAACTCAGTTATCGATAAATTTATCGAAATATATCGAAGTCCAAATGAAACCTGGAGCTATCTCCTTTCGTTTGATACCCATATTGTAGGGTAATATAGAGGTTTTCGGGCAATCGCGTTTTGACCGATGACTCAGTTATCGATCAATTTTATCGAAATATATTGAAGAACAATTGCAACCTGGGGCCTTCCCCTTTTGTTTGATACCCATATTGTAGGGCAATTTTAAGGTTTTTGTGCAATAACATTTTCACTGATAACTCAGTTATCGATACATTTATCGAAATATATCGAAGTCCAAATGAAACCTGAAGCTATCTTCTTTCGTTTGATACCCATATTGTAGGGTAAATAGAAGTTTTCGGGCAATCGCATTTTGACCGATAACTCAGTTATCGATCAATTTATCGAAACCTATCGAAGTCCAAATGAAACCTGGAGCTATCCCCTTTCGTTTGATACCCATACTGCCGGGTAATATTAAGGTTTTCGGGCAATCGAATTTTGACCGATAACTTAGTTATCGATAAATTTATCGAAATATATCGAAGCTAAATTGAAACCTGGGGCCTTCCCCTTTCGTTTGATACCCATATTGTAGGTCAAGTTTAAGGTTTTTGGGCAATCACATTTTCACCGATAACTCAGTTATCGATCAATTTATCGAAACCTATCGTAGTACAAATGAAACCTGCTGCCTTCTCCTTTCGTTTTATACCCATATTATAGGGTAATGTTAAGTTTTTTGTGCAATCACCGATAACTCAGTTATCGATAAACTTATCGAAATATATCGAAGTCCAAATGAAACCTGGAGCTATCTCCTTTCGTTTGATACCCATATTGTAGGGTAATATAGAGGTTTTCGGGCAATCGCATTTTGACCGATGGCTCAGTTATCGATCAATTTATCGAAATATATTGAAGTACAAATGAAACCTGGGGCCTTCCCCTTTCGTTTGATACCCATATTGTAGGGCAATTTTAAGGTTTTTGTGCAATAACATTTTCACCGATAACTCAGTTATCGATACATTTATCGAAACCTATCGAAGTCCAAATGAAACCTGGAGCTAGCCCCTTTCGTTTGATACCCATATTGCAGGGTAATGTTAAGTTTTTTGGGCAATCACCGATAACTCAGTTATCGATAAACTTATCGAAATATATCGAAGTCCAAATGAAACCTGGAGCTATCTCCTTTCGTTTGATACCCATATTGTAGGGTAATATAGAGGTTTTCGGGCAATCGCATTTTGACCGATAACTCAGCTATCGATAAACTTATCGAAATATATCGAAGTCCAAATGAAACCTGGAGCTATCTCCTTTCGTTTGATACCCATATTGTAGGGTAATATAGAGGTTTTCGGGCAATCGCATTTTGACCGATAACTCAGCTATCGATAAACTTATCGAAATATATCGAAGTCCAAATGAAACCTGGAGCTATCTCCTTTCGTTTGATACCCATATTGTAGGGTAATATAGAGGTTTTCGGGCAATCGCATTTTGACCGATGACTCAGTTATCGATCAATTTATGGAAATATATTGATGTACAAATGAAATCTGCTGCCTTCTCCTTTCGTTTTATACCCATATTATAGGGTAATGTTAAGTTTTTTGGGCAATCACCGACAACTCAGTTATCGATAAACTTATCGAAATATATCGAAGTCCAAATGAAACCTGGAGCTATCTCCTTTCGTTTGATACCCATATTGTAGGGTAATATAGAGGTTTTCGGGCAATCGCATTTTGACCGATGACTCAGTTATCGATAATTTTATCGAAATATATTGAAGTACAAATGAAACCTGGGGCCTTCCCCTTTCGCTTGATACCCATATTGTAGGGCAAGTTTAAGGTTTTTGGGCAATCATATTTTCACCGATAACTCAGTTATCGATCAATTTACCGAAACCTATCGAAGTCCAAATGAAACCTGCGGCCTTCTCCTTTCGTTTTATACCCATATTATAGAGTAATGTTAAGTTTTTTGGGCAATCACCGATAACTCAGTTATCGATAAATTTATCGAAATAGATCGAAGTCCAAATGAAACCTGGAGCTATCCCCTTTCGTTTGATACCCATATTGTAATGTAATATAGAGGTTTTCGGGCAATCGCATTTTGACCGATAACTCAGTTATCGATCAATTTATCGAAATATATCCAAGTACAAAGGAAACCTGGGGCCTTCCCCTTTCGTTTGATACCCATATTGTAGGTCAAGTTTAAGGTTTTTGGGCAATCACATTTTCACCGATAACTCAGTTATCGATCAATTTATCGAAACCTATCGTAGTCCAAATGAAACCTGCTGCCTTCTCCTTTCGTTTTATACCCATATTATAAAGTAATGCTAAGTTTTTTGGGCAATCACCGATAACTCAGTTATCGATAAATTTATCGAAATATATCGAAGTCCAAATGAAACCTGGAGCTATCTCCTTTGGTTCGATACCCATATTGTAGGGTAATATAGAGGTTTTCGGGCAATCGCGTTTTGACCGATGACTCAGTTATCGATCAATTTTATCGAAATATATTGAAGTACAATTGCAACCTGGGGCCTTCCCCTTTTGTTTGATACCCATATTGTAGGGCAATTTTAAGGTTTTTGTGCAATAACATTTTCACCGATAACTCAGTTATCGATCAATTTATCAAAACCTATCGTAGTCCAAATGAAACCTGCTGCCTTCTCCTTTCGTTTTATACCCATATTATAGGGTAATGTTAAGTTTTTTGGGCAATCACCGATTACTCAGTTATCGATAAACTTATCGAAATATATCGAAGTCCAAATGAAACCTGGAGCTATCTCCTTTCGTTTGATACCCATATTGTAGGGTAATATAGAGGTTTTCGGGCAATCGCATTTTCACTGATGACTCAGTTATCGATCAATTTATCGAAATATATTGAAGTACAAATGAAACCTGGGGCCTTCCCCTTTCGTTTGATACCCATATTGTAGGGCAATTTTAAGGTTTTTGTGCAATAACATTTTCACCGATAACTCAGTTATCGATACATTTATCGAAACCTATCGAAGTCCAAATGAAACCTGGAGCTATCCCCTTTCGTTTGATACCCATATTGCAGGGTAATATTAAGGTTTTCGGGCAATCGAATTTTGACCGATAACTTAGTTATCGATCAATTTAACGAAATATATCGAAGCTAAAATGAAACCTGGGGCCTTCCCCTTCCGTTTGATACCCATATTTCACGATCTTTCTATACCTATATGCGAAATATCATAAGTATAGGTTCAATATACTTAGAGTTATATGGAATAAAAAAAAATTCGAAAAGAAACGGTCCCTAGCAGGGTCGGAACCCCCAAAATTAAAAAAAAAATTGCCTATAGCTCCTTCCAGATTATAACCTGTAGGCGTGCCAAATTTCAATAAAATCCGTCTAGCCATTCTCACGTGATTGAGTAACAGAAGCAAACGTCTGGACATCCAAACATCGCTACATTCACATTTATAATATTAGTATGATTATTGCCTACTGAAGAATTTACCATATTTTGAAAAATAATATTGAAAACTGGTTTTCAAAAATGTTCTTATGAGGTATTCGTTGGTAACGTTAGGGGGCCTTTCAAGAGTTCAATTTTGACAAATTGTGCCAGGATGAATTCAACTTCAAATGTTGATTTGATACAATATTGTAGGGTAATATTAAGGTTTTTCTGCTATCGCATTTTTACCGATAACTCAGTTATAGATAAATTTATCGAAATATGTCGAAGTACAAATGAAACCTGGGGCCTTCCCCTTTCGTTTGATACCCATATTGCAATGTAATATAGAGGTTTTCGGGCAATCGCATTTTGACCGATAACTCAGTTATCGATCAATTTTATCGAAATATATTGAAGTACAATTGAAACCTGGGGCCTTCCCCTTTTGTTTGATACCCATATTGTAGGGCAATTTTAAGGTTTTTGTGCAATAACATTTTCACCGATAACTCAGTTATCGATACATTTATCGAAATATGTCGAAGTCCAAATGAAACCTGGAGCTATCTTCTTTCGTTTGATACCCATATTGTAGGGTAATATAGAAGTTTTCGGGCAATCGCATTTTGACCGATAACTCAGCTATCGATCAATTCATCGAAACCTATCGAAGTCCAAATGAAACCTGGAGCTATCCCCTTTCGTTTGATACCCATACTGCCGGGTAATATTAAGGTTTTCGGGCAATCGAATTATGACCGATAACTTAGTTATCGATCAATTTATCGAAATATATCAAAGCTAAATTGAAACCTGGGGCCTTTCCCTTTCGTTTGATACCCATATTGTAGGGCAAGTTTAAGGTTTTTGGCCAATCATATTTTCACCGATAACTCAGTTATCGATCAATTTACCGAAACCTATCGTAGTCCAAAAGAAAACCTGCGGCCTTCTCCTTTCGTTTTATACCCATATTATAGAGTAATGCTAAGTTTTTTGGGCAATCACCGATAACTCAGTTATCGATAAATTTATCGAAATAGATCGAAGTCCAAATGAAACCTGGAGCTATCCCCTTTCGTTTGATACCCATATTGTAATGTAATGTAGAGGTTTTCGGGCAATCGCATTTTGACCGATAACTCAGTTACCCTTTCGTTTGATACCCATATTGTAGGTCAAGTTTAAGGTTTTTGGGCAATCACATTTTCACCGATAACTCAGTTATCGATCAATTTATCGAAACCTATCGAAGTCCAAATGAAACCTGCTGCCTTCTCCTTTCGTTTTATACCCATATTATAGAGTAATGCTAAGTTTTTTGGGCAATCACCGATAACTCAGTTATCGATAAATTTATCGAAATATATCGAAGTCCAAATGAAACCTGGAGCTATCTCCTTTGGTTTGATACCCATATTGTAGGGTAATATAGAGGTTTTCGGGCAATCGCGTTTTGACCGATGACTCAGTTATCGATCAATTTTATCGAAATATATTGAAGTACAATTGCAACCTGGGGCCTTCCCCTTTTGTTTGATACCCATATTGTAGGGCAATTTTAAGGTTTTTGTGCAATAACATTTTCACTGATAACTCAGTTATCGATACATTTATCGAAATATATCGAAGTCCAAATGAAACCTGGAGCTATCTTCTTTCGTTTGATACCCATATTGTAGGGTAAATAGAAGTTTTCGGGCAATCGCATTTTGACCGATAACTCAGTTATCGATCAATTTATCGAAACCTATCGAAGTCCAAATGAAACCTGGAGCTATCCCCTTTCGTTTGATACCCATACTGCCGGGTAATATTTAACCAATTCATTTTAAAAATTAATAGTAAACAAAAAATAATAGTGTAAGTTTCTTTATTGAAATGAATAAAGACTAAAATTAATTTTGAGTTGAATCCCGTCAAATTCGGTCGCGTTTCAATTAAAACACATTCAGCCTTTGTCATTTAGTTATTTTTAAAAAGCCCAGCTGCGACGGCATATACAAATTTCGCGGTTAATTAGAAATTGTAACTCTTGTAAGGCACATCGCAAACTCTCATCGCTGAAACTTAGTTATCGATCAATTTATCGAAATATATCAAAGCTAAATTGAAACCTGGGGCCTTCCCCTTTCGTTTGATACCCATATTGTAGGTCAAGTTTAAGGTTTTTGGGCAATCACATTTTCACCGATAACTCAGTTATCGATCAATTTATCGAAATATATCAAAGCTAAATTGAAACCTGGGGCCTTCCCCTTTCGTTTGATACCCATATTGTAGGGCAATTTTAAGGTTTTTGTGCAATAACATTTTCACCGATAACTCAGTTATCGATACATTTATCGAAACCTATCGAAGTCCAAATGAAACCTGGAGCTATCCCCTTTCGTTTGATACCCATATTGCAGGGTAATGTTAAGTTTTTTGGGCAATCACCGATAACTCAGTTATCGATAAACTTATCGAAATATATCGAAGTCCAAATGAAACCTGGAGCTATCTCCTTTCGTTTGATACCCATATTGTAGGGTAATATAGAGGTTTTCGGGCAATCGCATTTTGACCGATAACTCAGCTATCGCTAAACTTATCGAAATATATCGAAGTACAAATGAAACCTGGGGCCTTCCCCTTTCGTTTGATACCCATATTGTAGGGCAAGTTTAAGGTTTTTGGACAATCATATTTTCACCGATAACTCAGTTATCGATCAATTTACCGAAACCTATCGAAGTCCAAATGAAACCTGCGGCCTTCTCCTTTCGTTTTATACCCATATTATAGAGTAATGTTAAGTTTTTTGGGCAATCACCGATAACTCAGTTATCGATAAATTTATCGAAATAGATCGAAGTCCAAATGAAACCTGGAGCTATCTCCTTTGGTTTGATACCCATATTGTAGGGTAATATAGAGGTTTTCGGGCAATCGCATTTTGACCGATAACTCAGTTATCGATCAATTTATCGAAATATATCCAAGTACAAAGGAAACCTGGGGCCTTCCCCTTTCGTTTGATACCCATATTGTAGGTCAAGTTTAAGGTTTTTGGGCAATCACATTTTCACCGATAACTCAGTTATCGATCAATTTATCGAAACCTATCGTAGTCCAAATGAAACCTGCTGCCTTCTCCTTTCGTTTTATACCCATATTATAGAGTAATGCTAAGTTTTTTGAGCAATCACCGATAACTCAGTTATCGATAAATTTATCGAAATATATCGAAGTCCAAATGAAACCTGGAGCTATCTCCTTTGGTTTGATACCCATGTTGTAGGGTAATATAGAGGTTTTCGGGCAATCGCGTTTTGACCGATGACTCAGTTATCGATCAATTTTATCGAAATATATTGAAGTATAATTGCAACCTGGGGCCTTTCCCTTTCGTTTGATACCCATATTGTAGGGCAAGTTTAAGGTTTTTGGCCAATCATATTTTCACCGATAACTCAGTTATCGATCAATTTACCGAAACCTATCGTAGTCCAAAAGAAAACCTGCGGCCTTCTCCTTTCGTTTTATACCCATATTATAGAGTAATGTTAAGTTTTTTGGGCAATCACCGATAACTCAGTTATCGATAATTTTATCGAAATAGATCGAAGTCCAAATGAAACCTGGAGCTATCCCCTTTCGTTTGATACCCATATTGTAATGTAATGTAGAGGTTTTCGGGCAATCGCATTTTGACCGATAACTCAGTTATCGATCAGTTTATCGAAATATATCCAAGTACAAAGGAAACCTGGGGCCTTCCCCTTTCGTTTGATACCCATATTGTAGGTCAAGTTTAAGGTTTTTGGGCAATCACATTTTCACCGATAACTCAGTTACCGATCAATTTATCGAAACCTATCGAAGTCCAAATGAAACCTGCTGCCTTCTCCTTTCGTTTTATACCCATATTATAGAGTAATGCTAAGTTTTTTGGGCATTCACCGATAACTCAGTTATAGATAAATTTATCGAAATATATCGAAGTCCAAATGAAACCTGGAGCTATCTCCTTTCGTTTGATACCCATATTGTAGGGTAATATAGAGGTTTTCGGGCAATCGCGTTTTGACCGATGACTCAGTTATCGATCAATTTTATCAAAATATATTGAAGTACAATTGCAACCTGGGGCCTTCCCCTTTTGTTTGATACCCATATTGTAGGGCAATTTTAAGGTTTTTGTGCAATAACATTTTCACTGATAACTCAGTTATCGATACATTTATCGAAATATATCGAAGTCCAAATGAAACCTGGAGCTATCTTCTTTCGTTTGATACCCATATTGTAGGGTAAATAGAAGTTTTCGGGCAATCGCATTTTGACCGATAACTCAGTTATCGATCAATTTATCGAAACCTATCGAAGTCCAAATGAAACCTGGAGCTATCCCCTTTCGTTTGATACCCATACTGCCGGGTAATATTAAGGTTTTCGGGCAATCGAATTTTGACCGATAACTTAGTTATCGATCAATTTATCGAAATATATCAAAGCTAAATTGAAACCTGGGGCCTTCCCCTTTCGTTTGATACCCATATTGTAGGTCAAGTTTAAGGTTTTTGGGCAATCACATTTTCACCGATAACTCAGTTATCGATCAATTTATCGAAACCTATCGTAGTCCAAATGAAACCTGCTGCCTTCTCCTTTCGTTTTATACCCATATTATAGGGTAATGTTAAGTTTTTTGTGCAATCACCAATAACTCAATTATCGATAAACTTATCGAAATATATCGAAGTCCAAATGAAACCTGGAGCTATCTCCTTTCGTTTGATACCCATATTGTAGGGTAATATAGAGGTTTTCGGGCAATCGCATTTTGACCGATGGCTCAGTTATCGATCAATTTATCGAAATATATTGAAGTATCCTGGTTCGAAACGAGCTATAGACCTATTAATAATTTTTTCTGCAGCGAAAAATTATTGTTGTTTTTGGGTTTCTTAATAATTTTTATTATTAATTATTAAAAGTTTTTTGTTGAGTTGAACAGGAAAAATTTAGAGACAACCGCCATAGCTTTTCTTATAGATCCATTTCGGAAGTTGCTAACTTCACTCATCAGAGAAATTTTGGCACGCATTGCTAACTATTAAGCTAACAATACGCTGGGTTTTTTGCCTTCTAAACGCCCTGTTCAATCAACTCTTTTACCAATTCATGTACCAACAACGCCATTTGGCGTTTTAGATTTGGTATCATGATGGATTTTTTGCAAGTCTGTTTTGGTGTCACAGTTTGCCAACCATGTGCTCTTGGTTTTTTGTTATTGAGATTTTACACAAACAACAAGCTTGTGTTTTTGGTCTTTATATTTGAAGTATCCTGGTTCGAAACGAGCTATAGACCTATTAATAATTTTTTCTGCAGCGAAAAATTATTGTTGTTTTTGGGTTTCTTAATAATTTTTATTATTAATTATTAAAAGTTTTTTGTTGAGTTGAACAGGAAAAATTTAGAGACAACCGCCATAGCTTTTCTTATAGATCCATTTCGGAAGTTGCTAACTTCACTCATCAGAGAAATTTTGGCACGCATTGCTAACTATTAAGCTAACAATACGCTGGGTTTTTTGCCTTCTAAACGCCCTGTTCAATCAACTCTTTTACCAATTCATGTACCAACAACGCCATTTGGCGTTTTAGATTTGGTATCATGATGGATTTTTTGCAAGTCTGTTTTGGTGTCACAGATTGCCAACCATGTGCTCTTGGTTTTTTGTTATTGAGATTTTACACAAACAACAAGCTTGTGTTTTTGGTCTTTATATTTGAAGTATCCTGGTTCGAAACGAGCTATAGACCTATTAATAATTTTTTCTGCAGCGAAAAATTATTGTTGTTTTTGGGTTTCTTAATAATTTTTATTATTAATTATTAAAAGTTTTTTGTTGAGTTGAACATTAAAAATTTAGAGACAACCGCCATAGCTTTTCTTATAGATCCATTTTGGAAGTTGCTAACTTCACTCATCAGAGAAATTTTGGCACGCATTGCTAACTATTAAGCTAACAATACGCTGGGTTTTTTGCCTTCTAAACGCCCTGTTCAATCAACTCTTTTACCAATTCATGTACCAACAACGCCATTTGGCGTTTTAGATTTGGTATCATGATGGATTTTTTGCAAGTCTGTTTTGGTGTCACAGTTTGCCAACCATGTGCTCTTGGTTTTTTGTTATTGAGATTTTACACAAACAACAAGCTTGTGTTTTTGGTCTTTATATTTGAAGTATCCTGGTTCGAAACGAGCTATAGACCTATTAATAATTTTTTCTGCAGCGAAAAATTATTGTTGCTTTTGGGTTTCTTAATAATTTTTATTATTAATTATTAAAAGTTTTTTGTTGAGTTGAACAGGAAAAATTTAGAGACAACCGCCATAGCTTTTCTTATAGATCCATTTCGGAAGTTGCTAACTTCACTCATCAGAGAAATTTTGGCACGCATTGCTAACTATTAAGCTAACAATACGCTGGGTTTTTTGCCTTCTAAACGCCCTGTTCAATCAACTCTTTTACCAATTCATGTACCAACAACGCCATTTGGCGTTTTAGATTTGGTATCATGATGGATTTTTTGCAAGTCTGTTTTGGTGTCACAGTTTGCCAACCATGTGCTCTTGGTTTTTTGTTATTGAGATTTTACACAAACAACAAGCTTGTGTTTTTGGTCTTTATATTTGAAGTATCCTGGTTCGAAACGAGCTATAGACCTATTAATAATTTTTTCTGCAGCGAAAAATTATTGTTGTTTTTGGGTTTCTTAATAATTTTTATTATTAATTATTAAAAGTTTTTTGTTGAGTTGAACAGGAAAAATTTAGAGACAACCGCCATAGCTTTTCTTATAGATCCATTTCGGAAGTTGCTAACTTCACTCATCAGAGAAATTTTGGCACGCATTGCTAACTATTAAGCTAACAATACGCTGGGTTTTTTGCCTTCTAAACGCCCTGTTCAATCAACTCTTTTACCAATTCATGTACCAACAACGCCATTTGGCGTTTTAGATTTGGTATCATGATGGATTTTTTGCAAGTCTGTTTTGGTGTCACAGATTGCCAACCATGTGCTCTTGGTTTTTTGTTATTGAGATTTTACACAAACAACAAGCTTGTGTTTTTGGTCTTTATATTTGAAGTATCCTGGTTCGAAACGAGCTATAGACCTATTAATAATTTTTTCTGCAGCGAAAAATTATTGTTGTTTTTGGGTTTCTTAATAATTTTTATTATTAATTATTAAAAGTTTTTTGTTGAGTTGAACAGGAAAAATTTAGAGACAACCGCCATAGCTTTTCTTATAGATCCATTTTGGAAGTTGCTAACTTCACTCATCAGAGAAATTTTGGCACGCATTGCTAACTATTAAGCTAACAATACGCTGGGTTTTTTGCCTTCTAAACGCCCTGTTCAATCAACTCTTTTACCAATTCATGTACCAACAACGCCATTTGGCGTTTTAGATTTGGTATCATGATGGATTTTTTGCAAGTCTGTTTTGGTGTCACAGTTTGCCAACCATGTGCTCTTGGTTTTTTGTTATTGAGATTTTACACAAACAACAAGCTTGTGTTTTTGGTCTTTATATTTGAAGTATCCTGGTTCGAAACGAGCTATAGACCTATTAATAATTTTTTCTGCAGCGAAAAATTATTGTTGTTTTTGGGTTTCTTAATAATTTTTATTATTAATTATTAAAAGTTTTTTGTTGAGTTGAACAGGAAAAATTTAGAGACAACCGCCATAGCTTTTCTTATAGATCCATTTCGGAAGTTGCTAACTTCACTCATCAGAGAAATTTTGGCACGCATTGCTAACTATTAAGCTAACAATACGCTGGGTTTTTTGCCTTCTAAACGCCCTGTTCAATCAACTCTTTTACCAATTCATGTACCAACAACGCCATTTGGCGTTTTAGATTTGGTATCATGATGGATTTTTTGCAAGTCTGTTTTGGTGTCACAGATTGCCAACCATGTGCTCTTGGTTTTTTGTTATTGAGATTTTACACAAACAACAAGCTTGTGTTTTTGGTCTTTATATTTGAAGTATCCTGGTTCGAAACGAGCTATAGACCTATTAATAATTTTTTCTGCAGCGAAAAATTATTGTTGTTTTTGGGTTTCTTAATAATTTTTATTATTAATTATTAAAAGTTTTTTGTTGAGTTGAACAGGAAAAATTTAGAGACAACCGCCATAGCTTTTCTTATAGATCCATTTTGGAAGTTGCTAACTTCACTCATCAGAGAAATTTTGGCACGCATTGCTAACTATTAAGCTAACAATACGCTGGGTTTTTTGCCTTCTAAACGCCCTGTTCAATCAACTCTTTTACCAATTCATGTACCAACAACGCCATTTGGCGTTTTAGATTTGGTATCATGATGGATTTTTTGCAAGTCTGTTTTGGTGTCACAGTTTGCCAACCATGTGCTCTTGGTTTTTTGTTATTGAGATTTTACACAAACAACAAGCTTGTGTTTTTGGTCTTTATATTTGAAGTATCCTGGTTCGAAACGAGCTATAGACCTATTAATAATTTTTTCTGCAGCGAAAAATTATTGTTGCTTTTGGGTTTCTTAATAATTTTTATTATTAATTATTAAAAGTTTTTTGTTGAGTTGAACAGGAAAAATTTAGAGACAACCGCCATAGCTTTTCTTATAGATCCATTTCGGAAGTTGCTAACTTCACTCATCAGAGAAATTTTGGCACGCATTGCTAACTATTAAGCTAACAATACGCTGGGTTTTTTGCCTTCTAAACGCCCTGTTCAATCAACTCTTTTACCAATTCATGTACCAACAACGCCATTTGGCGTTTTAGATTTGGTATCATGATGGATTTTTTGCAAGTCTGTTTTGGTGTCACAGATTGCCAACCATGTGCTCTTGGTTTTTTGTTATTGAGATTTTACACAAACAACAAGCTTGTGTTTTTGGTCTTTATATTTGAAGTATCCTGGTTCGAAACGAGCTATAGACCTATTAATAATTTTTTCTGCAGCGAAAAATTATTGTTGTTTTTGGGTTTCTTAATAATTTTTATTATTAATTATTAAAAGTTTTTTGTTGAGTTGAACAGGAAAAATTTAGAGACAACCGCCATAGCTTTTCTTATAGATCCATTTTGGAAGTTGCTAACTTCACTCATCAGAGAAATTTTGGCACGCATTGCTAACTATTAAGCTAACAATACGCTGGGTTTTTTGCCTTCTAAACGCCCTGTTCAATCAACTCTTTTACCAATTCATGTACCAACAACGCCATTTGGCGTTTTAGATTTGGTATCATGATGGATTTTTTGCAAGTCTGTTTTGGTGTCACAGTTTGCCAACCATGTGCTCTTGGTTTTTTGTTATTGAGATTTTACACAAACAACAAGCTTGTGTTTTTGGTCTTTATATTTGAAG
The DNA here is from genome assembly GCA_951509765.1 of Sphenella marginata. Lineage (NCBI taxonomy): Eukaryota > Metazoa > Arthropoda > Insecta > Diptera > Tephritidae > Sphenella > Sphenella marginata. The sequence goes on along the minus strand of OX608080.1, from coordinate 55,043,709 downwards.
TATCCTGGTTCGAAACGAGCTATAGACCTATTAATAATTTTTTCTGCAGCGAAAAATTATTGTTGCTTTTGGGTTTCTTAATAATTTTTATTATTAATTATTAAAAGTTTTTTGTTGAGTTGAACAGGAAAAATTTAGAGACAACCGCCATAGCTTTTCTTATAGATCCATTTCGGAAGTTGCTAACTTCACTCATCAGAGAAATTTTGGCACGCATTGCTAACTATTAAGCTAACAATACGCTGGGTTTTTTGCCTTCTAAACGCCCTGTTCAATCAACTCTTTTACCAATTCATGTACCAACAACGCCATTTGGCGTTTTAGATTTGGTATCATGATGGATTTTTTGCAAGTCTGTTTTGGTGTCACAGTTTGCCAACCATGTGCTCTTGGTTTTTTGTTATTGAGATTTTACACAAACAACAAGCTTGTGTTTTTGGTCTTTATATTTGAAGTATCCTGGTTCGAAACGAGCTATAGACCTATTAATAATTTTTTCTGCAGCGAAAAATTATTGTTGTTTTTGGGTTTCTTAATAATTTTTGTTATTAATTATTAAAAGTTTTTTGTTGAGTTGAACAGGAAAAATTTAGAGACAACCGCCATAGCTTTTCTTATAGATCCATTTCGGAAGTTGCTAACTTCACTCATCAGAGAAATTTTGGCACGCATTGCTAACTATTAAGCTAACAATACGCTGGGTTTTTTGCCTTCTAAACGCCCTGTTCAATCAACTCTTTTACCAATTCATGTACCAACAACGCCATTTGGCGTTTTAGATTTGGTATCATGATGGATTTTTTGCAAGTCTGTTTTGGTGTCACAGTTTGCCAACCATGTGCTCTTGGTTTTTTGTTATTGAGATTTTACACAAACAACAAGCTTGTGTTTTTGGTCTTTATATTTGAAGTATCCTGGTTCGAAACGAGCTATAGACCTATTAATAATTTTTTCTGCAGCGAAAAATTATTGTTGTTTTTGGGTTTCTTAATAATTTTTATTATTAATTATTAAAAGTTTTTTGTTGAGTTGAACAGGAAAAATTTAGAGACAACCGACATAGCTTTTCTTATAGATCCATTTCGGAAGTTGCTAACTTCACTCATCAGAGAAATTTTGGCACGCATTGCTAACTATTAAGCTAACAATACGCTGGGTTTTTTGCCTTCTAAACGCCCTGTTCAATCAACTCTTTTACCAATTCATGTACCAACAACGCCATTTGGCGTTTTAGATTTGGTATCATGATGGATTTTTTGCAAGTCTGTTTTGGTGTCACAGTTTGCCAACCATGTGCTCTTGGTTTTTTGTTATTGAGATTTTACACAAACAACAAGCTTGTGTTTTTGGTCTTTATATTTGAAGTATCCTGGTTCGAAACGAGCTATAGACCTATTAATAATTTTTTCTGCAGCGAAAAATTATTGTTGTTTTTGGGTTTCTTAATAATTTTTATTATTAATTATTAAAAGTTTTTTGTTGAGTTGAACAGGAAAAATTTAGAGACAACCGCCATAGCTTTTCTTATAGATCCATTTCGGAAGTTGCTAACTTCACTCATCAGAGAAATTTTGGCACGCATTGCTAACTATTAAGCTAACAATACGCTGGGTTTTTTGCCTTCTAAACGCCCTGTTCAATCAACTCTTTTACCAATTCATGTACCAACAACGCCATTTGGCGTTTTAGATTTGGTATCATGATGGATTTTTTGCAAGTCTGTTTTGGTGTCACAGTTTGCCAACCATGTGCTCTTGGTTTTTTGTTATTGAGATTTTACACAAACAACAAGCTTGTGTTTTTGGTCTTTATATTTGAAGTATCCTGGTTCGAAACGAGCTATAGTCCTATTAATAATTTTTTCTGCAGCGAAAAATTATTGTTGTTTTTGGGTTTCTTAATAATTTTTATTATTAATTATTAAAAGTTTTTTGTTGAGTTGAACAGGAAAAATTTAGAGACAACCGCCATAGCTTTTCTTATAGATCCATTTCGGAAGCTGCTAACTTCACTCATCAGAGAAATTTTGGCACGCATTGCTAACTATTAAGCTAACAATACGCTGGGTTTTTTGCCTTCTAAACGCCCTGTTCAATCAACTCTTTTACCAATTCATGTACCAACAACGCCATTTGGCGTTTTAGATTTGGTATCATGATGGATTTTTTGCAAGTCTGTTTTGGTGTCACAGTTTGCCAACCATGTGCTCTTGGTTTTTTGTTATTGAGATTTTACACAAACAACAAGCTTGTGTTTTTGGTCTTTATATTTGAAGTATCCTGGTTCGAAACGAGCTATAGACCTATTAATAATTTTTTCTGCAGCGAAAAATTATTGTTGTTTTTGGGTTTCTTAATAATTTTTATTATTAATTATTAAAAGTTTTTTGTTGAGTTGAACAGGAAAAATTTAGAGACAACCGCCATAGCTTTTCTTATAGATCCATTTCGGAAGTTGCTAACTTCACTCATCAGAGAAATTTTGGCACGCATTGCTAACTATTAAGCTAACAATACGCTGGGTTTTTTGCCTTCTAAACGCCCTGTTCAATCAACTCTTTTACCAATTCATGTACCAACAACGCCATTTGGCGTTTTAGATTTGGTATCATGATGGATTTTTTGCAAGTCTGTTTTGGTGTCACAGTTTGCCAACCATGTGCTCTTGGTTTTTTGTTATTGAGATTTTACACAAACAACAAGCTTGTGTTTTTGGTCTTTATATTTGAAGTATCCTGGTTCGAAACGAGCTATAGACCTATTAATAATTTTTTCTGCAGCGAAAAATTATTGTTGTTTTTGGGTTTCTTAATAATTTTTATTATTAATTATTAAAAGTTTTTTGTTGAGTTGAACAGGAAAAATTTAGAGACAACCGCCATAGCTTTTCTTATAGATCCATTTCGGAAGTTGCTAACTTCACTCATCAGAGAAATTTTGGCACGCATTGCTAACTATTAAGCTAACAATACGCTGGGTTTTTTGCCTTCTAAACGCCCTGTTCAATCAACTCTTTTACCAATTCATGTACCAACAACGCCATTTGGCGTTTTAGATTTGGTATCATGATGGATTTTTTGCAAGTCTGTTTTGGTGTCACAGTTTGCCAACCATGTGCTCTTGGTTTTTTGTTATTGAGATTTTACACAAACAACAAGCTTGTGTTTTTGGTCTTTATATTTGAAGTATCCTGGTTCGAAACGAGCTATAGACCTATTAATAATTTTTTCTGCAGCGAAAAATTATTGTTGTTTTTGGGTTTCTTAATAATTTTTATTATTAATTATTAAAAGTTTTTTGTTGAGTTGAACAGGAAAAATTTAGAGACAACCGCCATAGCTTTTCTTATAGATCCATTTCGGAAGTTGCTAACTTCACTCATCAGAGAAATTTTGGCACGCATTGCTAACTATTAAGCTAACAATACGCTGGGTTTTTTGCCTTCTAAACGCCCTGTTCAATCAACTCTTTTACCAATTCATGTACCAACAACGCCATTTGGCGTTTTAGATTTGGTATCATGATGGATTTTTTGCAAGTCTGTTTTGGTGTCACAGTTTGCCAACCATGTGCTCTTGGTTTTTTGTTATTGAGATTTTACACAAACAACAAGCTTGTGTTTTTGGTCTTTATATTTGAAGTATCCTGGTTCGAAACGAGCTATAGACCTATTAATAATTTTTCTGCAGCGAAAAATTATTGTTGTTTTTGGGTTTCTTAATAATTTTTATTATTAATTATTAAAAGTTTTTTGTTGAGTTGAACAGGAATAATTTAGAGACAACCGCCATAGCTTTTCTTATAGATCCATTTCGGAAGTTGCTAACTTCACTCATCAGAGAAATTTTGGCACGCATTGCTAACTATTAAGCTAACAATACGCTGGGTTTTTTGCCTTCTAAACGCCCTGTTCAATCAACTCTTTTACCAATTCATGTACCAACAACGCCATTTGGCGTTTTAGATTTGGTATCATGATGGATTTTTTGCAAGTCTGTTTTGGTGTCACAGTTTGCCAACCATGTGCTCTTGGTTTTTTGTTATTGAGATTTTACACAAACAACAAGCTTGTGTTTTTGGTCTTTATATTTGAAGTATCCTGGTTCGAAACGAGCTATAGTCCTATTAATAATTTTTTCTGCAGCGAAAAATTATTGTTGTTTTTGGGTTTCTTAATAATTTTTATTATTAATTATTAAAAGTTTTTTGTTGAGTTGAACAGGAAAAATTTAGAGACAACCGCCATAGCTTTTCTTATAGATCCATTTCGGAAGCTGCTAACTTCACTCATCAGAGAAATTTTGGCACGCATTGCTAACTATTAAGCTAACAATACGCTGGGTTTTTTGCCTTCTAAACGCCCTGTTCAATCAACTCTTTTACCAATTCATGTACCAACAACGCCATTTGGCGTTTTAGATTTGGTATCATGATGGATTTTTTGCAAGTCTGTTTTGGTGTCACAGTTTGCCAACCATGTGCTCTTGGTTTTTTGTTATTGAGATTTTACACAAACAACAAGCTTGTGTTTTTGGTCTTTATATTTGAAGTATCCTGGTTCGAAACGAGCTATAGACCTATTAATAATTTTTTCTGCAGCGAAAAATTATTGTTGTTTTTGGGTTTCTTAATAATTTTTATTATTAATTATTAAA